>CM061546.1:204698764-205298764 GCA_030864215.1 Capsicum pubescens | reverse complement strand
ATTCAGCTAAGGGAAGTACTTTAGTGCAGAGTAGTTCTGAATCCTCTTTAGTTTCGAAAGTGAATGAGAAGCAAGACAAGGATCTTAGTTTGGTCAGACTGAAGGAGTTAGTTCAGGACCAAAAGATAGGGGTTTTCTCCCAAGGGGGAGGTGGCATGTTGAGAGTGTAGGGTAAATTATGTGTTCCATGTGTTAATGATCTGAGGTAGAGGATTTTGGATGAAGCGTATGGCGCGTGGTATTTTATTTATCCCGGCACTGCCAAGATGTACCGCGACTTATGGGAAATCTATTGGTGGAATGGTATGAAGAAGGATATAGCCGAGTTGGTAGCAAAGTGTGCAACGTGCCAATAGGTAAAGGTAGAGCACCAAAGACCTGATGGTGTGATGCAAGAGTTTGGTATACCCACTTAGAAGTGGGAGGTGGTGAATATGGACTTTGTGACCGGGTTGCCTCTTTCGCATCGTCATCATGATTCGATTTGGGTTGTTATTGATAGGCTGAGTAAGTCCGCGCATTTCTTTCCCGTGCATACATCTTATAAAGCTGAGTATTATGCTAGATTTTATATTCGAGAGTTAGTCAGACTGCATGGAGTTCCCTCGTCTATCATTTTGGATAGGGGTACTCAATTTACTTCTTTGTTTTGGAGGGAATTTCAGTAGGGTCTTGGTACCCAAGTTCTTTTGAGTTTTAGTTTTCACCCATTAATAGATGGTCAGGCTGAGAGGTCCATTCAAACCCTAGAGGATATGTTGCGGGCGTGTGCTCTTGATTTCAAGGGTAGTTAGGATGAGCATTTGCCATTGATAGAGTTTACTTATAACAACAATTACCATGCTAGCATCGGGATGGCACCATTTTAGGTCTTGTATGGTAGGAGATGTAGGTCACCCATAAGGTGGTTTGAAGTTGTTAAAGCTGCCGCAATTGGGCCTGATGCAGTGTTTGAAGCTATGGAGAAAGTTAAGTTGATTAGAGAGAGGTTGAAGACCGCTCAGAGTCGTTGAAAGTCATATATCGATGTAAGGAGAAGAGATCTTGAGTTTGAGGTGGGTGATTTGGTATACTTAAAGATTTCACCCATGACAGGGGTGAAGAGGTTTAGTAAAAAAGGGAAGCTTAGTCCCCGTTATGTTGGCCCGTATAGAGTCTTGAGCCATGTTGGTAAGGTGGCTTATGAGGTTGAGTTGCCCGCAGAGTTGTCAGCTGTTCATCCTATTTTTCATGTCTCCATTCTTAAGAAGCTTATTGGTGATTCTATTGTAGTAGATCCTTTAGAGAGTGCTGATATTCAGAATAGTCTTTCATTCGATGAGATTCCTGTTGAGATCCTAGATTTTCAGATCCGTAGGATGAGGAACAAAGAGGTTCCCTTAGTCAAAGTTTTGTGGCAGAACTAGTCAGTTGAGGGAGCTACTTGGGAGGTAGAAGCATAAATGCGAGTCAAGTACCCGCACCTCTTTTCAGCGAGTTCAGATCAATCTGAAGGTATTATTCTTTCTTAATTCAACCCTTCTAATCTAAAGTTCAGCTATGTATCTATTCTTGCATGAGTTCTTGCAATTTCTAAGGTATTCAAAAGTTTAGAGAGATTCAGCTATGTGAACTCTATTTTTCCTTTGTTCTTAGTCTACTAGAGATATTCGAGGATGAATGTTTCCAAGGGGGAGATATTGTAAGACCCCATGAAAATTCTCTCGTTGAATGAACCTTAGAGCATCTCAAGTGAGGCATAATTCCGGCCCTAAAAGATTGAGAAGTGACTTCCTAAGTGAGTATCGTTTTAACCATTTAAAATTTCCCTAATTTCAGATTTTTATCACATGGTAAATTTGATAAGCTTTTCGTCGATATAAGATTCGCCCAAATCCGATATCGGGGTAAGAAGTTATGGCTAATTTATATCCTAGTCATAAAACAACACCATTTTAGTGCTTGGCACATCGTGGAGAGGGTCTATTTGACAATTGTCAATTTCCAGTGGAACTCCATGATAGTGGCGCATCGCAGAGGACCCCAATTTCTCAATAGTCAATTTCCAGTGGCGTGGCGCGATTGTGATACGTCACGCTGAAGTTCCAGGTCCCAACTAGTGGGACAACGTGATGACTCCGCATCGCGGTGACTACCAGATTCCCATTTGTCCATTTCTAGTGAGCCACCGTGATAGTGGCACGTTGCAGTGACCCATGAAATCAGGTTCCCAGTTTAATTTTTTTCTAGCTTCGTATTGAAGTTAAAAAGGGCACTTTGAACTTTTTTCAAGCCTCTTAAACCGTGCAAACACCAAATTGAAGTCATTTAAAAGCATTCTATGAAGTTTTTCTCAAGTTCTCTCTCAAGAAAAACCCTAAGTATCCAAAACCTCTTCCATGAATCTCAAGAATCCACCATAGATTTTCTAAATTGAGTCAAGATTCAAGGTTCCCAAGTCAAGGGATTCAAGAACCCTCATTCAAGAGTACGAATAGAGTTCCAAAGGTGAGAGTTCATCCAAAGCTTCTAATTCAAGGTATGTGGGGTTTTGATGAAGGGTAATCCTTTCACCCTTGTGCCTAAAGTCTTATTTAAACTACAATTTCTCTGCAATTTATGAGATTTTACATGAAATTGAATTGGGGGTTTTCACTCATTGTTATTGGTTGCAAGCTTTTGATGTTTCCCATGAATTGAGAGTCAAATGGCATGATTTTTACATGTTTTCTTGAGAAGTTGCAGCTGGTTCTATACGCCATGTTTTTAATCTTTGAGATGTTAATAGTTGATATGTTTGAGATATTGAAGTATATAGGTATGTTGAGATTTTGAGATAAATTGCTGAAATTTCCAGATTTCTACATGGGTTATGAATCTATATGCTATCTATTATGCTTTTGATGAGTTTTAACTTAAGATTGAATTATGGGCTATTAAACCCTACTTGATACTTGCAATTTTATGAACTATTGTGCTATAAGCAGCCATAATTTGAGTATTCTGAGATTTTTGAGAAATCTTTTGGCCTAATGGGCATTGAATTTTGAAATCCACTCTACTACATGAGATTACAAATTCGATTATTGGGTTCATGGTGAACCATGAGATTATTTCTAAAAGTGGATTTTTATGAGATGAGCGTAGATAATCTAAAAAGAGTAGTATTTAGCACTGGGCGGGTAAGTTACTATGGTTTCTTACCCTAAAACTATATATCACCGTAGGTTGGGCCTGAGGCCGATTTTATGATTATTATTGGGCCTAAGGCCGAGTTGATATTGGGCCCGAGGCCGAGTTTTTTTAGTGATCACTGGACCTAGGTTATACTCCTCGGCAAGAGTATGACGCCTCTCCCTAATATGAGGTCTCTTCCTTTGGAGGACAAAATGTTGGACTCCATGTAGCTCACATGGTTTATGTCGGTTAAGAGAACCTCTCTTGACATTTAAACTTTGAGATCAGTGACCTCCCTAAACTAAAGTATTTTCCATTTAGATAAGATATTTTCCTTTAAAACTAAAATACTTTCCCTTGATATGAGTATTTTTTCCTAAAACTTGAAATGAGATACTTTCCTAACGTGAATGAAATACCTTCAAGTATGTTCCAAAGTTATATGATTTCAAATTTCAAGTATTTGAGTTCAAAAGAGTTATGAGTTCTTGAGCATTGAGTTTTACTCTCCATGAGACATATGCATGAGTTGAAAGTATTTCTTAAAGTTTCCTTTAGCCTTGAGAAATGAGAATAAGAGAAGAGTACAAATTTCAAAGCTGAAAGTATAATAACTCATGAAATTGTGTTATATGTTCCATTTTACAAGATTCATGAGCTTTGCATTTTATACTTATTCAAGCCATGTGAGTCATTACTTATTACATGCATGGTTTGATTAAAGAGTATTGATGTTGTTTTATATAAATGCATTCACCCCTATATACTCAGTACATCACCAAGTACTGATCTACATATACGTCTGTGTGCGACATTGTCTTATAATGTAGGTTCAGGTGCTCAATCTCATCAGCGTGAGATATTTTTGAGCATCTTATCTACATCCTTGCAGTTGGTGAGTTCTCATAGTTCGTGGACTTAGCTATTCATATTTCCATTTTATTAGTAGATGTTTCATTATTCATTTCAGAAAGTTTGAGTTAGTTGGGGGCCTGTCCTAGTGACTCTCTAGATTTAGTCAGTAGAGGCTTGTCAGACTACTAGATTCAGGGTTAGACTTTTGATTCAGTATTCAGGTTTTCAGTATTATTTTACCAAGACTTTGGAGATTAGTATGTTTCAGACATACCTAGTTATTTCAGATAGACTTCCGTATTTAGTATGATTTTTCATTCATATTCTCCTATTTTGAGACCTGACTCAGTAGAAAGCAGTCAGGCTTAGCTCAGGACTACTTGTAGTTCGGAGCACCATATGGCATCTCGAGAACTTAGATTTCGGGGCATTACAGTCTGTGATCAAGAGTTTTATTATAGTGAATTGTTGATAGCTTATGAGGGAAAGCCATGTTTTTTCCTCCCTTGAGCAAGAAGGTTTCCACGTTAAACCAGTATGTTCTTTACTTTCCTGTAAAGTTTTAGTTTCTCAATGCTTTAATGTTTTATTGCCTGTGCCTGACTCTATGGGACCTGGTCCCTCATAGTATGGTGTAACCCCCTACATTTCAAGAATTGGTATCAGATCCTGAGCACTCTAAAAGGTTCACACCTAGAGTGATTTGGTTATCATGACTGCTCCACCTAATCTAGAAGAAGGCCAATCTAACACTAGACCATCTCGCTTTAATGGGTAGTTCTATGGGTGGTGGTAAACAAGAATGTATGACTTCATTATGGCTGAGGATAGTGAGCTGATAGATGTAATACTTGATGGTCCTCATATGTTAGTTAGAGAGGTCAAATAAGGAGACATAACTAGAACAGTTGCTAAAAGCAGGAGAGAGTATGATGATAAAGATAGAAAGAACGTTGAGAAAAATTACAAGGCAAGGAAATTGCTTATCTATGGCATAGGACCTGATCAGTATAACAGGATTTCTGCTTGTGAAAATTCTAAGGAAATTTGGGATCGCCTGAATACAGCTTATGAAGGAACCACTGATGTTAAGTAGTCAAAATTTGATATGCTGACTACTCAATATGAAACCATCACCATGAAAGCAGGAGAAACTATCCTAGAGATGCATACTAGATTCACTTCAATCACTAATTAGTTGCACTGCTTAGGAGAAGTAATTCGTTTGTACAAACAAGTGATAAAAATTCTAGGTGTCCTACCTAAATCCTAGGAAAGAAAATTGGATACTATTACTGAGGCAAAAATCCTAAAAACTGTTACTATGGATGAAGTTATTAGTAATCTAAAGACACATGAACTCAAGATGCGGCAAGGGAAAGAGAAAAAGGAAGTAAAAAAGGAAAAATCTCTAGCATTGAAGGATCTAAGTCAGATTCAAGTGAAGAAGACACTAATTTTGCCTATTTGGAAAAAAGAATTGTTACAACAATAAGGAAGAGTGATCAGTTTCAAAGAAGAGAAAGTTGCAGCAAAAAGAGAGGCACTGTTTAGTTTTTTCACAAATGTGGAAGTCTTGAGCATTTCATTAAGGACCATCCAATGCAAAAAATGGATTATTAAGAATATCTCAAGACTAGAGGTGAAAAAGGAAAGAAAAAGTACTAGGTCCCTATAAAATCAAGAAGAAAGGTTGTAGATAACTATGCAATGAAGCAGGCCCTAGTAGCCTGGGGAGATTCCTCCATTAAATTTGATGAAGCTGAAAAGTCTGAAGATGTGTCGATGCTAGCTATGGAAGATAGTGATGTTATCTATGATCCCTTATTTGCTCTTATGTAAAACATAGAAGATGAAGAAGAGAATTAGTTAGCTCTTTCTGACATTAAGTATAACTTAGATAACTGATCTACTAGGAAAATAAAGAAGCTTGCAAATGTGCCAATTGATTCTATGTGTGAACTGACTGTTGAGAAAAATGCTCTAAAAGGAAATGTAGAACATCAAGAGCTTGAATTAATTTCCTTAAATCTTCAGATATCTTAAATAGAGGAACAATGTACTAAGTTAAAATCTAAAAATTTGAGTTTATTGAATCAATTGAAGAAAGTGGATGATTCTGATGATAAAGGGAGAAAGAAGCCTCAAGGTTTCAAGTTGAGCTTGAAGAAAAATTGAGAGATTCTCAAAGCACCTCATGACTGCACTATATAAGAATGAAGAATTAGAAAAGGACCTGGTCCGTATAATAGAAGATCTTAACAAATCCCTAAAATGGACCACATCCTCTCAAATTCTTTCTATTGAAATTGATCAAGAAGTCAATCAATAATGGTATGGGCCTTGGGCATCAGTATAAAACCCAATCAATTGGGTCTCAAAGGAAGGGTGCTAATGGTGTTAGAAATAAGGTTCACAAACCTCTATGCACTCATTGTGGAAAGATGGGCATTTGAAGAAAAACTGTCAAAGTTGGCATAGAGCTAAAATGAGTTGTGCTATATACATTTAAGAGGAGAATTATTATCCTAAGAGTCCTATACACTTAAAAAATATGAAGAAGAACTCTCTACGTAGATGGAACAAAAAAGTCTTGATCACACCCTTGTCTCTCTTTTAGGAATTCAAACTCAAATGGGTTCCCAAATCTAGAAAATAACTATGGTTGCAGGTGGGAGGAGGAGAATGCAATCAAAACTGGATCATGGATAGTGGATGTTCAAAGCATATGACCAGGAGGACCGACTACTTTCTTTCTTTCAAGAAACTTTAAGGTGGAGGTGTCTCTCTTAGAAATGGTAAAATAGGGGCTATATTCATTGTATGGGAAATATTGGAAGATCTCCAGATCAAGCAATAGAAGATGTGTACTATGTGAATGGCCTCAAGTATAGTCTTCTAAGTGAGTTAAATATGTGACAGAGGTAAAAAATTAAAATTTTTATTTGATGGGGAATTGACATGCTTAAGTTCTCAAAGTGAAAATGCTAATTTAGGGCAAAGAAGACTGAGACATGTAAGTTCATTCTTGATGAACAAGTTTATTTCAAAAGACCTGGTCCTTGGCTTGCCAAAGATGAAATTTCCAGACAACAAGGTTTGTAATGCCTATGTTAAGGGAAAACAAACCAAGTCTTCCTTTAATTTGAAAAAGTAGGTGAGTACTTCTAGACCTCTTGAGATGTTGCTTATGGATCTATGTGGACCTGTTAAATTCTAAAGTAGAGGAGGACAAAAGTATGTGTTTGTGATTGTGAATTACTACTCTAGGTTCACCTTGACAATGTTCTTGATAAGAAAGGATGAAATCTCTGAAGTTCTGGTTACTTTTGCCAAGTAAGTTCAAATAAAGCTAAATTACAAGATTGTCGAATTCATATCTAATCTAAGAACTCACTAGTTGAAGGATTTTGTACTGAAAATAGAATCATTCATAACTTTTTTGCCCCAAGAACTCCTCAACAAAATGGAATTGTTGAAAGAAAGAACAAGGACCCTCATAGAGATTGTCAGGACTATGATGATTGACGGTGGGTTACTCATTAGCAAGCAAACCATATTGAGTTTTCAATACAAAAAACTCTGTGTGTTGAAGAGAATGTGCATGTGGACTTTAATGAGTCTAGAAAGATGGTGAATCTAGGTGATGATGAAAATTCAAAATTTGAAGAACTCATTCCTAGTTAAAAGGATTATAGAGCTGAAGAATGATGGTAAAGGACAAGATGATGCCGATGAGAATGCTGAAGGTGATAATCATCCAGGATCTAAGTTATAGACCCTAGCTCAATAGAAGAACTACAAGAAAGGTCTAGTCAAAATATTCATGGACCTGGTCCTAGTGAAACTCATCTAAGAAGGTCAAACTAGAGGCTCAGATATTCTCACTCCCTTAATAATCTAACTTAACCTCTAGAGACTTGAGTCTAAATAAGAGCTCAAACCAGAAATTTCATGACATTTTTAACTTTCTTGTCTAAAATTGAGCCCAAATATGTGAAAAAAGATCAGAAAAATGTTGACTAGATTAAAGCAATGAAGGAAGAGCTTCAAATATTTGAAAAATATTAAGTCTGGGACCTGGTTCCCAGACATATTGGAAGAACTATTGTTCGAATGAAGTGGTGCATTAAAACAAACAAGTTAAGGATGTAATTGATAAAATTAACCTGACCTACAAAATGAATCAGTTTTTCTTTCCAAAATTGGCTATGATCAGGCAAGAGGTATCATTGGTAATGTAGGTACAAATTGGTCTAACTCAATACTATAACTTTGCAGGTATGCACCTATCGGAATTACTTTGGAAGAAAACTATGAAATAAACAAAAGTTTAAGGATTCACTCCAGAAAGAGAGGGACCTGGTCCTATCTCTCAGGTTAGTACCAAATCACTGTGCTATAGTTTTCATAAAATTCTATCTAAAAAGCCACACATCTTTTCTTCTCTGTGGAAAAGCTATCAATTCTTACCAAGGTGAAGAGTCACCTGTTAGAACCAGACACATCATTTTGTTCAAAAAGTCACACTTAATGACAACGGTCACATCACTTAAACACAAAATCAAATTCATCTCTTTTTATTGTCTTAAAAAAATAACTCAATCCATCTTCTTCAATCGTCCATCATCTCTAAACTTGAACTGGTCCTATTCTCTCTCTCAAAAAAAATTTATTAAAAATGATAGATATTCCCACTTTCTCAACTCTCATTAAAGAACTTGAACTTGATAAAGCCCTAGAAAATCTATCAGAAAAATCCAAAATCAAACTTTCAAGTCCTTTGACTCCTAAAACCATAAAAGACATCTCCTTAAATCCTCAACAAAAACCTATGTTAACACTGCCCACTGAATCATCTTCAGAAATTCTAGGACCCCTAAATAAGTTTGTACCCATTGAAACTTCCTTAACTATTGAAATTTCTGCTAAGTCAACCATGGTACAGGATCCGAATCTAGGTTTTGGTTCACCAATTGAATAAGAAATCCCTCAATCTTAAGTTTCTCCTTCCTCAAAAGAACCTAAATTACCTAAAGACTCTCAAGTCCCTATTTCTTATGAATAACTAGAAAAAATGGAACTCTTAGAAATCCTACAAGTACTTGAATATCCTACTCCCTAAAATTCAAATCCTATTTTTTCTTAACTGTGCAATGAAGAGATACCTGTAAAAAAATTTGATCTTTCCAGTAGTGTGAATTGGGTGGATGAAAACTTACTTCTACTTATGAGTGATCCTCTTGGTATGGAAGAAAATGTAGTAAGTGAAAATAATGATGGTTCAAAGAACGGAAAATTTGTTCTACCTCCAAATAAGAAGGAAGAGGTAGATGAGGATGAACTACCTCTGAAGTGGTATATAAATAAACAAAGGGGAAGCAAAAGGAAAGATAAGGTTGTTGATTCTGTTGTAAAGGTTGCTAGATCATATTCTACTGGGGGATCTAAAATTAAGTTGTTACATGATGCTACAAAGGCTAGAAAGTCCTCTACTACTAAGAAAAGAAGACCCAAGAAAGTTGTTGTAGTAGAGGAGTAGAATGTTAAAGTTGTAGATGTTCTAGCTTTTAACAGAACATTTTACATCTTTTAAAAGGGATAATTGTATGTTTTTAAGAAACTATTGAGGTATTTGATGCAAGGTTTTACTTGTTTTCAGGTAAAAGACTTATAAGAAGAAATAACTTAGAAAAGAAGGAACTAAAGACAATTAACATTCTAACTGACGGGCCATCAACCTTGTGGTGAATTGTCACTATGACCGTCAATGATAGAAAGAACAAGAGATATCAAGGATCGAAGTGACGGTCCAAGTGATGGACTATCAGGCCACTGGCAGACCATCACCTTGGCCATCAGTCTTAAGCAGAATACAATTCATCAAGCATCAAAGTGACGATCCAAGTGACGGGTTGTCACACCTATGACGGGACGTCAACTTAACCATTGGAGCTTAAACAGAATGTATAAATCTGGGAACCCAAGATGACATTCTAGGCGATGGACCGTTAGGCCAGTGAAGGACATTACCTTGGCCGTCAACCATGATGTGGCAATCTGCAGGTTGAATTTTAAATCCCCATTACCTAGCAACCTACAAATACCCAGTTTAAGGTTAGATTAGGTATCTTTTGACTACTGAGTAGTTTTGTAACCTAAATTTCTCTAAGAAGCAACTGTTTTACTAGGACCTTATCATTTAATTCGTTATTCATTCAAGATCAAGAACAATCCTTTGGATCTTTGTAAGTGAATTTTAAAATTATTTATGATAAACACAATGGAATCTTATTTTTTTATGATGTGTGGCTAAAGCTCCCTTAACAAGGGTTATGGGAGCCTTGGTGTGAATTGTTGATTAGGGTTGTGAGAATGCTTAAATTTTTTAACTAAGTGAAATTGTGCAATCTTCTTTTCATAATAATGATCTTTCTTGGTTGCAAACTAGAAGGGTGTGCCCATGAACACCATTTGTTTGAGTAGAAAAGTGTGTGTTGGGAAAAGAAGAGATTTACAAGAAATCCAAGGGCTTTAACCTTTGGGTTATGGGTTGATTCCATGATAGGATCAACCCACTTGAGGCATCAATTGAGAATAACATAACATTCTGTAAATTTGAAAGAATTAAAGGGTAGATATCTATTAAGGTTGAGAAATAAATAGATAGAATTTAAGAGTTCAATTAGCCTTGCAATTGAGATTGTTAATTGGGAATTTGGAATAGCTCACAACCCTAAATACATGAACACCTTGGTGAACTATTCCTAGTTTACTTATTCTCGTTGAATTAACCTTGAAAAAATACTCACTAGTTGGAATACAACTTGATTCTATTAACAAACAAACCCCCCTTACTTCCAGAAATCTTTGATCAATAGTCCATTAATAGTCATACACTTAGTTAATACCTTATTCCCT
The DNA here is from genome assembly GCA_030864215.1 of Capsicum pubescens. Lineage (NCBI taxonomy): Eukaryota > Viridiplantae > Streptophyta > Magnoliopsida > Solanales > Solanaceae > Capsicum > Capsicum pubescens. The sequence goes on along the minus strand of CM061546.1, from coordinate 205,287,832 downwards.
ATGGGATTCGCCCCCAACCTAGTTAAGTTCTATATTTGACAATGACCGTTTACACTTTCTAAAGAAAGTTGTTATTTGGGCTTATCTAATTTTGGCACCATTGTCCAGGGATACGATTGTCAATTAAGTTTATGAGCATTAATTGACCTTTGGTCAAGTTTCCTAGTTTTACTTTTAAGTGTTTTTCTTGTTCATTACAGGATCTTTTCTTTGTATGCCACGAACCAGGAGGTTAGGAGAACCATTATTACCTCTCTACCCAGAACCTCAATTAATCAGAAGAATGGATGCTCAACAAGAAGCCAAAAGATTAGCCACTTTTGCTAATGCAAAACTCAATCAAAAGAATGCAAATAACATAGGTCGGGTAGCTAATGAGGATCATAAGGACCTAGGGGATAATGATTTGATTAAGCTAGAAAATAGGAGACGTACATAGGATGGAGCTGCACCAGGGAATCAAAATCAGCCACTTAGAGGAAAACCAAATTGCCAAGATGTGCAGTTTAATCTTGATGATAATGAGGCTGATTTAGATGGAGTTGTCACCATCAGAGAAATTATTCCACCACTATTGGCACTGGGAGTGAAGTTCAATATTATGAGCACTATGATTCAGTTACTTCATCTCAAGAGGTTATTTGGTGGACTTCCTGGGGATGATTCGAATATGTATATAGTCAAATTCATCAATATTTTTAAGTGTTTTGATAATCCAAGAGTAGTACCAAATGCAATTAATCTACGTCTATGCCGATTATCTTTGTCTGGGGGGCAATACTATAACTGAATGAGTTGACTCCTGATTCTATAACAAACTAGAGGATATTGAAAGGACATTTCCTAGAAATCTTTTTTCCAGCCTCCAGGATGTTACAGTTGAGGGATGAAATTAGTAATTTCAGACAGCTTCCGAATGAAGCCCTCCATAAAATTTGGGTGAGATTCAAGAAAAAGTTGACGAAATGTCTTAATCACAAGATGACCGACGAGCATTTGATAGAGACTTTTTATAGGGCTTTGAATTCTATTACATGCAAGGGGAGCGTTTATGGATCTTACTTTCTCAAAAGCTGTGGAAATGCTTGAAAGAATGGCTAAATGAAGTAGAACTTAGCATACCAGGGATTATGAGGTAGCAAGGACTGCTGTGTCTAGTAGAATATCTATAGAGAAATGTAGGAGAGAAGAGGATCTTGATCAGGATATGGCATAAATAAAAATCCAGATGGACTTACTCACAAAGCATTTTCTATCTGGGAAGACAGAAAAAGTTAAAACTGTAGGGTCACAAAGTAGGGGAGCCGAGTCAGACTCTGAGGAGGAGGCAAACTACTTAAATAACCAGGGGATTTCTGAGGCAATGGCCAAGGAAACTAAGGTCGGAACTACTATGACATGTATGATTATAGAGAATGTGATCAGGTGGATAGAAAAACAAGAATGATAGGAGTGGATTGGATGTACCTCCTAGGAACCGCGATACTGATTTTACTACTTTAGGGAAGATGTCTATAGACTACATGATATCCAAGTTGTTAAAAAGGATAGAGTCGACTGACACTGGAGTGAGACAGATAAAGAGTAATCTTTCATCTATGAGTCAATTAGTTGACTAACATTCAACTTCCATTAAACAACTGGAGATGAAGATAAATCAACTATCAGCGGCGTTCAATTAGATAAAGAGCAAAAAATTGCCAATTGATATCATGCAAAATTTGAGGAATAATAGTTCTTGCATTTCTATCACCAAGAGAAGTGGTAAAGTGTTACCTGGACCTTATATGAAAAAACTTGTTGTAGATGATTTGGTGGAGTTAGAGGTGGAAGTATGAGGAAAACATCTAGTAGAGTGTGAGAAGCTGGAGAATAATGAGGTTCCATCTAATCAGAAGCAGGTTGATGAGTTAGAGAAAGGAAAGAGAAAGGAAGGAGAGATAGCAGTTACTACAATGCCAAAACTACATCCTCCATTCCCGCATAGATTACAGAAGAAGGAAGATGATGCAAAATTTAGCAAGTTTATGTCCATGCTAAAGAAAAAAACAATAAATGTGCCTTTGGTTGAGGTGCTAGAACAAATGCCGGGAAATCTTAAATTTATGAAGGATCTTGTGTCTAAAAAGTGGACCGTGAGCTATGAGTCGGTGGAAAATCTTCACCGTTATAGTGATATCACTACAAGATCATTAGTGCAAAAGAAAGCCAATTCAGGAGCATTCACTGTCCCATGTACTATTAGATTATTTGATTTTGCAAAGGCCCTTTGTGATCTTGGGGAAAGTATTAATCTGATGCCATTGGTGGTTTTCGAAAAGCTGGGGGTGAGGAATTCTACACCCACCAACATGCGACTTTTGATGATGGATAGATCAGTGAAGAGGACGGTTGGAATACTCTATGATGTGCCTGTGAAAGTAGCCAATTTCATCTTCCCAGTGGACTTTGTAATCCTAGATTGCGAGGTGGACTTCAAGGTACCCATAATATTAGGTAGACCTTTCTTAGAAATTGAGAGTGTGTTGATTGACTTGCAGACCTATAAGCTAAAATTTAGGCTCAATGATAAAAAGGTGAGCTTCGATGTATGCCAATCGTTAAACCAGAAAAATAAGATGAGTGTTTTCTCAATCATTGATGTATATTATGAAGATGAGCAAGAGGTACCGATTGAGGAGAGATTTGGCGTGGAAACATTAGTTGTAGTATTGATGAACTTTGATAGTGATGGGATCAAAGAATATGATGAGACTGTGTGTGCACTGACAGGAATGGGGTCGTATTCTTATGCCCCAAGAATATGGAATTAGACCTTAAAAATCATCCAACACCATCGTCCAAACCTTTTATTGAGGAGCCACCGGTGTTGGAATTGAAGGAGCTGCCGGGCTATTAGTAGTATGTGTTTTAGGGAAGTAGAAACACCTTACCAGTCATTATTGCAGTAGACTTGGCAGAGCAACAGGTTGAGGTCCTTATTTCTGTGCTTAGGAGATACAAGAGAGATAATGGATGGAAGATTACGGATATTAATGGTATTCCATCGGGCATCTACACACATAAAATCCAGCTAGAGGAAGAATACATACCGACCATGAGCATCAATGCAGACTAAACCCACTTATACCAGAAGTGGTGAAAAACGAGATTATAAAATGGCTCGATGCAGTGATAGTGTACCCAATCTCCGACAGCAAGTGGGTGAGTCTAGTACAGTGCGTGCCTAAGAAAAGAGGCATGATTGTGGTTACTAATGAAAAGAATGAGTTGATTCTACTTAGGCAAGTTACTAGGTGGAAAGTTTGCATGGACTATCAAAAGCTGAACTCGTGGACATTGAAAGATCACTTTCAATGCCCTTCATGGATCAAATGCTAGATCGCTTGGCAAGAAGGGTTCTGTATTTCTTTTTGGATGGGTATTCGGGATATAATCAGAGCTCGATTGCCTTAGAAGATCAGGAGAAAACAATATTTACGTGCCCATATAGATAGTTTGGATTCAAGAGAATGTCGTTCAAATTATGTAATGCACCGACCAATTTCAAAGGTGCATGATGTCGATTTTCTCCGACATGGTGGAGGACACTTTAGAAGTGTTCATGGATGATTTCTCTGTAGTGGGTGATTTATTTGAATTATGCTTGGTGAACCTTAGTAGAGCACTATAGAGATATGAAGAATTCAATCTCGTGCTGAACTGGGAGAAATTCCACTTCATGGTGAAGGAAGGAATAGTGCTTGGACATTAGATTTCAGCAAAGGGATTGAGGTTGACCGGGCTAAGGTGGAAGTTATAGAGAAACTACCCCCTCCTATCTTAGTGAAAGTATTCTATAGTTTTTAGGGTCATGCTGGATCTTATCATCAGTTCATAAGACTTATCCAAGATTTCAAATCCACTTTGCAAGATGTTGGAGAAGGAGGCCAAGTTTTTGTTTGATGATGACTATATGAAGGCATTCTAATGCCTTAAGGAGAAGTTGGTGGATGCCCTGATTATTGTTGCTCCAAATTGGTCTAGGCCATTTGAAATAATGTACGACGCAAGTGGAGTGGTACTTGGGGAAGTCCTTGGTCAGAAAAAGGAGAAACTATTTCACCTTATTTATTATGCGAGCAAAACATTGAATGGGGTACAAAAAAATTATACTGTCACTGTGCATGGACTTCTAGCTGTTGTTTATGCATTTGAGAAGTTTCGAACGTACTTGTTGGGAACCAAGGTGGTGGTTCATATAGACCACACTTCTTTGAGACACTTAATGGCGAAGAAGGACGCCAAACCAAGGCTAATTAAATGGGTGTTACTTCTGCAGGATTTTGACTTTTAGGTCAAAGACAAAAAGGGGTGTGAAAACCCAGTTGCAAACTACCTATCTAGGCTAGAGGGAGATCATTCCATTATAGAGAAGCTTGATATTGATGATGCTTTTCCAAATGAACAAATTCTAACAGTTGCACTTGAAATGGTTCCTTGGTATGAAAACTTTGCCAACTTTGTTGTGAGTGATATTATCTAGAGAATCTTTCTTTCCATCAGAAAAAGAAGTTTCTCCATAATGCAACAAGATACTTCTGGGATGAGCCATACTTATTCAGGCATTGTACTGACAATATTATCAGAAGGTGAATCCTGGAAGTTGATATGCTGAGTATTTTGGAAGCCTGCCATACTTTCCAGTAGCGGGATATCATGCAGGTGATCATATGATGAGAAAGGTGATGCAAAGTGACTACTATTGGACAACCCCGTTTAAGGATGCTTATGACTTTATAAAGAGAAACGATCAATGCCATATACAAAGTTTGATCTCAAAGATGATGGAGGTTGAACTATTTGACGTCTGGGGTATTGACTTCATGGGGCCATTCGCGAGATCCTATGGGATGAAGTATGTCTTAGTGGATATGGACAATGTGTCCAAATGGGTTGAGACCATTGCTTTGGATGATAATGAGGGTAAAAGAGTGGTTAATTTTCTAAAAAAGAACTTTTCCCGCTTTAGGGTACCACAGACTATCATAAGCGATAGGGGATCCCACTTCTGCAACAAAATGTTTTGGGCTGCATTGATGAAATATGATGTAAAGAAACATTAGGCGATAACTCCATACCACCCACAAACTAGTGGGCAAGTGGAGATCTCAAATCGGGAAATAAAAACAATCTTGGCTAAGATGGTGAATGCAAACAGAAAGGATTGGTATCGATTGCTCGATGATGCTTTGTTGGCATATTGTATAGCTTTGAAAACACCTATTGGGATGTCACCGTATTATCTAGTTTATGGAAAAGCATGCCACCTTCTGATTGAGCTGGAATACAAGGCTTTATTGACACTCATGTGGTTGAATCTGGACTGGAAAGAAACAGTGTAACTAAGATTGGGGCAGCTGAATAAGATGGATGAATTCCATATCACTGCATATGAGAGATCGGATTTGTATAAACAGAGAATGAAGAAGTACCATGATCATAGAATTGAGAAATGGGATTTTCAGATAGGATTCGGTATTGCTCTTCAACTCCAGAATCAAGATCTTTCCAGGTAAACTTTTGAAAGCAAGAAATAAGTTTTAGCGGTTCTTAAGTCCTGAAGTTCCAACTAAGTGAAGAACTCATCGTTAACAAGGTATGATCTAAACTATTGCTTTTTTCTTAAATTGCTGAATCATGATATAATGTGTGTTGTACACCTTCTAAATTAATAGTGATTTGAATATGTGGATAAAATTGAACTCTAGTGTAATTTGCTAAGGGTGAATTCTGAGTAGCTTAGTCTAGAAATGTCAAAATTTTGTTTAAAAGCATAGTGGTTTGCATAAATTTCATACTTTCTAAACATGTATGCACTTGATGTTTGGCAAAATGCCCAAAATAAGTTTGAACTGCAATAGTATGTCCATCGGTCAAAGTGATGGACCGTTAATTCATTGATGAGTCATCAACTTAACCGTCAATATATTTAATCCTAGCATATTTTCTATCTAAGAAGTGATAGATAGAGTGATGTACCATTAACTAGCCGATGGACCATCAACTCTACAGTAACTAAGTCACAGAATTCCTAGTTCTTTGGATAAGCTATGACGGACAAAGCGCTGGGCTGTCACTCACTCGACGAACCATTAGCCTATCAGTCTGTCCAAAATAGTGACTTAAATTCTTTTGTTTTTACCAGCTGTGCACATCTTCTAATGATTAGTTGGTGTTTTGTTTTTTTTCCAGGCAAAATGATGCAGAATTACCCTTGTGAAAAGGTAATGGCCGACCTCAACAGTCATGAGGAAGTGGAGAAAAAGAATGGGGTAAAGAGGCACCTGGCCTTATCACCTATCAATATGATAAACTGACTTAAATACTATCCCAGTCTGAGGAGGAGAGTGAGAGCGAGAGGAGCAGTACTAGTTCCAGCCCTGATAAAGAAGGGGTTAACATATCAAACCCGACTAAATTAAGGCGTCGAAACCTGAGGATGCTAATGTGATCAAAAGAAAAGACCCATAAGTCTAGGAATCCATACGGTGAAAAAATAAGGGTTCATAGAAGTACTTCTATGATAGGCTTGGGCCAACATAGAACAAACTAATAAAACGGCTCATCTTAGAAGAATACCAGATAGTCACTTTTGAGCTTCATGAGTATCCAGAGCTTGAAAAGAGGTTTAATAAGTAAAAGTTGGCCTATTTGAGCAAACCTACCGGATCGTAATGCCCTAATCTTGTATGGTAGTTCTTTGCTAATTACTTTGCACTACTAGAAAAAAATTGTCCAAAGGGTACCTGATTAGCAAACATGAGGAACAAGACTCAAGTTCTTGTGAGAGGGGTAACAATTGACATATCTGATCATACATTGAACAAAATATTATTTGGGCCTGACTATGAGGCACCAACTAGCACTCCAAAGCTTGAGCATCGCATATTTTTAGCCTTTGAACAAAGGACTTGGCTGGCTAGGGTCCTCACTAATGATGGTAACCCATCATGGGCAAAGACCAAGGACAAAATTGCTAAAGTATCCCTAATCTTTAGGGCAATATTTTGCTGGGCTATTGTCTGGTTGAGGTTGATGCCGACTGGAGGGGATCAAACCTAAATAACCAACGGGAAGTACTTGTGCCTAGTATGTTTAAGGGGCTGAATATTGACTTCGGCCATATCATTGTTGATGAGCTATTTTTCCATGGTCATAAGATAGTGAATGCACTGTCATTCCCATGCTTGATCATAGAATAGTGCAGGCAGGATAATGTGCCCTTACTTAGGGAAGTTGATATCAATGTTCGAGTAAGTAGGAGGTAGGACATTGAGCGGACGGGGGATGGTTCAAAGTATGAGATGCTAGTCCATAAGTCGTCTGCATATGAGTCACAGTCTACACCAGCCCTAGAGGATTCAGAAATGCCTCTAGGTATGACTTTAGCATAGGCTACTTACGTACCACCAGACTCATCTATAGGTTTTAAAATGATGCCTTTGGTGGGAGAGACTTTTGACATTGGGTCTGTCCCACCAAGGTATTCGAAATACAGGCTAACACAAGAAAAGTTTTCAAAAATTATGAAATCCCATAGAAAGTTTGAGAGACAGTTAAATGCTTGGGCAAAATAATTCAAACCATTTGTTGACCAGATTATTGTTGAAGCCCTTAAGCCTTATGAGAATATTCATACCAGAATAGATGACATGGAGGAATGTGTGAACAACCGGCGGAACGAGTTATTAATTCTAAACTTTGCAAAGTTTATGAAAGATTTTAAATAGGCACAAGTTGACATTATCGAGCTAAAAAGACAACCACCACCACCGACTTTTAATCTTGCATTAGTGATAAGTGATGAAGAAGAAGTCCTTATTGATCTCATGGAAGGACCAGTTAAAGACAAAGGTAAGTAGATTTATGAAAGTGTTGACCCAAAATTAGAAAGAAAAAAAAGGCACAAAGATGAAATGGCCGAAGAGGGAAATTTGAGAAAAGTAGTAAAGGGATCAAAGAGAGATGAGGAGAAAAGAAAAAAAAAGTTGCTGACGGGGAAGATGGATTTCTACTAGTACATCCCCAGAAAGGTGTCCCATACTAATTTTGATAGTGACCTCTCCTGTTGAGGAAGAAACTATTTTGAGTACTCCGACTACTGAAGGGGTCACTGTTGTTGCACTCGAGGCCAAAAAAGGCTCAGCTGATTGGATTGATTCACAAGACTAAGGTCTTTGCAAGTATTCTACTCCCCTGTAATTTAATGATTATGCATTGAGGACAAAGCATATATGTTTAGTGAGGGTGGGTACTTTCTGTGTTTTGATCAGTACGGTGGTTTTTGTTGCCTGTGTTCTTTTCCCCATTGTGCTATCTAGTAGAACCGACTTGTGTAGGTTGATATTTATTTTTTTATTGTTCATCATGACGTAAATCTTGTTGTGTGATTATAAATATGTTTTTTCGTTTAGCACATTTCATGTATAATGAAAAATGATGAATGTGGTGGAAAACTGTGAATATGCAGTGTATGAAAATGCTTTCTTATTACTTAATATGTGTTGATCAACCATGATGAATCTGTGATTGGAATTAGAGTGTTAAGTTAGACCAAACATGATCATGTGATGCAATTCTAAGAGTCTTTAGGAAAAGTATGAGTTCATCGCCAGTGTGTGTGAGTGCTTTGATACAGTTATTGCATGGTAGTGTATAACTAGAACTTGCCCAGTTCATTTGTGTTACTTTGTGGTTAGTTTTATAGGATAGGATAGCAGGCAACCTTCAATTATTAGTCCACTTACCTATAAAAACCCTACCAAAAAGATGTAATTTTTCCCTTTGAACCCTTTTTGAGTTCTTGTTATTATTTATTCAGCCCTAATAATTTTGATTCACTCTCTTTAGGATGTTAGAACCTGATTTTAGCCCTGGTCCAATATTTGATATTGAGTACCTTAACTTAGGCAAAATACTTAAGTTGAGGATGGCTACTATTAGAAAGCTGACAATTTGATGAAAGTTGTTTGAGTTGTAATAAAATGTTACATCCAAGCCCTAATCTAGTCAGATAATATGCACCTCAACTAACAACATTAGCATAAGTTAAGGGTGGCTGATGTAGAATTATATTTTTTTTTTTAAAAAAAGGGTATTTTAAAGTTGCTAGATGAGTAGTATGGATTGTAAGGGAAGTAAAAAAGAAATAATCATGGTGAGTATCAATTAAGGGAAAAAAGGGTGAAATCTTAACTTGAAGTCTCTTTCCTAAAATCGTTTCTCACCTAGCACCAAAGCCTCATTACAAGCCATAAAAAGTCCTATTTGATTTTTATGAGTCAACCATAGGGGACATTAGATAATAAGGAAAAGCTTATGGATGTATGTGCTGTGTTTGTAACTTTGTTTGTGAGATTTAGAGTCTTAGTTGTTAGTCCAATGGTTAAATGAAAAAAGTATGGTGGACTTCTTTGACTGTGAAAGCAATCTGAACTATACTTGTCATCACTGATTTCTTTGGGATGTTGTGTCCATGAACATTCATAAGTTGCAACGTAAAGTAGTGCCAATTCTGGATCCTTATGTGTTGAGACTACATGAGTAAGGTGACAATTAAGTAGTTGTGTAATGCATAGTTCAACTGTTCAATGCCTATCATTGTGTTGTTCATGCATGTGATATGGTGTTAAGTTTCTTGAGCACAAGAAATTGTCTTATGTTGAGGGTGTTGATGTTCCGGTTTTTGATGGAACATTTTATATCTTTTACAAGGGATAATTGTATGTTTTTAAGCAACTATTGAGGTGTTTGATGCTGGATTTTACTTGTTTTCAGGTAAAGACTTAGAAGAAGAAATAACTTGGGAAAGTAGGAACTAAAGGCGATTGACGGTCTAACTAACAGGCCATCAACCATGTGATAGATCATCACGGTGCCCATCCATGATATGCAGAATAAGAGATATCAAGGATCAAAGTGACAGTCCAAGTGACGGACCGTCAGACCACTAATGGAATGCCACCTTGGCCGTCAGTCTTAAGTAGAATACTATTCATCAAGGATCGAAGTGACGATCCAAGTGATAGACCATCAGACCTGTGATAGTTTGTCAACTTAACCTTCGAAGCTTAAACAAAATGCATAAATCTGTGAACCCAGGTGACGGTCCAGGCGACGAACCGTCACCTTGGCCATCAACCATGACGCGGTAATCTCCAGTTCGAATTTTAAATCCCCATTACCTAAAAACCTATAAATACCCATTTTAGGGTTAGATTAAGGATGTTTTGACTACTGAGTACTTTTGTAACGTAAATTTCTCCAAGAAACAAGCTTTTTACTAGGATCTTATCATTCTATTCATTATTCATTCAAGATCAATACAAGATCAAGAACAATCCTTTGCATTTTGTAAGTGATTTTCTGAAATTATTTATGATAAATACAATGGAATATTCTTCTTTTATGATGCGTGGCTAAAGATTCCATAACTAGGTTTATGGGAGCCATGGTGTGAATTGTTTCTTAGGGTTGAGAGAATGCCTAAATTCTGTAACTAATTGAAATTGTATAATCTTCTCTTCATAATAATGATCTTTCTTGGTTGCAAACTTGAAGGGTGTGACCATAAACACCATTTGTTTGACTAGAAAAGTGTGTGTTGGGAAAAGAGGAAACTTACAAGAAATCCAAGGGCTTTAAACTTTGGGTTATGGGTTGATGCCTTAACAAGATCAATCCATTGGAGGAGTCAATTGAGCATTACATAACATTCTTTATGTTTGAAAGAAGTAAAGGGTAGCTATCTATTAAGGTTGAGAAATAAATAGATAGAATTTAAGAGTTCAATTAGCTTTGCAATTGAGATTGTTAATTGGGAATTTGGAATAGCCCACAACCCTAACTGCATGAACACCTTATTAAATGTAATCCTAGTTTACTTATCTTATTAAATTAACCTTGAAAAAATACTCACTAGTTGGAATACAACTTTATTCTATCAACAAACTCTGTTAACAAACAAAACCCCCTTACTTCCGGAAATATTTGATCAATGGTCCATTAATAGTCATAGACTTAGTTAACACCTTATTCCCTGTGGGATTTGACCCCAACCTAGTTGGGTTCTATATTTGACCACGACCGCTTACACTTTCTAAAGAAAGTTGTAATTTGGGCGTATCATTAGAGAGAATGAGAACGTTGATCCTGATGTTGCTGCGGTAATAGAGAATATAAGAAAAATAATTAATGTCTCAGGAAGGACCAGGTCCTCCCATTCAAAATCTGATAGCCCTGTAGGAATGAAATAGAAATACATTGCTATTAAAAAGAAGAAAGTGACGGAGGGACCTGATCCCATTAAGAGAAATACCATTGATAAAGAATTATGCAGTGATTCCAAAAGAAGATGAAAAGAGGAAGAAAAGATGGATGGGTCTAGAAAGTAAAGGAATGAAATTTTTAAAACTCAAAAAGTATTGTCTGGGAGATTCTTTGATACCAATATTTATGAGAAACCCAACATGTTTGATTTGGTGGAATATGTAAAACATCAGGGATGGTTACACCTCCTAGAGGAACGATCTCTCATGTTTTTTAAAGAAGAAGTAAGAGAATTCTATTATACAATGGATTTCTCAGCTGATGGGTTGAACTGGACTGCCCAAGTTCAAAGAAAGGAAATAAAGCTGGATGAAAAGGCACTGGGAAAAATTCTAGATGTACCTATTATGGGTATGAGGATTGTTGTCAAATAACAGGCCTCAAATGACTTCATGATTGATGCTGCAAAGGTAGGAGGGACATTAATAGCTAGTGTAAGAAGGAAATTTCTCACAAGTAAGTTCCAATTAGTAGTTGAATTTGTGAACAAGGTCCTTTTGCCTAGGTCAGAGAAAAGGACCATTGTCTCTACTATTGATTTGTTCCTGATAAAGTGTCTGAGCAAATTCGATTTGATAAGTCTACCTGCTCTAATATTAGAGCACATGCACAAGGTCATCCATGAGAAGGAAGGGAAACATGGTATGCCTTACTTCTTGAACAAGGTGTTTGACCACTTTGGAGTAGTTAGGACTAAAAGGACTCTTGGAACAATCAAAGAAAAGTTTAGTCTGGCAACATTGGTGGAGAATGAATTCATAGAACGAAAAGTGGGAACTGTGTCCCAAGTGTCAGATCTATTGGCTGCTTAGGAAAATCTAAGCAAGAAAATAAAGGAGATGAGGATTAATTTAGCTGCAAAGGACGTTGAGATAGTGCACTTGAATATATAGAATCATAAATTATCCTCAGAGGGACCATGTACTAATGAGGAACTTGCAGCTTAAAATGCAAAGCTCTAGGCCGAAGTTCCATAACTCACTACAGAGGTTCAAGGGTTGAATGCTAAATTGAAATACCTTACTAAGCAGCTACTAAATGTTCATGCTGTAGAGAGTTATAGAATGGAGGGGTTTATTAAGTCCTTCTCCTTTAATCCCCTCTCTACCTAAGTCCTATCATCCTTGTGTCAGTTTGTCATCCCTTTGTCAGTTTCCAGTGCTTGTTTTAGATGTTTCTTTTGAAGATAGTTGTTTTCTGTTTTCTTACATACTGTAATGGTAATGATCTCACTTAAATTGAATGAATCCTTTGTTTGTGTGCTGAATCTGTTTCTTCTTTATCTTTAAAGTTGTTCTTCATGTTAGTGCTTCCCCAATGACCAGGAGTTAACTAACTTGTGCTTATTTTATTCTTGGTTTACTATTTTTACTGTTTAGTGATGCCAAAAGAGGGAATACTAAATTCATGTTGTAGGGAACAAGTGAGGGTGTGTGTTGCTTGATATGATGATATGTTACGAACCAATTACCAAGTGTATATGTGTTGAATGAATATTGATGGTAATGATGACATATTGACAGGGGGAAGAATGTTGAATGTTGTAGGTGAAAAAATGAATTGAATTAACATTGATGAGTGCAAGTATATTGACATGAGTATAGGTATATTGACAGGGAGAACATTGAAACATAGTGAATGAATTTTGATGCAAATTGATGACATGCGACCATGTGCCTAGGTTGTAAGATATATTGACAGGAGGAATCATGGTGCATAGTGATGGGGAGAACATTCACTGATAGTAGTGGTAATCACTCTGACTGAGTAAGGTTAATGAATTTGATGCTCCAAGTTCTGTGGTCAAGTTGTATGGTTTGACATCATCATTAAGGGGGAAAATTGCTATATCTTGTTTTGACGATAATCAACTAACAACAAGGGACCAGGTCCCTGGGTCTTCATGAAAATATACAGCTGCTACATGGCCTGCATAGTTTGGTCGTATAGTGTAACAAATTGCGCAGGTGAGATGTGTACCTATCAGGACACCTGAACCAATCAGATTTTTTCTCTAATTATTATTCCACTATAAATAGAAAAAAACGATTCTCAATTAGTGGATTTTTTCAAATCAGAATATAGAAGAGGGAAATAGGCAAAAACTAAATTTTGTAACATTGCTTAAGTTCTTAATTTCTATATGTATTGAAAGAGTGATTCTTAAGTAAATTCATGGTCTGCAATTGAATTACTCGTGTTATAAGAGTAATTCTTTCTTTCTATTCTTGAGAGTGCTCAGGTAGAGTTACCTGAGTTGATATTGGTTAGAGTTGATCAATAATGATGTGAGTTCTTGGTAGAATTGTCAAGGTAGGTTTGTAATAGAGTTGTTACAACTTAGTGGAGCTTAGAGTTAAGTTTGCATTAAGTTTGTAATCAAGATCTTGATTATAGTGGATTGTTGAAAACTTGTAAGGGCAAGCCGTGTTTTTTCCTCCATTGAGAAAGAAGGTTTCCACGTTAAACCAGTATGATCTTTACTTTACTGTAAAGTTTTAGTTTCTCAGTGCTTTACTATTTTATTGCCTATGTCTGATTCTAAGGGACTTGGTACCTCATAGTATGGTGCAACCCCTACGTTTCAACAAGATGAAATAAATGAAAAGGCCTCAACAAAGCATTGATAGTAACCTGCTAAACCAAAAAAATCCAAATCTAGATAGGAGAAGTAGGCCTAGCCCAATTACGAACCTCTAAAATCTTAGACGGATCCAGCATAAGACTATCCTTAGTCACCACATGACCCAAGAAAGAATTAGACTCCAACCATAACTCACACTTAGAGAATATAGCATACAATTTCTCATCAACCAGTCTCTGAAGCACAATCTGCAAATGCTCCTTATGGTTAGCCTTAATCTTGGAATAAATCAAGATATCATCTATAAATAAAAAGACAAAATAGTAGAGATACGGTCAACACACTTAATTTATTAACTCTATGAATGTAGCTAGGGCTTTGGAAAACCCGAAGGACATGACCAAGAATTCATAATGACGGTACTGAGTCTAAAAAGCTATCTTCAGAATATTTGAACTTTAATCCTCAGCTGGGGATACTCGAACTTCAAATCAATTTTCGAAAACACTAAAGCACCCTAAAGCTTATCAAGCAAATAATCAATACGAGAAGAGGATACTTATTCTTAACTATCATCTTGTTTAACTACCGATAATTGATATTATATACGCATATACCCATCGTTTTCATTACAAACAAGACAGGCGCACACCAAGGTGATACTCTATGTCTAATAAATCCCTTATCCAATAACACTTGCAACTGATCCTTTAATTCCTTCAACTCTGCTAGGTCCATCTTATAAGGAGGAACAAAATGGTTCTCAGCCCAAAATCAATTGCAAAGTCAATATCACGATCTTGAGTTATACCAGGAAAATTCTTAAGAAAAACACCCATGAACTCATGGATAATACTAACAGAATCTATAGAAGGAGGTGAATCATCACTAGCATCACTAATATGAGCCAAATAAGACAAACATCCCCTATCAACCAAGATGCAAGCTTAAATGAAAGATATAACTATTTTGGGACTCAAATGAATCACACCATTCAAAGATTTCATCGACATACCCGCTGACGCTAAAGTTATGGTCTTATCATAACAATCTAGGACAAACATGATAAGGAACTAACCAATCTATTACCAAGATAACATCAAAATCTACCATATCTAATATAATTGGATCGATTCAAGTCTAACGCCTAACAAAAGTCACAATACAAGATTGGTACACTCGATCTACCACCAAAGAGACTTCTATAGGGGTAGATACATGGATAGGCATGGCAAAAGGCTCACTAGCAGAATCAAAACCTAAAGCAAAATATAGACATGTAGGATAAAGTTGGTCCCAGATCAAATAATGCACATTCAAAACTAAAGTAAACAGGGATGGTTTCTGTGATAACAACATCAAAAGCCTCTGCCACTGGTCTGGAAGGTATAACATAGCATTGTCAATGACCACCATTTAACTGAGTAGCCCGACGACCACCACTACGGGCACCACTACCTCTGCCTCATGCACATCAAGTAGAATCTCTACCTCTCACAACCGATATATGAGTATCCCTAAAAACATAATAGGGAAAGTCCTTAGACAAATGGCTAACCTCATCTCACACATAGCAACCTCTATGGACCAAGTCAATATGGAGAGGTATGACTGAGCTAGAATGATAACCCAAAGATGCTGAAATAGAAGACCCGCTACCAAAACACTACAAGCTACCTGTACTGGTCAACTATGATATCCAATAAAGCCTCTAGAATTTCTACCTTGAAGAGTGTGACCTCTGAACTCACCCTAACAGTGCACTCTTTGGGAGACCACCTGAAACCCTCAAAGAGTAAACTCAGTCATCCTAGCATGGTCCACTATACTAAAAAATGTTGCTCCATACACTACCATTCAAGTTATAGCTAGATGAAGTAAAACATCTAACCCCTTCACAAACTTCTAAATCATTTTAGACTCGGTGGCAATACTGGTATAAGAATATCTACACAGGGCATAAAAGTGTGCCTCAAACTCCATAACAATCATGGATCCCTACTATAAGTGATCAAACTCATCTCTCATCTGCTTTCTCAAACTGTAAGGCACAAACCTAACTAAAAAGGCCTAAAAATTGATCCCAAGTCATTTTTGGCAAACCAAGAGATCTACAACTGACAAGTGACCTCCGCCAATCCCTAGCTGCATATGTGAACTGGTAAGTAGTATAAGAAACCCCACGTGACTTAAGAAAACCAAGGTTATGCAAATTATCATGAAAATAAATAAAGAACTCTTAGGCATCCTCTCTTACATTACCACTGAACCAAAGAGAACCCAAACGAGTGAATCTCTCATACATCTTTTGATCCGCAGAAGACATAATTGTACTGCAATACTAGGAGACATAGTAAATCTAGCTGGCTAAGATCCCACCTGAAGAGGTAATATAGGTAAAGGTTGAACTCCTAATCTTGGAATACCATACTCAGATGTTGGCACAAAAGGAGGAAAAATACTTGGAGTCTGTGGAGTGCCATAAGCAGATGTCGGTACCACTTGAGGATCCTCAATTAGAATAAAAGGAACACCATAGATAGACTCTGGTATAAATGGAGGTATAATACTTAGAGCTAAAGGAAAAATAGGTGCAACTCAATGGAACACCCTCCAAACAGATTAACAAGTGAATCAATAACCCCTCTAAGATGGGGGTAAAAGAACATTATGGGATTGAAGTAGGCCTCATATCCTCAGAATTCTCAACTTGAGGCTTAGGGGAGAATCCCCTAGTACTACTTCTTGATGGGGTAGATCCTCGTGACCTTTCACTACCTCGAGCCCGTTCATAGCTCATAACTCACCCTCTAGACTGAGCCACCTCCCTAGATGATGGCTCTATATCCCTAGCCTCATAATATCTTGTAGTTTCTATTTATAAAGGATAGAGTAAAATATAACTTAGAACAAAGGTATGAAAGAATCCTCATGATAATAATGAAGCAAAGAAAGTTTTCTAAAGATATCATATATCCTCTCAAAGATAAATACGAGCGTCTATGCACCGATCCATGAGACTCTACTAGACACCATATTCTTATACTGATGAGACCAATGAAACCTAGTTACTCTGATACCAATTTGGCATGATGTAAAACAAAGTTCATGATAGCACTTGTTATGCCAAGCCTTTCCAAGTAAGCTTATCACCCAAATAGATATGAAATAAGAAAATTACACCAAAACCAAAGGCAAAACTCCTAGAACAGAGTTAAACCACACATATAGTAAATGTAGAAGTACTAATAAAAAATACCATACAATAATCCCAAAACATAGTGTCACAACTAATAAATACATCTCATATGCCAACAGATACAAATAATAGTCCAAAAGGATCAAAATGTATCTCTAAATACAAATAAGACATTATCTCGATAAGAAAAGGCAGTGGATCAACTCTAAAAGCATAGATCAACCACTATCTCTAATATACCCCGGATAATACTTGAATCAGTTATTGTGCACTGCACAGGTATTTGGATCTGCACCAAAAGGGCGCAGTAGGGACGGGTACGGTCCACTTGTACTCAGTAGGTATCATAGGCTCATTGAGAAAAGTAGAAAATAAAGCATATAAAATACACACTATGGGCATGTCACCTGTAATAAAAAAATATCCCATATAGTAGCCCACAATATCTCTAATAATAATTCTACAATATTTATATATACCATACAAATATGAAAAAGAATACAAGTATACGATATCATACATATAAGTATGAAAAAAGTACAGATAGACAGATATCACATCAAAGACAATAATACAACATAGAATGAGCACAATATATATTAAATGCAATGAAGATAATGATGATGATATTGATGTGATGTGATGTATGAGGTTGTCTCATAATCTCCATATGGACCTACCGAGTTGTGCCATCGATATAGGACCCACGGGAGATTCATCAACACATATACAATCCAATATCTAATACCAATATCCATGACTCCTCTATAGCAAATCCCTTGGAAGAGAGTCTATAAAGATGTCACAACCCAGTGTTTCCAATATTTTCTTAATGGTACAATGCTTCACAAGTGTATATAATCTGAGGATGCAATGCCGACAACCAACCAGAATACGAATTTCTAAAGCAAACCAATCTACTAATCATGCAAGCCAAAATCCACTCAATATGCCAAAAATCCATGAATCCAAAGTAAACTTATGCCAATAGAGAAAAATGCACAGTAATATGCCATTGATACCTCATAAATTCCAATTTAGGCTTTTCATTAGAAATATTCCACCAATATACTATTAGGCTAACAACATCATATAAGACCCCACATAGTTACATATAACAGATAATGTCTCAATACCACACGGGGACAACACAATAATATTTCCATTTTCACTGATTAATTCCCATACCCATAGTATGATTTTATACAAATATTAACTACCTAACCTAGTCTAAAGAAAGTTAAGCCATAACCTATCTCATACACCATAAAGTGATACAAACAAACCTTTAACACCAAGCTTCTACCTCATGCATAGACTTAGAATCAGCTAAAACATAGAACTATAAAATCTATGTGTTAAAAAAAATCAATGATATTCCTATTTTCTATTTTTATGTTGGTGGTCAAAATGGACCCATGAAATGGATTTTGAAAAGGAAGCTAAAATTGTAATTTTAGTCCAAAAATATATTACCCAATATTAAAGGGACTTATGAAAGAAAACCCAAGTAAAAATGAGTTGGAATTAGGGTTTAAATTGAGAATTATTAATTTTGGCCTTCGGGCCAAAATCCCCAAATTTCACTTTTCGATTCAAGTTTTAACAAGGTTTGAATGAGAAGAATCTAAGAAAAGTAATTGAAATAGGAGTTTGGATCTTACCCAAGCTTAGAACCTATAAGATTTTTCCCAAAAACATGAAATCCTAAGCTTCAAGGCTTAAAAATTGTGTAAATCATAAAAATTAGGTATATGACCCACCCAGGCATCACTTAAGAGACCACCAGGTCACTTAAGTGGCCATCTCTTATGTGATGTCTGCCTTTTCGCGTAAACTACCAGACTGTCACTTAAGGTACAATCGCTT
The DNA here is from genome assembly GCA_030864215.1 of Capsicum pubescens. NCBI lineage: Eukaryota > Viridiplantae > Streptophyta > Magnoliopsida > Solanales > Solanaceae > Capsicum > Capsicum pubescens. Next base: position 205,268,810 of record CM061546.1, on the reverse strand, counting down.
AGGCAAACCTGATGTCTCTTAGGCAAGCCTGGTTCACTTAGGTGATATTTTTGCTATTAAGCCAAGTTGTTGAAGCAACCAAAGTGTTGGTTAAGCAGTGCACTAGCTGAGACTTAGAGTCCAAGTCTTCTCAGACCTCTCAAAATTCATCTAAACTCTGAGAATGTAAACAAACTATGCTACTAGACTAATTTCAATGCTCTGAACTCAATAGAGATATCAAATTTTTGAAAAAAATATGGTTTTCCCAAAGTTGACCCCCAAAACCTAATTTTACAACTTTCCAAACGAAGGAGTTAAATGAGATATAAATGCCATAAGATCATACCAACTGTGTTATCAACCTAAAATCAATGTTTTAGATTTGCTAGTTTAATTCAATTTTCCATTTGATGCACTGATAAATAAAATTTGACCAAAGTCATCTATAAAGCCTTTATGACCATAAAAAATAACAATCTCACACAAATCATACCAAAATTCATTGGGAATCACAACAGTCATCTCCTGACAACAGAAATACCACAAAGTAATACTGGGGAGGGGTAAAATGGTCAAATCACAAAGAAATAAGTATTTCACAAAATCACCAAAAATTAGGTCATTACATAGTGGTTTTTTAGTATACTTAGTGGCTTGTCAAGACTTGATAGTTGCTTTTAGATATTCATAAGCTTTAATTATTGTTTATTTTTCAGTGGTATTGATGATAATGTTTACCCATATCAATTTATATTATTATATCAAAGTTTCCACTCATGTTTTAAGTATAATTATCATGGTTCAATGCTGAGTAGATATCATGGGTTAGATTTTGGGTTACTCGTAGTCCTAAGCACCATGTGACATCCAGGGAGTAGTCTCGAGGTGATACACCTAGTTAGCAATATGTTTTAGTAGAGGCTTCACTAAACAAACAATATTGAGTAGTTGACACTAATTTTTTCATTCTAGTCATGTCTTAATAAAGGACTATTTGTTATATATTTAGCCTACTATGTTTATATTTTTGCATCAGTTTTATTTACCATACTACTCTATGATATGCTATGTCAAGGGTCCCAATAAACTACTAGTGAGAAACTTGATATGTCTCACGATAGAGTGTAGATTCAGGTCATAACATTATAATGACACCTCATTCAATGGTAGAGTTTCTTCTAGGATGAGTTTCCAAGAACTTTCTAGTAAAATAGTTAAGGTAGGTACTCAAACATCTAAAGAAGGTTATTTTTTATGGGGCACCTATAGGTCGAGATAGGGTTCCTATGGGTATTCTTAAAGATCCTCTAATTAGGAGGTTATTAAGACTACTCATCATACCCAGCAAATAATAGCATCCAGGACTTATCATGTAATACCCTAAAAAATTATACATGTCTTTTGGGGGATTATGAGGTGTTTATGTTCATAAGATAGGGTCATTTAACTCATATATGGGTGGGAAATTAATAGGGATATATTAGTAGTCGAAAAAAGATGTCACAACTATGGAATTAGGCCCCATATTGTGGATATTATTAGATTGGTCTACTGGATTTCCTACACTTTAGGCAGGAGAATTTTGATCCTCCTCTATGCATTGGGGTACATAGCACACTCGACACCTTCATGTCTAAAATTTTTAGCATTTTTGTTTTAGCATCTTTCACCCTCTATAACTTTCCCAATCCATCCTTAAACATCCTAAAATGACCTATTTATACTTTAAGCAAATCAAACAACAAGTGCTTCTCTCTGCCTAAGCTCAAGAACAGTAATAAGGTTATTTTTTAAAATTCTCAAGCTCCAAGCTTCAAGAATTAAAGTTTTCTCAAAAATTCCTCTAATTTCAGGCATGTAAGGTTTGAACAATGGCTTCTTTTCATCCTTGTACCAAATAATTCCATTTTTAAATAATTTTACAAATTTGATAAATAGGGTTCATACCCACTTTAGATGATTTAAAATGAATTAAATTACATATTATTACAAGAATTTATGGTTTACTTATGTTTTTACTCATATGGTTAATTGTATGATTGACATGAAATTCAAGCTTATTATCTCAGACTTAATATGAAATTTACATATTTACTAATGGGTATGAACTAGAAACAAAAGCATGATTGGCTTTTAGACTTATAAGATCGTATCATTATTTTATGGTGGATTTCATATATTATGAGCACTAGTATGACTTTAGGAGCAGTATTTAGCATCGAGGGAATATGTATTCAACACACCTAAATTCCTAAACTACGTGCCATCGTAGTTCAAGAAGAGAGTCATTGTCAGTTGAGAGTGTCTCCCTTTATAGAAAATCCTCGTTAGTTGAGAATGGTTTTCTTTGTCCAAAATAGGCTCATGAGTGAATTCACACTAATCATGGTTGTTTACCCCTGGCAAGGTATTCAACACCCTCATAATAAGGGTTATAAGTTGTGCTCCATATTGCTCAAATGGGGCATATCAGTTGTAAGAATCTCCTATAGAAATATTGGTTTTAGAAAACTCATTGACTTTACTAAGTTATTCTTTAATACCTATGGTTTATAACATTTCAACTTTTAGTTTTGATCATGAAATATCGTGAGTTTACATACATTTAGCATATATGTTTTGATTTTATGACATATAACAGTTTTATTTATTGAATGTACCCTGTATACTCAGTACATTACATAAGTACAAACCATAAATTCTATGTGCCAGCATCTTATCATGATATAGGATTTGATGTTCACCATTAGACTCACGATTAGCTGTGATTGTTAGTTCCTACTCCTACCAAATTAGTGAGTCCTCATGTTTCGTGGACTTGGATTTTGTATTACTATTAGCTGTTTAGTCCATGATATTCCAAACTTCATGATTTTTTGGGTCTGATACTCTATTTTAGTGACTCTTCAATTTGTTTAGAGGCTTTTCTAGATGTGGTAGTTGTTTCCAAATTTTGAATATTTCAAATGATGTGTAGTCCATGTTAGTATGTTGGGATTGTTTTCTCAAACTCAATTCAAATTTTTAATTTTATATCTTCTACTTATGTTTTAAGTTAGTAGTGATTAAGTGTTGAGCATAAACCATAGGTTAGCTTTGGTCTATTCTTAGTCTTAAGCTACATGTGATGTCCAAGTGGTAGTCTTAGGTTGTTACATGTTATGAGTGTCATGAGCTAGACCATATTAAGAACAATTGCCCTAGACTCAAGTAGAAAGCATAATGTAGGGTTCTAAAGGTACTACTAAAGCTATAGCATAACCAACTAATGGTTGTAGTGGTTCTTAGATTGGTTTAGATAGTTCCTGAGGGGATATTGAGGTCGAGGTGGAAGAGCTTATTGTTATGCTTTTCTAGGTTATCCAGAGGTAGAGGTATCTGTTCTCTAATGTTGTTATCATAGGTATTATTTTAGTATGCCTTTGACCTACTATAATTTTGTTTTACCTTAGATCTACTTTATCCTACATGTCTACATATTTCTCTTTGGGCGTTAATAATCCATGTGATTCTCTTTCTATACCTATCTGTGTTTCTATACACGTAGGTGGTTTCTTAGTGATGGATCAAGTATAACAATCCTATATTTTGAACACCAAGATATATGACACATGGCTAGACTTAATTAAATTAGATATGGTAAATTTTGACATCATATTAAGTATTGATTGGCTTTCTTCCTATCATGTAGTTGTAGACTACTATGCTAACACAATTACTTTATATATGTTAGGTGTTCCTAAATTGAAGTGGTAGAAACCTCTTATCCCTTATCTATGAAAGATAATTTCATTTTTGAAGGTTCAACACAAGATTGAGAAGGGGTGTATCACTTATTTGGACTATTTCTGTGTAAGACCCCACGAAATTCTCTCATAGAATGAACATTAGGGTGTGTCAAGTGAGGCATGATTCTAGCCATAAAAGATTGAGAAGTGAATTCCTAAGTGAGTATCATGTTAATCATATAGAATTTCCCTAAATTTGACTTTTTTCACATGGGAAATTTGATAAGCTTTTAGTCGATATAAGATTCGCCCAAATCAGATATCCGGGTAAGAAGTTATGGCTAATTTCAGTACTAGTCATAAAACAATGTCATTTTAGTGCTTGGCGCATCTCGGGGAGAGTCTATTTGACAATTGTCAATTTCTAGTGGAACTCCGTGATAGTGGCGCGTCGCGGAGGACCCCAATTTCCCAATAGTCAATTTTTAGTGGCCTGGCGTGATTGTGACGCATCGTTCTGAAGTTATAGGTCCTAAATAGTGGGACAATGCGATGGCTCCACATCGCGGTGACTACCAGATTCCCATTTATCAATTTCCAGTGAGCCACCGCGATAGTGACGCACCGTGGTGGCCCATGAAATTGGATTCCCAGTTTAATTTTTCCATCTTCGTATAGAAGTTAAAAAGGGAACTTTGGACTTTTTCCAAGCCTCTTAAACCATGCAAAAACCAAATCAACATCATTTACAAGCATTCTATGAAGACTCTCTCAAGTTTTCTCTGAGCAAAACCCCTAAGCATCCAAAACATCTTCCAAGAATCTCAAGAATCCACCATAGATTTTCTAAATTGAGTCATGATTCAAGGTTTCCAAGTCAAGGACTTCAAGAACACTCATTCAAGAGTACGAATAGAGTTCCAAAGGCAAGAGTTCATCCAAAGCTTCTAAATCAAGGTATGTGGGGTTTTGAACAAGGGTAATCCTTTCACCCTTGTGCCCAAAGTCTTATTTAAACTATAATTTCTTTGGAATTTATGAGATTTTACATGACATTGAATTGGGGGTTTTCACCCATTGTTATTGGTTGCAAGCTTTTGATGTTTCCCATGAATTGAGAGTCTAATGGAATTATTTTTACATGTTTTCTTGAGAAATTGCAGCTGGGTCTATACCCCATGATTTTAATCCTTGAGAAGGTAATAGTTGAAATGTTTGAGATATTGAAGTATATAAGTATGTTGAGATTTTGAGACAAATTGCTGAAATTTTCAGATTTCTACATGGGTTATGAATCTATATGCTATCTATTATGCTTTTGCTTAGTTTTAAATTGAGATTGAATTATGGGTTATTAAGCCCTACTTGAGACTTGAGATTTTATGAACTATTGTGCTATAAGCACCCATGATGTGAGTATTCTGAGATTATTGAGAATTGTTTTGGCCTAATGGTCATTGAATTTTGAAATCCACTTTCCTACATGAGAGTATAGATTTGATTATTGGGTTCGTGGTGAACCATGAGATTATTTCTAAAAGGGGATTTTTACAAAATGAGCGCAGATAATCTAAAGGGATTAGTATTTAGCACCGAACGGGTAAGTTACTACAGTTTCTTACCCAAAAACTACGTGCCACCGTAGGTTGGGCCTGAGGCTGAGTTTATGATTATTATTGGGCATAAGGCCGAGTTGATATTGGGCCCAAGTCTGAGTTTGTTTAGTGATCACTAGACCTAGGTTATACTCACTGGCAAGAGTATGACGCCTCTCCCCAACATGAGATCTCTTCCTTAGGAGGAAAAAATGTTGGACTCCATGTAGCTCGCATGGTTTATGTCGGTTAAGAGAATCTCCCTTGAGATTAGTTACTTCCTTGAAAACTAAGGTATTTACCCTTCCAATGAGATGTTTTCCTAAAGTGAATGAAATGACTTCAAGTATGTTTCAAAGTTATATGATTCTGTATTCCTAGTATTTGAGTTCAAAAGAGTTATGAGTTCTTGAGCATTAAAGAAGTTTTACTCTCTATGAGGCATATGAATGAGTTTATAGTATTGTTTAAAGTCTCCTTTAGCCTATGGGTAATGAGAATAAGAGAAGATTACCGATTTCAAAGTTAAACTATGATGACTCATGAGATTTGTGTTACATGCTTCATTCTACATGATTCATGAGATTTACATTTTATACTTATTCAAGCCATGTGAGTCATTACTTATTACATGCATCATTTTATTAAAGAGTATTGATGTTGTTGTATATAAGTTCTTGCACCCCCACATACTCAGTACATTCCCAAGTGCTGATCCACATATATGTCTAAGTTCTACATTGTCTTATAATGTATGTTCAGGTGCTTAGTCCCAACCTTATCAGTGATTTATGAATACCTCTATCTACATTCCTACAGTGGTGAGTCCTCATGGTTTAATGACCTATATTCAGACATCTCCATAATTTGAGAGACTATGTTGTTATTTTCAGTTCATTTTGAGTCAGTTGGGGACCTGTCCCAATGGCTCTCTAGTTCATAGATTAGTAGAGGATTTGTCAGACTAATTATCAGATTGTGGTTGTGTTGAAGTTTTAGTATTGCTTGGCCGTTTGGACAGAGCATTTTCTTTATATCTCCTTTTATATGATATGACTATGCTAGTGTTTGAATTATCTCATCTTGAAATGAGTGTTATTAGTAGAAATAGGCTCAAAGAGTTAGCTTGGGGATACTTGTAGCCTAAAGCACCATGTGACATTCTGGAAGGCGATTTTGGGTCGTTACAGTTTGTGATACTATTGACGATACTCTTTTTTGGATTCAGTTCCAGTAGTAATAGAATTTTGAAGGTATTCGTAATTGATCATCTAGGTATTCTACCTAATTGTGGTATTAAGTTTTTATTGACATGGAGTTCGGAACTCAACCCATTATTATCTTTGTATACTGTATAGATCCAATGAAATTAATGAATTTGAAGAAGCAACTGCAAGATTTATTGAGTAAGGGCTTTATTTGGCTATATTTCTCTTTGGGATGCTCTGACGCTAGTTTTGATGTAGAAGTTCAGCACTGTAAGGATGTTTATTGACTATAAATAATTAAACATGGTGGCAATTAAAAAATAGTATTCCATTTTACATATCAAAAACTTGTTTCATAAACTTCAGGGAGCCTAGATATTATTAAAGATTTATTTGAGGTCTATTTACCATTACCTTATGATTAGGGTAGGAGGATATCCCTAAGACTACCTAAAGGTCCTATTATAGTCACTATGAGTTCTTGGTTATGTTTTTTGGGTGGAATAACACCCCACCATCATTTATAGAGTTGTTAAATGAGATGTTTAGTCCCTATTTGGACTCCTTCGTTATAGTTTTAATCAGTGATATTTTGATCTACTTTTGTAGTAGAGAGAAGCATGAGAAATATTTTCAGATCGTGCTTCAGACTCTTAAGAAGGAACAACGTTATGGAAAATTTTATAAGTATGAATTTTTAATATATTCTGTGACATTCTAGGGGCATGTGGTGACAAAGGATGATATTATGCTTGATCCAAAGCAGATTGAGGTTGTTAGAGATTTGGCTAGACTTACTTCACCATTCGACCTTTAGAGTTTTGTGGCTTGGATGGTTACTACATATAGGTTATAAGAGTTTTTTTTCTATTGCACCTCAATTAAAAGTACTAACTTAGAAGAATGTAAATTTTCAGTGGTCTAAAGAGTGTAGGGAAAGATTTCAAAAACTCAAGACATTGTTGACTTCATCCCCAATTTTGACCATGTTACTAGAAAGTGAAGGCTTCAGAGTGTATTGTGATGTTTCATGGGATGGGCTTGTATGTGTTTTGATGCAGAAAGGTAAGATAGTAGCATATTCTCTAAGGCTATTAAAGGACCATGAGAATAACTACCCTACTCATAACTTGGAGTTTGTTTCAATGTTTTTTGCTTTGAAAATTTAGAGGCATTCCTTATATGAATTGCATTGTGAGGTGTTCATGGATTATCCTACTCTTTAAAATATTTTCATATAGAAAATCTAAATTTGAGGAAGAGTAGATAGATTGAACTTCTTATAGATTATGACATCACTATCTTATTCACCATGGTGAGGAAAATATGGTGGTAGATGCCTTGAGTTAGAAGTTAGTTAGTATAGGATGTTTTGCTTATTGCGAGTAGAGGAGCATCTTTTGGACATGGATTTTGTGATCTTAGCTACAAATTTATGAGACCTTACATTTTAGATCCTAGTAGAGTTTATGCTTGTGCTAAGGCATAATCTCTTTTACTGGATAAGATCAAGGCTAGATATTTTGAAGATGAGAAGTTGAAGATAATTCAAGACAACGTTCTAAAGGGTGAATCTAAGGAAACTATTTTGGATTCAGAGGGTGTTTTATGTAATGACCCTGCAGGTAATTTTTAATATTTCTACTTATATTCACTATTAGGTCTTCTCCATAGCTGCCCTAAGTTATTTATGACTTACTGAGATGGACAATTCGATTACTAAGCAGTTCATTTGGTTTTTAGAGCCAATTGTCTATTTAGAAGTGTTCACTTTTTCAAAATGGCCATAGGGTGAAAACTTTGATAAAATAATCTTGGTTGCAAATTTTGACTGTGCCAACATCCCCAAAATATCAATTTTAGTTTTGGTAGACCTTCTTTTGGGGTTCCGATGCACCCGAGCTCATTTCGACAAATTGGTTGGAAAGTTGGAAAATCAATAATTTGGGCATGGGACCCATAGTAAGTCAAAATGACTTCATATGGAAAATAAAACTTTTCCATTATGTCTAAAATGTCGAATTTAGTGTGGTTATATAATTCATTTGCAAAAATTGGATTCCAAATAAATCCCGAGGCATTATTGGAAACATGGAAAATTTTCCAAGTTTTCTAGTGTTGGTGTTTGATGATTGCACAAGGACCATCATGATTGCACTATGGAGACTGCAAGAGGCTGATGGAGATTGTACAAGGGCGATTACAGTGCAAGACAAGGCAATAGAAATAACTCTTTACCTGTAAGGGTATAAATAAACTACAGTGTTACGATTTTGGCCATTTTATCTTCATCCTTGAGAGATAAAACCTTAAAGCGGCATGAAAACTAAAAATTAAGTCTTGTGGGTGACTTGGGAGCTTTCTTAACTTTTTTTATCACTAATAAATTTGGATTTAAGGTAATAATCCTTCAACTTCATGCTTGAATTTTTTGGTTTTATTATTAGACCTGAAAGATAATTATGCAATATGGGTATCGTTATTCTCATATTGATGAGTATATTTTGATTTTGATAGTGTGATGGGATTTTGGGATTGTGAAATGAAGATGAGCTCTTGGTGAATGATTTAAGGATTTGTGGTTTGACTTTGAGGTAGGCTTCTGTCTACTCTTCTTTGTAAGATGATGTGTGATATGTATTACGTGTGAATTTTAATGTTAAGATTGATTATGGGTAGAATGACTTAGTCTTGACTATTGAATTTTGTGGTTTAGATGAGGGTTTTGGATTCGTAAGTTGAAATGCTTAATACCCATTTTAAATCCTTTTGCCTTCACCCTAGACTAAACTAATTTGTAGGATGGATATGCTATGATGCTACATTTAGGATGTTGTTTTAGCATTCAAAGTTTGGTTAGTACATTTATCCTTATTTTGGTCTATTGTGGTGATCTTGAAACCTTAATTTAGGTGGAGTTAATGTAAATGCCCATGTTTCTAGGCAAAGTTTCTACATTAGGTTTGGTTATGGCTTACTTGACATCTAGAAGTTGAACTACATACCTTAGCCTAGTTTAGGGTATACATTGCCTAGATAAGGAAATTGAGGATTAGAAGTGGGATTCTCAAACCCACCTTAGGCCAAGATATAGAAATTAGTTATGGATATTGGTCCTAGTTGAGAATATTTAGCCTTTAGAATAAGTTTACTTTATGGCTTTGTAATTGTGATGACTTTCCCTGGACTATGATATTGGGCCTTTAGAGATGTTATTTCCCCTTAGGTATGATAATTGGCCAGTAGAGATGATATTTCTCATAGTTATGAATTATGCTTCATTGATGCATATTTCCTCCTAGATGTGAGATGCCTCCTATATGTGAGATGATTATTGAAATGATTTATGTCTTATAAAGATGTTAGGCCTTATGAATATGCTACGACTTATAGATATGAAATGATGTATGAATATAATTTTTATATGGGTTTCGAATATGTATATGGGCCAATGGTTATGATTATAATGTTATAATTATTCCTGACACATTATTTGGCCCAAGGTCGAGTTAGGATATGAGTTGACCATCTGGGAGTGTCTATCCTTATAAAGGATATGATTGTAGCTTATTGATTTATTAATGCTTATGGTTCTATTGCATGAATTCTGGTGATGGCATGCATAGATTTGGCATATTCATGATCGTTGCATCGATGATTGATATAATTTTGATTAAATTATAATATTGTTGTTGTTGTCACTAACTAAGAGTTAAATCCCACTTTCTACCTTAATAATGTATTTCTTCATGATAATAAATGTCTATTTTAATGAATAACTTATGTGTAAAAGAGGTTAATAATGATGTTGTAATGACTTGACCGAGATAAGATTCGATCTATGATTTTATATTTTTAATTACTTTGGTTGTGAAAGATTCTGCCCTTTTCTACACTTTTATAATGATTTAGTTCCGAAGTTCACATCGGGCAATAAACTTATGGATTTACATTCTTTTAGTCACAAATTGAGCTCGTGTACCTATCATATTTAGATACACCTCTCCGATATTGGATGGAGAAAGATGCTATATTGATAATACAAATTCTGGGTAAAATTTAATGAAATTATAATATTCATATCATGTATTCTTGCCAATTGATAGTGTGATATTGATGTTGAACGATGAATTATTAAAATATACTCTACCTTGCTTTTTTTTCATGTCTATTTACTTTAGCCCTCGCGGGCTTGTTATTTACTTTAACCCTTATGGGGCTTGTATTTTACTTTATCCCATGTGGGGATTGTTATCTATTATTGATATTAATTTTGATATTATGATGATATGGTGATACCAAGCAATACCGGAGAATATTATGATGATGTGATGATACCCAGCAAGGCTAAAGGATATTATGATGATACCTAATAAGGTCGGAGGATATTATAATAATGTGATGATACTCGACAAGGCCGGGGGATGTTATGATGATGATATTGATACCCAATAAGGCCGGATAATGATTATATTGATGTGCCTATGTGTATATCTACTGATTTGAGTTTGGATAGCCCTATGTATGGTATATATATATATGTAACAAAAAAGGTTGGAGGATGGTTATGATAATGGTGGTTATGACAATGGTAGTTATGACATTTGTTTTATGATATTGTGGATTGTGTTGCATTCATACTTGTATGCGCATCGCCTATCACAAGTATACACCTATGTTTATCAGCTCGTATAGGAGAGTTGCCTAGATATAGGTGATGCCTATGCCTTGTGTTATTGTATTCTGATTGAACCTTCTGAGTCAGGGGTGGTGGAGGTATGCGATAGGATCGGATAGGTATTTGGTTGTCCAAACTAGACGGTTACTTATGTTATTATTTACATTGTTATTATCATTGTTATGATCATTTTTATGGCTAGTTTCTGATAGATTGGTCATTTATTTTGTATCGAGACGTAAGGTATGATTCCAACCTATTTTATTTACGATTACATTACTATGAATGACTACTTTGATGACTTGATACATGTATTAGAACACTGAGTATTCTAGAATTAGCTCCTACAATGGTTATAAGTACATAAATATCTAGTCTAATAATTTAGGTTGTACTTCGATTAAACCTTGGTTATGTACTTATATAGATATATATATGCATACTTAGATATATGTAGATATGCTATTACTATATATCCCTCCTTTCCTTTATGTACTTGGATTATATACTCATTTCTTGGCCTTGTATACTTGCATATTAGCTAATGATATATGGTATAGTATTAAGATTCCAAAGTATGGCCGGAATAGGGTAGTGTATTCTTACTACTTTCTTAGACTTAATATATTAGTCTCTTGGAAATAAATAGGATAGTTTATCCTTATTATATCATTGGCTGCCCTATATGTTGTTGGATATTTTAGTGTTGTTTTTATTCTATTTATATTTTATATATACCTGCATTTTCTTTGGAGCTCAGTCGGTAGTTGCCTATTGAGTACCACATATTTGGTACTCATACTATATTTTTGTAGCCTGGAAATTATAGTATTGGTTATCACTGTTGATAAGTACATTGTGTAGAGCAGCCATGATTTAGAGACTTAGAGTGAACTCCTGACGTTCAAAGTATTACTTATCTCTCTATTATGTATTAGACTAGTCTCTATGTTGTGTTTGGAGATAAGTTATATCATTGTATTCATTTTTATGTCACTTTGTACTATTATTATGTTGGAAGCTCTTGTACTGATACCACTAGGTTTTTGGACTTCATTATGTACTTAATTTTCTTATTCCATCTATTCCACATTCTTTTCTATATATATTTGGGTAATCCATTACTAGTCGTTCCAAATTACGAGGTTAGCTTACCTACTGATAGGTTATAGTAGGCACCATTATGAATTAAGAAATTGGATCGTGACAAATTGATATCATAGCCTAGGCTTTACCTGTGTATTATACAAGAGCTAAATGTAATTAGAGTCCTGTGGATCCGTGCAGAGATGTTTGTAACCTATCTTTGGAAGGCTACAAGGACATTCTAGGAAACTCATTTCTTGAATCCTTTTCGTGTGTTCGCATTACTATAAGCCTCAATCACATTCTTTGAATCTCTTCGGTCCCAAATGAACTATGTGAGATTCTAAAAAAATATGGATGAGACTTTCACTTACGTTCTTAGAGTTTCAGTGCATCATCGAACTACAGATTCAGAGATGGATATTGAAGACCTTTAATGTCATCCTAAGGATTTAGGGCTAACTAAGGCTCTAGTTGAGATTGTGACTACTTTATCTTTTTGAGGTTCGGCATCAGAGATTCGAGTCATGTTGCAGATGCCTTCTAACTATGGATGACATTCGATTCATCGAGCAGTTCTTAGACTAGAGTTGGGTCTATTGTTGTTCATCAGGGTTCTTTGCCAGTTTCTGAGTATGAGATTATATTTCTTAATTTGGCCTAACATTTTCCTATGTTATATCCCTTTGAGCAGGGTATGGTATGTGGATTTATTAGAGGATTAGGATTACCACTCTATTTGATGTTGGAGCACTTGATAACAATTGGTCTTTTTTCTCTTAATTTTTTTAATTATGCGAGGGCCATAGAGAGAGTATGTATTAAGACTTATGGAGGTGGCGACATGAGGCCATGCCCTTGGTATTTTATTCCAGAGTAAGGATCCTTCCGGTAGAGTTCAGCTTCACTTGTAGTGTATCAGCTCTACGCAAGTAATATTTCAAACTCTGAGTGGTTCTCAAACTAATCCTGGTGATAATAGCGAGCAAACCTCTCGCTGAACCTTCTAGAGTTTTTGGTATGGTTCATCAAGACATGATAACCATTCTAGATTATGAGGGAAGTATCTCGAAGTATTCCAGGAGCTGGTTTTGGTTGTGTCATGATTGGACACTAGTTCAAAGAGTACCCCAACTATGAGTTAGTTGATTAGACAAAGTTAGCCTGTATTTCCTGTCAAACTAGATTTCTTAAGGCAGGATATGATTGCGCAAAAAATGGGCATTGGTTGTAGAAAGTGCTATCACTATTAGTTGACCAACCATTTAGGCTAAGTTTATGTTCTCGCCATGTTGGTGCTTTAGAGTTTGCTACGACTGTAAAGAGATTGGCTATTGGTCTAGAAAGTTTCCACAACATGGGATTACTAGTCATTCTTCTCATTCAGATTAGCTTCGTGATGATTATAGCTCCTTCAGTTAAAGATAATATGCTTAGTGCCTCAATTTATAATTCAGCCAGTCGATCAGAATTTGGACCGATTTAGATTTACTCTCCCTAGTATTCGTCGGGCATGTGATTGCGGATTTCATAGTGATTAGTGTGCTATTATTTCCCCACATTTACCTTTTGTGTTGTATGTATTGGGGTATTCGTACCCATTAATTATTATATGCCCTTATGAATTCATATTGATTATTGTGTGCCTTGCTATTAAATGCATGTTTATGTGACTACTCTCATGGGTTATTTCTTTTTGTAGTGGATAGAGTAGATTTATGTTGATATTTTCTCATTTTGAGTGTGACATTTTGGTTTGAGTCCCATTTATCCTTACATATTGGCCTTATTATCGCCCTTGAGTGGTACTTGATATGATGTTTATTTTGGTACCACTAATTCATTATATTGATGTCGATATTGTTGTTTCTATTTCTATATCTGCTTGAGGTTATTGATAGTATTTGATATTTTTACTTGATGTAATTGATCATCACTGGGTAGCTGTATAAACTAGTGTTTTCTAGTTAGAATTCCATTTCTTTGTGATGTTATTCTGTAGCTAAAGTAAACATAGCCCAATTTGATGATTTCTTTTTTATAGCAAGGCAAGGTTGATTATTTTCCATCTTAGTAAGTTGTTATGTTAATTTGGGAATGTAATGTGACATCTATGGTAAGTTGACCTTCCTTGGTTCTGTATGGTTCTAGAGTCGGCAAATTAGTTATATTTCTCGATCTTGAGTTGGATATTCTTAGCCTTGCCCCCTGGGTTACGATCTATATAGCCCATTTGTGAGCTTAACTAGTTCTAGATCCACTCTTTGTTTGTGGCTATTTTATTGGCCGATAGCAGTTTGATTTTTTATATTAAGTTGTCTTGGATTTGTCTCATAGATTTTTTGGATTCATCTCCTTATGATGGTTTGCCTTTATTATTGGTATGGAGATCGGATACTCAGTTCTCACTATGATCTTATTCCTATCTTCTTTGGTATTAGGGAGATAGAGGTAGGTGGTCTTTCCTGTTAATGCTTCTTAAGTGGACAAATTAGAAATTCTTTGTCTTGGGTTGTTTGATTTTCTTGTGGTGGTCTTGACATTGATCTTGGTTTTGAGATTGGTATTTTTCTTCTCCGATAACATGATTCACGGATGGATTGAGTGGTGATTGTCCTATTTGTGTAGATTTAAAAAATCCCTATCTCAGAGATTGTTTGGCCTAATGAGGTTTGCTGGAGTATTTCTCCTCGATGATATGAGCCTATGGCCATTCCTTGCTGAGATGGGGTGTTGGATTGGTTAGTTTGCGAGTTGAGTTGCATTTCTCCGAGTTGCGATACATTTTTCTATTACTGGTGTGGTTTTTAGCCTTGGGGAGTTCTTAGGTATGCTATCATAGTTCATTTCCTCTATCTTGTGATTTCTATTTGTGATTTATTCTCTATCGCAATTTTTTTCTTCAGTTATGTTTGAATTTTGGCTCGGCATGATATGGGACAAATATGCCTAATTTAGATATTATGGTTGATGTAAGTATTTGAACTTGGTTTGTATTGGTTGGCTCTATTTTGAATTTGACGCCTTAGGATGGCAATTTCAAAGTTATTGTAGATTTGGAGTATTAATGACTACCCGTCTTTAGGATTGGTTTAGACAGTTGAAACTGAGCAGTTTAGGCTTGATGTTGAGATTTTAGCTTGGAGATGTAAGTATGAGCGCAACCTTTATTTTAGATTTGTCTTAGTTTGGATTTTATTTATAGCCTAGTTGATCCTACTATGTGATTGCCTATTTTATCTTCTCGACTTCGATTGGATTATTGTTGATAAGTGCTCAAATGATAGCCCTTGAACTCGAAATCAGTTCATTCAGCTTTGTCCTCAATTTTCTTTAGTCTACTTTTAGAATATTGGTTGATATACTCAGTAGTAGTAGTAGGCTTGAGCTGGATTCAATATGTTTTTTTCTCAGTTAATAGGATATCCTAGAGTGGATCATTCAGTGATTAGTAGTTATCCCTTAATATTTTGGATTTCAGTTTGATTATCATCCCAATTAGTTATAGTATTGGTATAGTTTGCATTACTTGATTATCTCCATTTGTATCCCCAGATAGTGCCTTATGATTTTATTCTCATGTATATCGTATGCACATTTAGTGGGTTAGCTTACGTTTTTTGAGTTCTCTATGATGAGATTGTATGGATAACACTCATGTGATTTTCTTCCTGGTTTGGAGTAGATAATAAGTATGGTTTGGTAAAAGAAGGTTATATTTGGATTTGGAGTCGTTTGTAGGACTCATGTCTTAGGTTTGTTTGGGTTGGATGAGCTTTTATTTATTTATGCAGGTATCAAGATGGTATAAGTGTCTTATTGTTTAGATTTGTATGCATAAACCTTTTTCGGATCTATTGAAGTCCAGTTGGTGGTTGAGTTTGAGTTTGGCATGTTAGGAAGTAGAGTAAGAGAGATGGTTGAAAAGGTGATACTTGTGAAAAAATCCCTCACAAGTGTTCTCTCTTCATGGAGGTTATCTAGGAAGTCATGCTCGGAACATGCAGGCCCAGTACCTTATCCCTTCGAGCTTTTGTGATTCTTTTTATTCGTTGACTTTTGGGGATAAAAGTCCTTTTAGTAGTGGATATTGTAATGACACTTCAGGTCATTTTTTATTTTCCACTTATCTTCACCGTTAGGGCTTCTCCATAGTTGCCCCAAGTTATTTATAACTTGCAGGGACTGACAATTCGGTTATGGAGAAGTTTATTTAGCTTTTATAGCCAATTCCATGTTTAGAAGTCTGCGCTGGTTCAAAATGGCCAAAAGGCAAAAACATTGGCAAAATGATCTCAAATTCAAATTTTGGCTGCGCCAGTAGCTCCTGAATATCAATTTTAGGCTAGGTAGTCCTTTGGTTCTGATCCCAATGCACTCGACCTTATTTTGACCTATTGGTCAAAAAGTTGGAAAATTGATAAATTAGGTTTGGGACCCATATTTGGTTGAAATAACCTGGGGTGGAAATTCTGACTTTGTTATTGTATCCAAAACATCAAATTTATTGTGGTTACATAGGTTTTTGTGAAAAACAGATTTCGGATGAATCCCGAGGCATTATTGGAAACTTGGAAAATTTTCTAAGTTTGCTAGTGTTGGGGCTTGGAGATCACCCAAGGACTACCATGATTTCAGTATGGCGATCGCAAGAGGCCTATGAAGATTGCACAAGAGCAATTACAATCCAATTAATGGTGACAACAATATCTCTTTACCTGTTGGGGCATAAATAGTCCCCAATGTCGCAATGTTGACCATTTTCTATTCATCCTTGAGAGCTAAAAACCCTAAAAAGGTGTGATAACACAAAATTGAGTCTTATGGGTGACTTAGGAGCTTGTTTAACTTCTTTTATAGGGAATATCTTTGAATTTAAGGTAAGAATCTTTCAATTTCATGCTTGAATTTCTTGATTATTTGACCATAGACCCAAATCACTTAGGGCTTTATTTTAGCATAATGTTTTCTTAGTTTTAACCCATTTCTTGAGGGTAATGATTCCTTAATCATGTATGTATGTTGGGTTGACCTCGAAAATGTGATTTTCATAAATGAGACCTATTTTTATTTTTGGTGTCATTTTTTGTCCCCAAGCACAATGGTGCAATATAGGTATCATTATTCTCATATTGATGAGTAGATTATGATTTTGATAGTGTGAAAGCATTTTGGGATTGTGAAATGAAGATGAACTTTTGGTGAATGATCTACGGACTTACAATTCGGTTTTGAGGTAGGTTTCTGTCTACTCTTCCTCGTAAGATGTGTGTGATATGTATTGCGTGTCAATGTGAATTCTAATATTGATTATGGGTAGAAAGACTTAGTCTTGACTTTTGAAGTTTGGGGTTTAGATAAGGGTTTTGGATCGGTAAGTTGAAATGCTTAGTACTATTTTTAAATCATGTTGCCTTCTCCCTAGATTGAACTAATTCTTAGGAAGGATATTCTATGATGCTAGATTTAGGATGTTGTTTTAGAGTTGAAATAATGGTAAGTCCATTTAACCTTATTTAGGGCTATTGTGATGATCTTGAAACCTTAATTTAGGCAGAGTTACTTAAATACCTATGTTTCTAGGTGAAGTTTCTACCTTAGGTTTGGTTATGGCTTACTTGACATCTAGAAATTGAATTAGGTTACTAGGGGTATAAATTGCCTATATATGAAAATTAAGGATTAGAAGTGGGTTCCTCAAACCTAACATAGGCTAAGACTTGTGCTAGACCTTGTGGACTTAGTTGCAGATGTTAGACCTAGTTGAGACTATTGATCCTTTAGAATAAGTTTACTTTGTGTCTTGGTAAATGTGATAAATTTCCCTGTATTGTGATATTGGGCCTTTAGAGATGTTATTTCCTCTTAGATATGATAATTGGCCTATAAAGATGATATTCCTCATAGTTATGAATTATGCTTCATTGTTGCATATTGCCTCTTAGATGTGAGATTCCTCCTATGTGTAAGATGATTATAAATATGCTTTATGGATTATAAAGATGTTAGGCCTCGTGAATATGCTACTACTTATAGATATGAAATAATGTATGAATAAGATTTTAATATAGGTTCCGGATATGTATATGGGCCAATGGTCATGATTCTGATGTTATAATTAATCCAGACACATTATTAGGCCCAAGGTCGTGTTATGATATGAGTTAACCATTCGGCAAATGTTTATCCTTGTAATGGATGCGATTTTAGTTTATTGATATAATAATGCTTATGGTTCGATTGCATGAATACTGTTGATGGCATACATAGATTTGGTATATTCATGATCGTTACATCAATGATTGATACAATTCCGATTAGATTATAATGTTGTTGTTATCACTAATTTCGTATGATAATTAATGTCCATTTTAATAAATAACTTATATGTAAAAGAGCATAATAATGATCTCTTAAGGACTTGATCGAAATTAGTTTCGGACTATGATTTGATATGGCTAATTACTCCAGTTGTGAAAGATTCTGGCTCTTTCTACACTTTTATAATAATTTAGTTCCAAAGTTCACTTTGGGATATAATCTTCTGGATTTACACTCTTTTGCCAATGGCTTTAGCCCGTGCACCTGTCATGTCTAGATACACATCTTTCCCATATGGGACGGAGGAAGATACTGGATTGATAATAAATTTTTTAGGTAAAACTCGATAAAAGTTATAATATTCATGGTATGTATACTTGCCTATTGTTAATGTGATATTGATGTGAATGATGAATTATGGAAATATACTCTACCTTTCTTCTCTTTTCATGTCTATTCACTTAAGCCCTCGTGGGGCTTATTCTTTACTTTAGCCCTCATGGGGCTTGTTCTTTACTTTAACCCTCGTGGGTCTCTCTCTCTATTATTGACATTGATTTGGAAATTATGATGATATGGTGATACTTGGAAAGGCCAGAGGATATTATGATGATGTGATGATTCCCGACAAGGTCGAGGGATACTATGATAATATGATGATACCCGTAAAGGTCGGAGAATACTATAATGATGTAATGATACCCAACAAGGCTGGAGGATGTTATGATTATAAATTTGATACCCGTAAAAACCGGAGGATAATTATATTAATGTACCTATGTCTATATCTACCGGTTCGAGTAATATTTCACTTTCTTGTTGTCTTACTTCAAGCTATAGAGTCTAAGGTCTTGGATCCTTCTGATTTATGTTTTCTCATCTTTCGGATCATGCCTCCAAGAAGATTTGATGTTCATGCAAACTCCTTTGTCCAAAATAGGGGCAATATTGATGGGACACACTCTATTTTTAGAGTCTACACTCGGTCAAGGGTGACTACATCTGACTATCCTCGTGGGGTCCCACCTGTCCCTACTGACCCTACTCTAAAGGGCGATACGCATACTCAGTGGCCTCAAAAAGAGGTTACTAATTCTGAGTTTCATCACTTCATTAATCATTTCACTCAGTTGGTAGCTTCTCAGTTTGAGCGTGGTGTTCCTCTTACTCCATCTTCTGAGGCCATAAGGGTTAGCTAATTCATGAGGTTTTATCCTCCTATGTTATTGATGCATTCTTCAGAGGTTGAAGGTGTTGAGTTTGCTGCCTACCAACTCAAAGAAGTGGCGTACCAGTAGTCCAAAGAGTAGGGACAACTAAGGGGAGAGGATGTTGGTTCTTTCTTATTAGAGGATATCTCTTGTAAATGTTTGGACCACTTCTTTCCTCAGGATTTTAGGGAGAAAAAAACAAAAGTGTTTGTGAACTTGAGGCAAGGTAGGATGTCTTTTAAGGAGTATGCCTTGAAATTTCATTAGCTATCCAGGTAAGCTCCTGAGTTGGTTTCTAGCATGAGGGATAAAAGGTGTAAGTTCACTTAATGATTGTCTTGTGAGTGGATACTTGAGAGTAAGGTTGCCTTGTTTATCAAAGACATGGTATCTCCTGGTTGGTTGTGTATATGCAGCACGTGGAGGAAGAAAAAAGGAAGCAGACTGAGTTTAGTGATAGGCAGGGGAAAAAATTTAGTCCTTCTGAGAAATGTGATAGAGATGGTGGTAAGTAGCCAAAGCAAAAGTGGGGGAGTTTTGGTTCTTTCTCCACAGCTAGTGCACCTTACTCGAAGCTATCGGGTGATCATTGTTCTTAGCATGGTGGTGTGGTCCGGGCACAGGGTGCCCAATCTTCGACTAGTAGGGCTTAGTCAGCTCTATCCCACCCTCCTTGTAGATTTTTTTGGCGGTCGTACTGTGGGTTCTGTGAGGAAGTGAAGAAAAAATGTTTTTATTATGGTTAGATTAGTCATATATAGTGTGACTACCATGCTAGAATGGATTTTGGGGCTAACAAAGTTCCTGTTGGTTCTTCATCTTCTCCTGTACCAAAGGGTGTTGCTTCTACATTAGATTCTGTTTCTGGTACCGACACTGGCTAGAATCACTTATATGCTCTTGTGTCTCATCAGTATTATGAGGCATCCCATAACGTCGTTGCTAGTATGTTGAAACTTTTCTTCTGTGATGTGTATTTTTTACTTGATCTAGGGTCCACTCTTTATTATTTCACCCTATTTGTGTCTATGCATTTTGGTTTTGATCCTGAGTTCATTTCTGATCTCTTTTTTGTATCTACCCTGATTGGTTACTTTCTGATTGCTAAATAATCCTATAGGGGGTATGTGGTATCTGTTAGTGGTAGAGAAACTCTTGTGGATTTGATAGAGTTGGATACGGTTGACTTTGATATAATTTTGGGGATGGATTGGTTGGACTCGTGCTATACCTCCTTAGATCATCGAACCCATAAGGTCATATTAAAATTTCCTAATGAGTCGATCATTACATGGGAAAGAGGTTCTTTAGTGCCTAAGGAAAGGTTCATCTCATATCTTAGAGCCTAAAAGTTTATTTCCAAAGGGTGTTTGTATCATTTGGTTTGGGTTAAAGATTCTAACTTAGAAGGTTGTTCTCTAGAATCTGTTCCTGTGGTTGATAATTTTTTTGAGGTTTTCCCTGATGATCTTCCTGGCATACCTACCGATAGGGAAATTAATTTTGGGATTTATCTTCTTCTGGACCCTCATCCTATATCTATCCCTTCTTATAGAATGGCTCCGACTAAGTTGAAGGAGGTTAAGGAGTAATTAAAGAATCTCTTAGATAAGGGCTTTATCCGCCCTAGTGTGTCTTCTTGGGGTGCTCCTGTGTTGTTCGTGCGTAATAAGGATGGTTCCCTTTGAATGTGTATTGATTATCGTTAGCTGAATAAGGTGACTATAATAAATAAATATCCTCTTCCTTGGATCGATGATTTGTTTGATCAGCTTCAAGGTGCAAAGAGTTTCTCTAAGATTGATCTTAGGTTAAGTTATCATCCATAAGACTACCTTCAAGACCCGATATGGTCACTATGAGTTCCTGGTTATGTCTTTTGGGTTGACCAATTCTCCAGTAGTATTTATAGATTTGATTAAGAGGGTTTTCCATCAATTTTTGGATTAGTTTGTCATTTTCTTCATAGTTGATTTTCTGGTAAACTCTAAGAGTGAGGCGGATCATATAGATCACCTCCGTGCAATGTTGCAACCCTTGAAGGATCAACATTTGTATGCCAATTTCTCTAACTGTGAGTTTTGGTTGAAGACTGTGACCCACGACTCCAACTGATATTCAGAGCTTCTTGGGTTTAGCCGACTACTATAGGAGGTTTAGAGAGTTTTTTGACTATAGCTGCCCCATTGACTAGATAGACCCAGAAGAAGCTGAAGTTATTATGGTCGGATGCGTGTGAGGGTAGTTTTGAAAAGTGTAAGGATAAGTTGACTTCAGCTCTAACTTTGACCCTTCCCGAAGATAACGGTGGCTTTGTAGTATATTGTGATATTTCTAGTGTTAGGATTGGTTGTGTGTTGATGCAACATGGTGGGGTGGTGGTGGCTTATGCTTCTAGGTAGTTGAAAGTTCATGAGAAGAACTACCTTACTCATGATTTGAAGTTGTTGGTTGTGGTATTTGCATTAAAGATTTGCCGTCACTATCTTTATGGGGTTCATGTTGCCATTTTTTCTGATCATAAGAGACTCCAGTATGTGTTTTCTTAGAAAGAGTTGAATCTCAGGTAAATAATGTGGCTTTAGTTGTTGAAAGACTACGATGTGAGTCTCTATTACCAACTAGGTAAAGCTAATGTAGTTACTGATGCTCTTAGCAGGTTATCCATGAGGAGTCAAGCTCATGTAGATAGGGATAAGCGGGAGTTGGTGAATGACATTCACCATTTAGATAACCTTGGAGATCATCTTCGGACACTGAGAATGGTGGTGTTTTCGTACATCAGGTATCACAGTCGTCTCTTATTGTTGAGATAAAGGAAACGAAAATGTTGGATTCTAATTTGATGAAGATTAAGAGGAATATGGGTAGCAAAAGGTTGTTAACTTTGTGATTGGTGGAGACGGTATCTTGAGGTACCAAGGTAGGTTATGTGTTCCCGACATCGATGGATTGAGGGAAAGAATTTTGGTTGAAGCTCATGGATCTAGTTATGCTATTCATCCTAGTTTTTCAACGATGTATCATGGTCTTAAGGAGTTCTATTGGTGGAATAATATGAAGAGAGATGGGGCTAATTATGTGGCTAAGTGTATGGTGTGTCAACAAGTAAAAGTTGAGTTCATGAGACTCAGAGGTTTATACCAAGATATTGAGTTGTCCAAATAAAAGTGGGTGGTAATTAACATAGATTTCATTATCGGTCTTTCTCGGTCTCGGAATTAGTATGATTTGATTTGGGTTATTAGGGAAAGGATGACCAAGTACGCCCACTTCTTACCGATGAGGACTAGTTATTCGGCTAAGAATTATGCCAAGTTGTATCTTTCGGAGATTGTGAAGTTGCATAGTGCTCCTATTTCTACCATCTCAGATCATGGTACTCCATTCTTATCTCACTTTTTGCAATCGCGTCAAAAAGGTTTGGGAACTAAGGTATTCCTTAGTACCTCTTTCTACCCGTAGCCAAATGGACAAGCGGAGAGGACCATTCAGATATTGGAATATATTCTTTGTGCTTTTGTGATTAACTATGGTGGTAGTTGAGTTGACCACTTGCCTCTTATAGAGTTATCTTATAATAATAGTTATAACTCTAGCATTGGTATGGCTCCTTTTAAGGCATTGTATGGTAGGAGGTGTCTTTCTTCAATTGGGTGGTATGATGTTGGTGAGGGTAAGTTGTTTGGCCCTAATTTTGTTCACCAAGCCTTGGAGAAGGTGAAGGTGATTCATGAAAGGGTGAAATCCTCTCAAAGTTGTGGATGTGAGGCATAAGAGTTGTAGTTCAAAGTTGGCGATTGGGTGTTCTTAAAGGTGTCTCCCATTACGGAAGTGATGCGGTTTGGTAAGAAAGGAAAGCTTAGTCCCCGGTATGTAGGTCCGTATTTAGTCTTGAAGAGGGTTGCTAATGTTGCCTATGAGTTGGAGTTGCCTTCTAGTTTAAGCTCCATCAATCTTGTTTTCCATGTCTCTATGTTAAGAATGTATGTGTGTGATCCTTCATTAATTGTTCCTTTTGAAGAATTGGGTATCTCTGATTCCTTGTCTTATGAGGTAGTCCTGATTGTGATCTTCAATCATCAAGTCTGTTGGTTACAGATGAAGGATGTGGCTTCGGTAAAGGTTCTTTGGAGGGACCATAAGGTTGAAAAGAAACTTAGGAAGTGAAAGATGACATGAAGTCCAAGTAACTACATTTGTTCCCCATTTTGAAAATTTGTGCTTGAGGTATGTGTTGTTCTTATCATCTTTGTTTTATGTCTTTGTTTTCTAACTTGGTAAAACGGAAGTTTAATGGGTAATAATGTGCTAACTTGTTCTTGTGCTTGCCTTAACCTGTCATTCAAGGACGAATGATTCAAATGGGGGAGAATTGAAACACCAGAGTTTTGACCCTTAGAAAATTTCTTGAGTTGGAGCTTCTGGACACCATAAAACTTGAGGGTACTTGTCATATAATGTGGGTACGGTTTTGGGGTCTAGGTCGTATATTACATAGCATTGTTTTTAATGGTTACTGTCTAAGGTAATAATAGGCATCATACTAGTCATATGATCATGATACAGGTAGTAAGGTCCAAATCGTACGTTAATCAGTGTATTCTTAATTGCATTCTGCCTAGGATACAACTTGAGTAGGTATTAGTCATATGGTAGGATACGATTCATGCTAAGGAGTCGTATATTGTACAGATTATGGTGTTTTGCATTCTGATTGATATACGAGTGTAGGGTACCACTCGTATGATGTGGGTACGAGTGGAAGGGGCAAACCGTACCCTCCTGCGCACCTTTTTGAGCTTTTAAGTTGAGGATATGTTAGACATTTCCCACCCCAAAACCCTTAAGACCTCAAGTCTTATAACACATTGTAGCCTCTCATAACACACATTGAAGTATCAAAACACTCATAAAACTCTCTTTAAACACTTTCTTGAAGATTGGGATAGGATTTCTACAATATGTTAATATAGAGGCTCAAGAGTCAAGTTATTTTCGTGAATCTCCGTAAATAAGAAATATGACTCTTCCCTTATTGCTAGTTCTCAAATATCATGTGTTTTAAACTTTGATTATGATTCATAAATGGTGGTTTTCAAAATCGATGTTAAGGGTTTTGTTGCATAATGTTTAGTATTGTTTACTCTTGGTTTAAATTGTGTTTATACATGTTTTTAGTAATGGTTTGTACATATGGGTGATTAGTAATTTTGGTTTAACAAATGGGTCATAGGTAACCATAAACTTGATGGTTTCAACCTTGGTTTTCGTCATGATAATGGTATGCCCCAAACATGTTTTTGAAAATGTCTATGAGAATAAACTAGTCACTTGTTAGATGATGTTTTGAACTAAGGCATTGGCCTAATGAATATGAATGGTCGGTAAATGGTCCAGTGAAGGCCTTGTTGGCCATGTAATGATTTAAATGGTAACCTTGGTGGTTTAATTGGCTAAAAGGGTTTGAGTCCTTAAACATTAAATTGATTTATTCCTTTATTAGACAATGGGTTTGTGTCGTTAAACTTTGAATTGAATTGGTGTCTTTGTTAGACAATGGGTTGGAGTTCCAAAGTCAAATTAATGATTGGTTTATAGATAATGGTAATGGAATTTGGTATGTTTGCAAGCGGTGTTGGTATGATGATACCAATGAAGTGCCTTTGGTAAGTAATTTTCTTATTGATTGTGTATGTGAAATGATGGTCTTAAATTAGGCTTTAAAGCGGGATGTGTAGTTGGGCCATGAAAGTGGAACCCAAAGGACTAACACTGGAAACCGTGCTAGTCGGTGCATGTGTCTTTATGACCGGGTGGTTCCAGTCCCTTGAGTGAATATATGAATGGGAGGTTTGAGTCCGTCATAATAAATGTATTAGTTCTTAAGTCACCTTGATTCTGCTAGGAGGTTCAAGTCCCTCGAATGAAGATTTGATGTTCATGCAAACTCCTCCGTCCCAATTGGGGGGAATGCTGACAGGACACTCCCTACTTCTGGAGTCCAAACCCAGTCAAGAATCACTACATCTTACTGTCCATGTAGTTCCACCTGTCCCCACTGACCCTACTCCTCAAAGTGATACTCATACTCAGTCTCCTCAAAAAGAGGTTACTAATTTTGTATTTCATTGTTCCAATAATCAGTTGACTCATTTGGTAGCTTCTCAGTCTTAGTATGGTGTTCCTGTTACTCCATCTTCTGAGGCCACAAGGGTTAACCAGTTCATGAGGTTGCATCCTCTTATCTTTACTGTTGCAAAGGTTAAGGAGAAACTCAAAATTTCATTAATGAAATGGAGAAGATCTTCTGGTTTATGCATGATTTGGAGGTCGAAGTTGTTGAGTTTGCTGCCTACCAATGTACTAGTGGTATGAGAGTGGGAACAACCGAGGGGAGAGGATATTGGTTCTGCCTTGTGGAAGGATTTCTCTAATACATTTCTGGACTGCTTTTTTCCTCAGGAGTTGAGGGAGGCAAAAGCTAAAGAGTTTGTGAACTTGAGGCATGGTAGGATGTCTATTAAGGAGTAAGGCTTGAAATTTCATCATCTATACAAGTATGCTCCTGAGTTGGTTTGTAGCATGAGAGCTAGAATGCGTAATTTTGCTTAGGGATTGTCCTGTGAGTTGATCCTTGAGAGTAAGGCTGCCGTGTTGATCAAGGACATAAATATCTCTGGGTTGGTTGTGTATATGTAGTAGGTGAAGGAAGAGAAGAGGAAGCAGGCTGAGTTTAGTGAGAAACAGGGGATGAAATTTAGGTCTTCTGAGCAAAGTGGTAGAGAAGGTGGTAAGTGGACAAAGAAGAAGTGGGGGAGTTCTTGTTCTTTCTCCACGGCTAGTGCTCTTTACCCGAATCCATCGTGTGATCGTTGATTTCATCATGATGGTGGGGTTTGGGCACAGGGTACCCAATCTTAAGCTAGTGGGGCTTAGTCGGCTTCATCCCTCCTCCTTGAAAATTATGTGGGCGGTTGCACTGTGGGTTCTGTGAGGAAGGGAAGAACAAACGTTTTTATTATGGTCAGGTTGGTCATATGTAGCGTGACTGCCGTGCTAGAATGGCTTCCAGGGCTAACAAGGTTCTTGTTGACTCTTCATCTTCTCCTGCACCAAAGGATGCTGCTTCTACATCTATTTCTACTTCTAGTACTGACACTGGCTAGAATTGCTTATATGCGATTGTGTCTCATCGCGATTCTGAGTAACCCCCCAACGTCATTACTGGTATGTTGAAACTTTTCTTTAGTGATGTGTATTGTTTACTTGATCTAGTATTTTTGGAGATTGTTATATCAATGTATTCATTTGTACGTCAATTTGTAATGTTATTATGTTAGAAGCTCTTGTACTGATACCACCAGGTTTTGGGACTTTATTATGCATTTGATTTTCTTATTCCATCTATTCCGTATTATTTTCTATATATATTTGGGTAGTCCGTCACTAGCCGTTCTGGACTACGGGGTTGGCTTTCCTACTGGTGGATTATAGTAGGAACCATCATGACCTAAAAAACTGGGTCATGACATTTTATGAATCAAAGATTATATTTCTATTCCTAGAGTTGGTGATTTGAAAAAGTGATTACAGAAGAGGCTCTTAGCTCTAGATATTCTATTCCTCGGAGAGCACTAAAAATGTATCATGTTCTAAAGCAGTACTATGGGTGCTGAAATAAAGAAGGACATTGTAAAGTATGTGTCTCAATGTTTGAATTGCTAACAGGTGAAGTGTGACAACCAAAAGATAGGTGGTATGACCTACATGATGTCTATACTTGAGTAGAAGTGGGAGCGGATTGCCATGGATTTTGTGGGAGGATTTCCATGATATTGTTTGGGTTATTGTGAATAGATTGACCTAGTTAGATTACTTTATGCCAGTTTAAACTTTATGAAATATAGATAGATTGGTGAGGATTTACATTTAGGAGATAGTGTATTTATTCAACATACACATTTCCATTATTTCAGACTGAGGTACCTAGTTCACATTTAACTTTTAGATGTGTATGTAGAAGGAGTTGGGCACTATAGCGAAGGTTAGCACTACTTTTTATCCACAAATATATGGCTATATGAGCTGAACATTTGTGTGTTAGAAGATATGACACGGGTGTGTGTAGTTGATTTTAGTGGTGTTTGGGACCAATTCTTTCCATTACCGAATTTTTTATAATAATAGTTATCATTCCAACATCTAGATGGCCCTCTTTGTGGCTTTGTATGGTACCAGATCGTTCTCTAATGGGTTGGTTTAATGCTTTCAAGGTCAGGCTTTGGGGTACAAATATACTGATATATTCCTTAGATAAGGTGAAATTGATTAAGAATAGACTTCTCACTGCTTAGAGAAGATAAAAGAGTTATGTATATTAGAAGGGTTGTGATTTAATGTTCATGGTTTAAGAGATGGTCTTGTTGAAAGTATCACCTATGAAGGGTCTTTAAGATAAAGGGAAAGCTCAGTCCTAGTTTTGTTGGTCCATTTGAGGTAATATGACATATTAGTGAGGTGGATTTCAAGCTAGCAGAGCCACCAACTTTCTAGATGTTCATATGGTATTTCATATTTTGATGTTGAAGATGTATCATGGTGACTGAGACCATGTGATTCAATGGGACTCAGTGCATTTGGACAAAAGTTTGGCATTTAAGAAAGAGCCTATTACTATTTGATATAGGCAGGTTTGAAAGTTGAGATCTAACAAGATAAAATTCATGAAGGTATAGTGGAAGCATCGTCATGTAGTGGTAGCCACTTAGTAGGTTAAGTTCGGCATGCAGAGCAGATACTCTTATCTTTTCTAAAGTTCAAGTACCTTCTTTCTCTTTATGTTTGAAGATGGATGCTTGTTTTAGTGGTTGATGTGTAACAATCCTCCAAGTTGTTTTGTGAATTTAATTTGTTTTCCCATTTTAACCCTCTTCATGGTTATTATACTTGATTTATGACTTGCGAGAATGGGTAGTATAGAATGCGAGGTGTTTAGGAGTGATTTATATTATTGGTTGGGTTCTTGAGTTTTAAAAAAAGTTAAATTTGGCCATGGTCAACTTTTAATTAATATGACCTCGGATTGGTATTTTAAAACTCCAATTATCTATTTGATATGTTTCCATGTGGTTCTAATCAAATTTAAAGATCTATTAGAAGTTTTGATTATTTTAGATATTAATGTGTCGAAATCAAAATTTTTTACTCACGTGACCAAGATAATAGGTTTAACCTTTGGCCTAAAAAATAATAGAATCTCAAAGGAGAGCTTGAGTTATTGTGGTGTTAAGACAACAAAATATTTTAGGTAAGAACTTGATCCGACCCGACCTAGGGCCTTGTCGTAATGGGCATCCTTAGTCCAACCAGGACCGGGGATCGCCCCAGTTACCCAACCCAACCAACCTACGCATATCCTGAGTTGGATAAATCCCAAAAGTATTACAAGATAGCATGTAAGCATAACCTGAGACTCTGGGATAGGACTATAACCGTGACCAACCCAAAGAAGTCCAACCATCCATTTTCCAACCAATAACCATAACCGAACCAAACTGTGAACCAAATGAATTCCAACATAAGTACATAATCCAAAATAAAAGAGGATGGAACAATCATAAATTCAGTCCAACGGTATCAGCCCCTATACTAATGCCAATACTAAGGCTGAAACCAATAACGATCCCGCCCATTCCAACCCATAGTAGTCATATAAATCCTCTAACCAAAAGAAAAGCAATATTTGGTTGGGACATGCCCTCAACGATAGACAAAACCAATATCCATAAATAAACAAAAGTATTTAAAGACATCCATGATATGAAATGGAGCCTTCCAAAATATGGAAGATCACAACTTCAATCCAATAACTGATCCTAAATTCGGTAGCTAAGTAAAAGAAGTAGAACGATCGGTTCCTACATCCCTTGAGGATACAGCCTCCCAAAGATGGGTTAGCGGGTGAATGCTAGCATGCACTCAGGATAAGCATAAAATAATGACATCCAGTAAAATCTAGTAAACCAACCATATGCATACAACCCACACATATATATGTAACCTTGATGGTAAAGGGAACCGGGTTTAGCATTCCTTTAAAACCATTAACCTAGGTATGTGTGTATTAACAATCCTAAAACCACCTATGGGCTATATGGGTTTAATATAACCCTCTGAACGGGCCCGATATGTGCAGCCGCACGAACCGGAGATACCATAAGTGTAAGGGATTGCTAAGTACGTTTCGCTCTCTGTGATACATATGTACAGTGTACTTAGAGGATTCCCAGGTACCACATAGAAGCATATACAGTCACTATGACCACCCGTCATATTGGTAAACATGAGTTTCCAATGTCCGTCCATTGGACTCGCACCTTCATGGTTAGCTATCACACCCCGCCATTATTGCCCAATGAAAACCATTTCCAACAAACCAAACCATAATTCCATTATTATTAGCTAACGCTATAAGTAGTGGTATTGTAATGCCGACTATAGCTTGCAAGAAATGTCCTTATCCAACCTTTTTATGTAAATGGATACCCATGTACCCATAAATTACATAACTAAGTTTACTTAGAGGATTTCCATTTGCCCCACAAGTGTTCCATTATTAAGTTTTCTTTGGGGAATCCCAAGTACCCCACAAAGATGTTTAATTAACCATAACCATGACCACCATACCTTAGCATTTAACCATTTCAAACCATTTAAACTATTTATACCATTTAGAGTTCCATTACAAAACCATACCATGCAATAGTTCCATTAAAATTCTAATAATATAGTAAAAGCATTGTCTTAGGCATTTTATCAAACATGTTGGTGGCATAGTATTTCCAAAAAAATTCCAATTACCAATTAACGATTCCCAAGCAACCAATTTTCCAAACAACCATTAAAGCATGTAAATACATAATTAAAACATGGTAAAACCATAACCAAGCATTTAATACCAAAACCCAACATATATTTTAAAACCCAAATGATACAATAATTATGCCATGAAAACAATGTATAAATCATGCCTTCAGTTGGAACTAACAATGAGGGAGTACATGGCTTAGAATATGAAGATGATGGAGAGAAATCATCCATGCAAGCCCCAAATTGCTCCTCTAGATGAAACCCTAGCCTTCTTTTACCCAAGAGACTTAGAGAGAATTAGAGAGAGTTTCTAAGTATTTAAGATGAACATAATCGGGTAATTAATGTCACAATGGAGTTATAAGTCATGAGGCCTTAAGTGGCTAAGTGGGGAAATGTCCAGATTTCCCCCAACTTAACTGCTTAAAATTCCCGTCAAATAGTACAACTCTCGCATACCAATCGTACCCTCCAATACGAATGGTACCCACCACTTGTATCCTAGGCCTCCTTCTAGATCCAAAATTGTGCACCATACGACTTACCAGCCCAAGTCATACCCAACCATACGATCAACACCCCTAAATTGTATCCCTGGCAGAATAGAATCAAAATAAGTTTGACCAGTGTCTTCCATATGAGTTAGTAGTACAACTCGTACCCTATCTTATGGATTATGGTGATCCACTCATACTCACAACCAAATTAAGTTACTAAGTCTCAGATTAAGTGAAGGAAAAACCCATACCATACGACACATCACTAACCATACGACACGTACCAACCAAGTCATACCCATTCCAAAAACCAATCCAACCCACCAACCAACACTGGTTAGTTTATGACCAATCCTTACTAATCGTACCCCAGCATAGGACCTGTACCCCCTATTTATATCTTGACCAAAAATAAAAAATCCATAAAAAATTTTTAAGATTCCGAAACCCAGGGTGTTTCAGTTTCCCCCACTACTGAAACACCCTAGGTTTTGGAACCTTAGAAAATTTCCTGGATATTTGGTTTTTGGTCAAGATAAGACTAGGGGGAACAAATCATATGATGGGGTACGGTTGGTAAGTCTGGTTCGTACACTAACCAATGATGATTGGTGGGTTGGATTGGTTTTTGCAATGGGTATGACTTGGGTTGGTACGAGTCGCATGGTTGGACACGGGTCATATGATTTGGGTTTTCCTTCACTTAATCTGAGACTTATTTAAGTAACTTGGATCTGAGTATGAGTCACTCACCATGGGTCGTGAGATAGGTATAAGTCGTATTGACTCACTCATATGTTGGATAGTGTAAAGTCCTCTTGGTTCTACTATGGGTATGAGTTAAAGGTGCTAGTCATATCCTTCGATACAGTTACGCTTTCATGTTCGTATGTTGACTAGTATGGGGGTCTAAGGGAGGTCTAGGATACAAGTGGAGGGTACCACTCATTTGAAGGGTATGACTAGTACGGTGGAGTCGTACCCACATGCGGGGATTTTATGCTGTTAAGTTAGGGGTAATCTGGACATTTACCCTCTTAACCCATTATAACCCCATGACTTATACCTCACTCAGGAGGTTATTTTCCCTATTATTCTAATCTAAAACATTTAACACTCTTTAATTATCTCTAAGGCTCTTGGGTCAGGAAAGTCTAGGGTTTCATTAAGAGGAGCCATTTGAGGCGTAATTGGGTGATTTCTCTGAATCATCTTCATCATATAAGGCAAGATACTTCTCCCTCATTGTTAGTTCTAACTAAAGGCATATTTTATACATTGTTTTCATGGCATGATTATTGTATGATTTTGGGGTTTTCAAATATTATTGGGATTCTGGTATTAAATGCTTGGTTGTGGTTTTCCCATATTTTAATTATGTTTTTACATTCTTTAATAGTGATTTGGACAATTGGTTGCATGGTAATGGTTAATTGGTAATTGGATTTAATTTTGGAAACACTATGTCCACAACATGCTTGATGAAATTCCTATGATAATGCTTTTACTATATTATTGGACTTTTAATGGAACTATTACATGGTATGGTTTGGTAATGGAACCCTAAATGGTATAAATGGTTTAAATGTCTTAGAATGGTTAAATGGTAAGGATTGGTGGTCATGGTTATGGTGAATTAAACTTCCTTGTGGGGTACATGGGATTCCCCCAAGAAAACATAATAATGGAACATTTTTAGGGTATACGGGATTCCCCCAAGTTAACTTGATAATGTAATTCATGTGTACATAGGAATCCCTTTTTCATAAAAAGGTTGGCTAAGGACATTTCTTACAAGCTATAGTTGGGATGATGTACCACTTCTTATATCCTTTGTTAATAATAATGGAATAATTGTTTTCTTAGTTGGAAATGGTTTTAGTTAGGCAATATTGGCGGGATGTGAGAGCTTACCGTGAAGGTGCAAGTCCAATGGAAAGACATTGGAAACTTATGTTTGCCGACATGAGGGGTTGGTCATATTTACCATATATGATACTGAGGTATATGGGAATCCTCTAAGTACACTGTACATATGAATCATGGAGATCGATGGGTACTAGGAAATCCCCTGCTCTAATGGTATCTCTAGTTTGTACGGCTACACGCATCGGGGCTCATTCAAGGGGTTAAACTATTCCTATATAGACTAGGGGTGGTTCTAATATGGTTAATCTATATATACCCAGGTTAATGGTTTTAAAGGCATGCTAAACTCGATTCCCTTTCCCGACATGGTTATATATATATATGTATGGTTTCTGTGCATATGGCTGGTTTACTTGGCTTTACTGGATGGAATTATTTTATCCTTACTCTGAGTACTTGATAGAATTCACCCACTAACCCATCCTCGGCAGGCTGTATCCCCACAAGATGTACAGACCATCCATTATTTTCCTCCTTCTTTGTTCTCGAATTCGGGAGCAGCAACTAGATTGAAGTAGTGAGCTTCCATATTTCGGAAGGCTCTATTTCATGTTCATGGATGTTTTTACATACTTTAGTTTATTTTTGGATATTATTGGGGGAATATCCCAATAAGATATTGGTTTTATCTTGGTTAGAGTCTTTTGTGGAACTACTATGGGTTGGTATGGGCAGGATAGGTAGTGGTGCCAGCCTTAGTATTTGCATTGGCATTGGGGATGATATCGTTGTATGAAGTTTCTCACTGTTCCATCTTTTTATTTTATGTTATGGAACTTGGTTTGGTTATTGTTATGGTTTTGGGTTATGGTTTGGTTTGGCAATTGGTTATGGGTATGGGTTTGGACGGTTGGACTCATTTGGGTATGTCACAATCTTAGACCTATCCTAGAGTCAAGAAATTGAATAAAATACATTATCTTGTTATATGTTTGGAATTCATCCAACTTAGGATACATGAGGGATGGTTGGGTTAGGTTTTAGGGGTGGTCTCTGGTTCTGGTAGGATTTAAGATGCCCATTACGACAAGGCCCCAGGTCGGGTCGGGTCAACTAGGATCATTCGTCCCCGAATGATGGACAAGGTAGGTCAAACAAAAGCACGATTCTTTTACATTATAAAATATCAATCCAACCTTTAACAAAGTTAGAAAACAAAGATGCAAGGATCTATTCTAACCCCTAACTAAGTTAGAAAATAAGGATGTGATCAAGAACACATACCTTCCGCATGAATATCCAGAGCAAAAAACAAATGCAGATATTTGGACTTCATGTCTGCTTCCTCTTCCCAGGTAGCCTCTTCCACCTTATGGTTCCACCATAGAACCTTAATCGAGGTCACATCCTTGGATCATAACCGACGAACCTGCGATCAAATATCTCAATCGGGATCTACTCATAAGACAGAGAATCCAAGATACCCAATGCTTCCAAAGGAACCACCAAAGAAGGATCACTAAGACACTTTCTCAACACAGAGACATGAAATACAAAATGAATGGAGCTCAAACTAGAAGGCAACTCCAATTCATATGCGACGTTACCAACCCTCCGCAAAAATGCATAAAGACCAATATACAGGGGACTAAGCTTTCCTTTTTTACCAAACTGTATTACTCCCTTTATGAGAGTACGTTTAGGAACACCTTATACCCAACTTCAAACTCTAAGTCTCTATGCCTTGCATTTGCATAGGAATTTTAGCAACTTTGGGAAGCCTTAAACCTATCCCGAACACCTTCACATTTTCCATCACCTGATAAACCATGTCGAGGTAAAACATATTCATTTCACCAAGCTCGAAACAATCAATAGGAGATCTATACCTCGTACCATACAATGCCTCAATAGGGGCCATCCCAATGCTAGAATGATAGTTATTGTTGTAAGCAAATTCTATCAAAGATAGATGCTCAACCCAATTGCCACCATAGTAAATCACACATGCATGCAACATGTCCTCCAATGTCTGAATAGACCTCTCTACTTACCCATCCATCTGCAGATGCAAAGAAGTACTCAGACTAACCTTAGAGGTAGGCAAGGACCTTCCCATGTTGCATCAAAATACAACTAAGTCCCACTCGGGACGCAACACAATAAACCACAAACCCCTCATTACTTTCAAGCAATTTCAAAACTGGAACCGAAGTTAACTTATCCTTCAGCTTCCCAAAAATCCCCTCCAAGCATCAGACCAAGAACGCTTTACCTTCTTTTGAGTCAACTTAGTCAATGGGGAAGCTATCGTCGAGAAACTTTCCATGAACTGCTTATAATATCCATCCAAACCCAAGAAGCTACCAATGTATGTTAGAGTCGTGGGTCTAGGCCAACTTTTAACCATAACCACCTCTTTCGAATCAACCATGATCCCCTAACTATAAATAATATGACCAAAAAAAGTCACATCGTTAAACCAAAACTCACACTTAGAGAATCTAGCATACAACTACTGCTCTTTCAAGGTCTGAAATACCACACGGAGGTAATTGGCATGATCTACCTCGCTCTTAGAATAAACCAAAATATCATCAATGAACACAATGACAAAAAGATCCAGAAACTGCCTGAAAACATTGTTCATCAAATCCATAAATGCCACTGGATCATTAGTCAAATCAAATGACATAACCAGGAACTCAAAGTTCCCATATCGAGTATGAAAATCCCTCTTAGGGATATTCTCCTCCTTAATCTTAAGTTGATGATACCTCGACCGAAGATCTATCTCAAAAAAGAATTTGGCACCTTGCAACTTATCAAACAAGTCATTTATCCTAGGAAGAGGATACTTATTCTTAACCATTATCTTATTCATCTAACGATATTTAAGGCATATCTGAAGGAAACTATCCTTATTTTGCACGAATAGCATTTTCCTGCTGGGATACACTAGGATGGATGAAACCCTTATCCAAGAGATCCTTAAGTTTCTCCTTAAGTTCTCTCAACTCAGCCAAAGCCATTTTATAAGGAGGAATAGATATTGGACAAGTTTCTGGAACCAAATCAATCACAAAATCAATCTCCCTATCTGGAGTAACACCAGGAAGATTATCCAAAAGACCTCAAGAACTCATTCACCACCAGAACTGAATGTAGAGAAGGACTTCCCAAGTTACAATCTTTAATCCGAACTAAATGATAGAGAGATCGTTTGGAGATTAATCTCCGAGATCTAAGATAAGAAATAAACCTTCCCTCAGAGATAGGGAACCACCCTCCCGCTCAATAACTGGTATACCAGGGAACCTAAAGAAACCTTACAGGCCCGCCAATCTAAGGATGTGTAACAAGAGTGTAACCAATCCATCCCTAGAATAACATTAAAATCCACCATATCCAGTTCAAACAAATCCACCAAGGTCTTCCTACTACCATCAGATACCACACACCCCTATAGACTCTCTTAGCAACCATATAGTCACGTATTAGGTAGAAACAGAAAAAAGTTGTAACATACCAATAACGACGTCAGACGATACCTAAGATTCCAGCCGAGTAATAAGAGCATATAACCTATTTCAACTTGTATTGCTACCAAAAGAAGAAACAGATGCAGAAGCAACATACTTTTGTGTAGGAGCAGAAATGAAGCAACCAGAGCCTTACTTGCTCCTGAAGCACCCTTACCATTTGGATAGTTTTTGAGCATATGTCCTGGTTGATAACATTTGCAATACCCTTCCCTCCTCTTATTATAAAAATCCCTATACAACCTATCATAAAACCGATAAGAAGGGCCTGATGAGGCCAACTGAGCCTCACTTTCCTGAGAATGGGCACCCTATGCTCAGAAATTATCGCCACCCTATGATGCCTATCACCCGACTATTTTTGTTAAGGAGCACTAACTGTAGAGAAGGAACCAGAACTCCCCCACTTTTTTTGGCCAGTTACCGCCATCCCGACCACCTTGTTGTTGAGAACCACCCTGTTCAGATAACCTAAACTTCTTACCCTGCCTTTCCCCAAATTCATCTTGCTTTCTCTTTTCTTCCTCTACTTATTACATATGAACGACCAACTTAGAAATATCCATATCCTTGATCAGTAATGCAGTCTTTCTTTAAAGGATCAAATCCCGAGATAGTCCAAAAGTGAAATTTGTCATCCTTGCCCTCATATCGGACACAAATTCAAGAGCATACCTTGACAACTAATGAAATTTTAAGGAATTTTCCTTGACCAATATTTTCCCTTGTCTCAAATTGACAAATTCCGCAGCCTTCGCTTCCCTCAACTCCTAAGGAAAGAAGCATTCCAAAAAAGCATTAGAGAAAGTCTCCCATAAAATTGACTCTTCCACATCACCTCTCACTCTATCCCACTACTTGTACCATTAGTACACCATATCCTTAAGCTATTAAGCAATAAAAATTCACCCCGTCCACATTCGTGGCCTGCATTACCTTGAAAATTATCTCTATTTCATCCAAGAAACCTTGAGGATCCTCTTATACTTTCACACCAGTAAAAGTAGGAGGATTCATCTTCATAAACTGGCCAACCCTTATGGCCTCAGTAGACAAAACACTAGATGCATACAGATCAGCCTGAGCAACAATCAACTAAGTAATAACATGAATCGATTCACAAAATTCCACATTCATTACCTCATCTTGAGAAGGACTATTAACAACCAGCGAAACTCTAGAAATATCAGGAATGGGACCCCTAGACCGAGTATGGATTCCCTGAGTAGTACGTGTCCCTTCAATATTGTCCCCAGTTAGGACAGAGGAGTTTTCTTGCATCTTAGATCAACGAGGCATGATCTGAAAAACGAAAAAACAAAGATTAGAGAAGATTTTAGTACTCAAACTCCAAGCTTGATAATAGAACACCAAGAAAGTAAAACATTCCTAAATGCCTTGTAGCCTCTCCCTTATGAGTGTGGCGCGCTACACACCCCTATAAGAGACTCTATTCGACACGACTTGTGGACTCCCAATTGACCATGAACCTAAAGTTATGATACCAACTTGATATGACACGACCCAAGGCCTTGTCGTAATGGGCATTCCAAGTCCAACCAGGACCGAGGACAGCCCCCATTATCCAACCCAACCAACCTATGTATATCGTGAGTCGGATAAATCACGAAGATATAACAAAATAGCGTGTAAGCATAACCTGAGACTCTGGGATATGTCTATAACCGTGACCAACACAAATAAGCCCAATCAACCATTTTCCAACCAATAACCATAATCGAACCAAACTGTGAACCAAAATGAATTCCAACATAAATACATAATAAAAAAAGGATGGAATAATCATAAATTCAGTCCAACGGTATTTTCCCCTATACTGATGCCAATACTAAGGCTTAAACCAATAACGATCCCACCCATTCCAACCCATAGTAGTCATATAAAGCCTCTAACCAAAAGGAAAACAATATCCAATTGTGACATGCCCCCAACCATATCCAAAACCAATATCCATAAATAAACTAAAGTATGTAAAAACATCCTAAAATGAAATAGAGCCTTCGAAATATGGAAGCTCACCATTTTAATACAATAGCTAATCCCAAATTCAGTCACTAAGTAGGAGGAGAAGAACAGCTGGTTCCTGCATCACATGGGGATACAGTCGCCCAAAGATGGGTTAACGGGTGAACGCTAGCATGAACTCAAGATAGGATAAAATAATTTCATCCAGTAAAATCAAGTAAACTAACCATATGCATACAACCCACATATATATATATAACTGTGCCGGGAAAGGGAATTGGGTTTAGCATGCCTTTAAAACCATTAACCTGGGTATGTGTAGATTAACCATTCTAAAACCACCCAAGGGCTATATGGGTCCAGTATAACCCCTGAATAGGACCTGATGCATATAACCGTACGAATTAAAGATACCATAATAGTAGGGGATTCCCATGTACCATTCGCTCTCAATGATATATATGTACAGTGTACTTAAAGGATTCATAGGTACCTCATAGCATCATATAAGGTCACTATGACCTCCCCTAATATCAGTAAACATGAGTTTCAAGTGTCCATACATTGGACTTACACCTTCATGGTTAGCTATCAGACCCTGCCATTATTGCCCAATTAAAACCATTTCTAACCAACCAAACCATTATTCCATTATTATTAACCAAGGCTATAAGTAGTGGTATCGTCATACCGACTAAAGCTTGGAAGCAATGTCCTTAGCCAACCTTTTAATGTAAAGGGATTCCCATGTAGCCATAAATTACATTACCAAGTTAACTTCGAGGATTCCCATGTATCCCACAAGTGTTCCATTATTAAGTTTGCTTGAGGGAATCCCATGTACCCTTCAAGGATATTTAATTAACCATAACCATGACCACTATACCTTACTATTTAACCATTCCAAACCATTTAAACCATTTATACCATTTAGGGTTCCATTACCAAACCATACCATGCAATAGTTCCATTCAAAGTCCAACAATATAGTAAAAGCATTATCATCAACATTTTATCAAACATATTAGGGCATAGTGTTTCCAAACCCATTCCAATTACCAATTAACCATTCCCATGCAACCAATTATCCAAACCACCATTAAAGCATGTAAATGCATAATTAAAACATGGTGAAAATATAACCAAGCATTTAATACCAAAACCTCAGCGTATATTTGAAAACCCCAAAACCATACAATAATTATGCCATGAAAACATTATATAAATCATACCTTTAGTTGGAAAAAACAATGAGAGATGAGTACTTGCCTTAGATTATGAAGATAATGGAGTAAAATCACCCAAACAAGCCCCAAATCGCTCCTCTAGATGAAACCCTTGCCTTCCTTTATCCAAGAGCCTTAGAGAGAATTAGGAAGAGTTTCTAAGTGTTTAAGATTAGAATAATAGGGTAAATGATGTCCCAATAGAGATATAAGTCATGGGGCCTTAAGTGGCTAAGTAGGGAAATGTCCAGATTACCCCCAACTTAACTGCTTAAAATTTCTATCAGATTGTACGACTCTCCCATACAAGTCGTACCCTCCAATATAAGTGGTACCTACCACTTATACCCTAGGAATACCCCTGGACCCAACACTATCCACCATACAACTTACCCAACCCAAGTCTTACCCAAACATATGATAATTACCCCAAAACCTTATCCCTAATAGGATAGAATCAAATAAGGTTTGATCACTATTTTCCATATGATTTAGTAGTATGACTTATACCCTCTCTTACACCTCCTGGTAAGCCACTCATACTCAAATCCAACTTAAGTTACTAAGTCTTAGTTTAAGTGAAGGAAAAACCTACACCATATTACCTGTCACCAACCATACAACGTGTACCAACCAAGTCGTACCCATTCCAGAAACCAATCCAACCCACCAACCAATACTTGTTATTGTACAACCAGTCCTTACCAACCGTACCCCAGCATACGACCTATATCCCCTAGTCATATCATGACCAGAAACCAAAAATCCAAGATATTTCTAAGGTTCCAAAACCCAAGGTGTTTCAGAACTCTAATGTCCTATAATTTAGTTATTCCTAGGTTGTTATCTCAATATTCTATGATACATTATTTTTAGGGTATGTATGTATGTGTTTATTTATGTATGTATGTATGTATATATAAATATATCTTTAATTTCCTTAATTAATATAGTTTCGTTGATGTCTAGTTCATATAGACTTTGGGCCAATAAATTATGGACCATTTATGGCATAAGCAAGAGTTAATGATTAAGACAAAAGGATAGGATACGCCAATGATTGTAATTACTATTGAATAGGTGAAGGCTAATGTTTCCTATATATTTTATAATTTTGCTCGTTACTATCTTCACATTTAACTTCGGTTTTGGAACTTTTTATATGATTATCAATCAATTATGATTTTGGTAAAGTAAAGTTTAGGTCTAGGGTTCTTAGAGTTGGAATTTATCAATTGAGGATTTGAATAATACTTATATTTTTAACACATAGGCTTGTTACGTTATCAGTTATCACATAAAGAAAATTTTAGATTATTTCCAAGTGCTTGAGGTGATTTTTTTGACTCGATTTTTGAGTTAAAAATAAATTTAGAAATATGAGTGTCATTAGATTCATATTCTTATAGAAATTATGTATACATATAGATTTTTCACCATTTGAAAAAATTATAAAAGGGAAAATTAGTAACTTGATACATGGACTTCGGTTGAGGCAAGTAGATATTCCTAAATCATTGAAGTGTTCATTACTTTTTTTATTAATTAAAATTATAGGTAATGGGATAAGAGGTCCCAATGAAAATTTATACGGGTACCGATATCATGCTATGTGGAATTTATACAAAATTGATTATCGGTTTATAGTGTCCCATAAGTTGTGATACAGTTGAATAGTTGAGACTTGTGAATTGTGTGAACTTGATTGTAATTGCTTAACTCATGTTATATATTTGATCATATATAAATACAACTTCTATTATTGCATGATAATTATTATTTGATATAAATCATTGAGTTATTCATGAAATTTATATTATTATTATACCAATGGAAAATTGTTAATCAAGTAACATTATGCAAAGCTGATGGAAAAAGGTTTCAACAAGTGGTATTTTGGTTATTTATGATATTCTTAGTCTTATTATGATGATATGAAATAGTTTTGACAAGTGTATTGTGCCAATGGAAAATAGTTTCAATGAATGGCTTTTAGGTCGATGGAAAATAATTTCAGCAGGTATATTGTAATGACCCCAAATCCAAGGGTCATGATTGCACTTGTCGTGGCAAGCCTTGACAAGAAAGCCTATCATCCAAAGCAATATGAATTGAGAAAAACAATTTCTAAACCCAAGACAAGACTTCTAGAGCAGAGTCAAACCACTCGCATAAATAGTAAAAAAAATTACATAGTCAATGATACCAAACAAAATTCCAAAACCTGGTGTCACAGTGTAAGAACATAACTAGTACAACTCGAGACAAAAATACCTAAGGTATGCAAACAGGAACAACTCTATCTCTGAATATAAATAAAGACATAGTCTAAATAACAAAAGGAAGTAGTCAACTCCAGATGCATGAAATCAACTGCTGCCTCAAAAAGGTCCAAATATTGCTCGAATTAACCACCATGAGGCACACTCAAACTAGGATCTGCACCTAAAGGGAGCAGTACGGGTGTGTATGATCCAATTGTACTTAATAGGTATCATTGGCCGATAAGCAAAGTAGAAAATAAAGGATACAAAATATACACTAAGGGCACATCACATGCAACCACAAAATGTCCCAAACGGTAGCCCACACCATCTCCACTAACAGTTTCATAATATTCACATACACCATAGAAATACAAGAGAGAAATACAAGTATATAGATATCACACATATGAATATGAAGGAAGAAATACACATAGACAGGTAGCATATTGAGGAAAATAATACATCGCAGAAAAGTAAAAAGTAAATACAAATTCAATGGAGATGATGATGATAATAATGATAATGATGTGTGAAGTTGCCGCACAACCTTCGTATACACGTACGGAGCTAAAGCTTCCTGACATAGGACCCATGGGGGAGTTCATCAACCCATATACAACTAATATCCATAACTCCTCTACAACACATACATCGGTAGAGGGTTTTAAAGATGTCATATTTTCTGTCAGAAAATGCCAGTGTTTCCAATATTTTCATTGTGTTACAAATGTTTCATGAAAAAATATGATATGAGGATGTAGTGCTCACAACCAACCAGAATGAGAAATTCCATATCCAAATTATATACCAACCATGGGAGCCTAAATCCACTCATTAATTGAACCACCCATAAATCCAACATAATTCATATGCCAATAGAATGAAATACATTAAGAAGTAACCATTGATACCACATTAGTCTTTTTCATCAAATAAGATACAACTAATTCCACGTACACAAGGCCAATAATATCATATAGGACTCTAAACAGTCACACATAACAAATAATGTTTCAAAACACCAAATAACATCAATATATAGTCCCCTAACAAACACAACATGAT
Source organism: Capsicum pubescens (assembly GCA_030864215.1). Classification (NCBI taxonomy): domain Eukaryota; kingdom Viridiplantae; phylum Streptophyta; class Magnoliopsida; order Solanales; family Solanaceae; genus Capsicum; species Capsicum pubescens. Next base: position 205,225,677 of record CM061546.1, on the reverse strand, counting down.
TAATAAATCCATTTTCATGATTAGTTCCCACACCCTTAACAGAATTTTGTATCAATATTACCTATCCAGTCTAGTCTGAAGAAAGTTTAGCCATAACCTACCTCGAATGCTAAACTATTCTAAAATATTTCAATCCAAAGCCTTACTCCCATGAATGGACTCAGAATCAACTAAGATAGAAATATAGAATCTATGTGTCAAAAGAAAGAAAATGATACCGATATTGCCTAATTTTGAGTTGAGGTCAAAACAGACCCCTAAAATGGTTTTTTTTTTTAAAAAGGTAAAATCATAATTTTATTTTTGAAAATTTTTCCCATACTATTAGGAGTCTGTAGCTGAAAAAACAAGCAAAAATGAGTTAGAAATAAGGTCCAAATCGACGAAAAATCATTTTAAGCTTTACCGGCAAAACCCCCAAAATCCATTTTGAAATTAAGAACTAGAGTTGTTTTAAAGATGAAATTAAGATAAAAGTTATGATTATAAGATTAGAAACTCACCCAACTGAAAATGGGTTAACATCAGGGTTTAAATTGGAGAAATGAAAATTTTAAGCCATTCGGGCCCAAATCCCCAATTATCACTTTTAAATGTACTAACAAGATTTAAATGATTAAATTGTCGGAAAGTAGTTGAAATATGTGTTTTGGAGCTCACCCAAGCTTAGAAATGGAAGAAATCGCTAAAATCACGAAACCCCAATCTCTAAGTCTCAAAAATGGTTAAAAAGGAAAAATATAGGTATTTAAGGGACTTAGGCATCGTATACACAATCACTAGGTATCTTAAGCAACTATCGCTTAAAAATTATAGTAGCACGTACGAGATATCTTTTCTGAGGGCATGTATCGCGTTAGTGACCTTATCTTACTAACACGGGGTTCGTGATTACGACCAACATGTTGTGTAAGAAACACTTGGTCTTATTTGCTGAGTAGCATAAGTGACTAAAGTGTCGCTTACTCGAGTGCACCAGTTGGAGACTTGGAGAATTCTAAGTCTCCGTGGGCCCCTCAAGATTCTTCCAAAATCCCATGAAAGAAAACAAACTATGCTACCCTATAAAATTTGACCTCTAGACTCAATGGCGATATCAATTTTTTGAAAAGACATCATTTTCACAGAGTTGACCTCCAAAACCCAATTTTTCAACTTTCTAAACTGAGGGTCGAAATGAGATATAAAAGCCATAAAACCATACTAACCATATTACAACCCTAAAATCAATGTTTCAGATTTGCTGGTGCAGTTCGATTGGATCTCTGATGCACAGATCAATAAATATTTACCAATGTTAATTATAAGGCTTTTCAAGCTACCAAAAACTACAATATCACATAAATTACATTGAAATGCATTGAGACCCTACCAATCATTCCCACACCTCAGGAATACCACAAAGTAACCACATGGAGAGGTAGTATGGTTAAATCATATAGAATTAAAATTTCACATAAATCACCAAGAAACTAGAGTCGCTACATCATCCACAACTAAAAATCTAATTCATCCTCAAACTAAATGTAAAGAAAATACCTGAATTAGCAAAAATCCAGGGATAAGAACTACTCAAATCAAATTCAACCTCCCAAGTATCCCCATCTACAGGATGATGTCTCACTAGACCTTAACCACCAAAATATCTCTAAAACCTAATCGTCTCACATCCCTAGCCAAGAGGAAGACAGACTCCTCAACAAGACAACCTCTCATCTAATTGAATCTAATTCCAATGAATAATATGAGACTTATTAGGAATGAAACGTCGAAGCATAAAAACATGAAAAATGGGATGAACAGCTGATAAATCTAATGGGAAAGTCAACTCATAAGCCATATAACCAACAGTCAAGAGAATCTTAAATGGGAGAATATACTTGGGGCTAAGATTTCTATAAGACCCCACAAATTTCCCTCATAGTTTGAACCTTGGATGCGTGTTGAATGAAGTGTAATTTCGGCCCTACGAGATTGAGAAAGGACTCCCTAATTGATTAGTGTTTTAACCTTGTGGAATTTTTTCATAAAAATGACTTCCTATGGTGTGGTAAATTGAGTTTGCTTTCCAACGATACCAATTTCGTCAAAATACGGTTTCGGGGTGAGAAGTTATGGTCGTTTTCCTAAGTGTTATCGGAATCGCCCAGGTTTGATGGTCGATCCGACGGACCGTCATGTCTTCGATGAACCGTCGATCTCCCTGTCAAACCAAGGTAGTGACTATTTTTTCTAGCCATCGTGCGACGTGCAAAATGGTGAACCGCTAAAAATTTGATGGACCATTGCGGTGACCGTTAAGCGGAGGCAGTATAGCCTCATCCTGGCCCTCGTGCGATGGATGATCTGGCGGACCATAAAACTTTTGATGGACCATCATTCTGACCATCAAATCGAGGCAGTGTGTTACATTTTTGGCCCTTGAGCGACGGATGATCTGGCGGACCATCAAACTTCTGACGGACTGTCATTTCGACCGTCGCAGACCCCAATCAACAATTTTTAACTCATTCTTAAAAGGGTATTTCGGTATTTTATATTCCTTTAAACCCTTATATATATTTTAGATGAACCAGCTGGCCTCGTTTTCTCATCTCTAACACTTAAGGGCTAGGGATTTCTCCTCCAAATCATATCAAAGCGTGAATTCTTCCCCAAAAAATCTAAGAACTCACCAAAGATTATGATAGTGAGTTGAAAATTAAATATCCTAAGTTCAAAGACTTCAAGAACCCTCTCCCAAGAGTAAGAAGAGAAAGGTTAGAGGAAACTTGTTCATCCAATCTCCTAATCTAAGGTATGTGAGGTTTTGAACAAGGGTAACCCTTTCCCCCTTGTGCCCAAAAGCTCATTTACATCATGATTTTCCTGAAATCTATGAGCTTATACATGAATTTGAATTGGAATTTTTCACCTATTATTATTGAATGCATTATCTTGATATTCCCCATGAATTAAGAGTCAAATGGCATGATATTTACATGTTTCCTTGAAAAATTACAGCTGGGTATAAAACCCATGATTTTACTCCATGAGAAGTTAATATATGCAATGTTTGAGATATTGAAGCATATGACTAAATTAATACTTTGAGATAAATTTCTAAAATTCCTAGATTTCCATATGATTTATGAATCTATATGCTATATATTATGCTAATGAGCTTTAACTTGATATTGAACTATGGGTTAGTAAGCCCTTTTTGAGACTTGTGAATTTATGAACTCTTGTTCTATAAGCACCCATGATTTGAGTATTTTGAGATGATTGAGAAATGAATTGACCTAATGGTCCTTGATCTTTGAAATCCAGTTCACTATATGAGTGTACCGATTTGATTATTGGGTTTGTGGTGAACCATGAGATTATTCTAAAAGTGGATTTTTAAGAGATAAGTGCAGATAATCTAAAGGGAGTAGTATTTAACATCGAGCGGGTAAATTTCTACGGTTTCTTACCCTAAAAATATGTTCCACCGTAGGTTGGGCCTGAGGCTGAGTTTATAATAATTATGATTAGGCCCGAGGCTGAGTTTTATTTAGTAATCACTATACCTAGGTTATACTTCATGGCAAGAGTATGATGCTCCTCCCTAACATGGGGTCTCTTCCGTGGGAGGAAAAAATGTTGGACTCTATGTAGCTCGCATGGTTTATGTTGGTTACGAGAACCTCCCTTGCCCTTTTAAACATGAAATCAGCTACTCCTTTGCAAACGAAGGTATTTTTGCCTCCTATGAATCATTTTTACTAAACTAGAGCATTTTGTCTTGAGTATTGAGAATAAGAGAAGGTTTCCGGTTTTGAGTTTGAAGAATGATGACTCATGAGAATTATATAATATGCCTCATCTTGTATGATTTATGAAATTTATATTTCATACTTATTCAAGCCATGTGTGTCATCTCATATTGCATACATGAGTTGAATGAAGAAAATTGATACTGTTTTATATACATGCATTCACCCCCGCATACTCAGTACATTTCCTAGTACTGATCCACATATATGTCTATGTGCTACATTATCTCATAATGTAGGTTCAGGTGCTCAGTCACATCCTCACCCATGATCTTCGAGTACCTCGCGTACCTTTCCTACAGTGGTGAGTCCTCTTGGTTTGAAGACCGATCTTCAGATATTCCAGGGACTGAAAGACTATGTTGTTACCTGTAGTTTGTCCCGAGTCAATTGGGGGACTGTCCCATCGGCTCTATAGATTATCAATTTGTAGAGGTTTTGTCAGACTATTTGGTAGATCGTGGTTTTGTTAGGATTTCTTTATCATGACGATTTGGACCGAGTACCCCTTCTTTCCTTTATTCCCTTCTATAAATATGGATGTGCTAGTGTTTGAATTTAAATTTTCTCCTTGAATTAAGGATTATCATTAGGAACCCACTCTATGGGTTAGCTTGGGGCTACTTATAGCCCTAGGCACCAGGTGACGCCCCGGGAGGAGATTCTGAGTCATTACAAAGTGGTATTAAAGCCCAGTTTCTAAGGAGTCCTAGGGAGTCTGACAAGCTGTATTGAGTAGAGTCTTCCTCATCGATGTGTAGCACGCCACATCTATGGGTAGGAGGCTACGAGATATTTTAGGAAAAGTTATGTCTTTTTTTAGATTCTATTGTGCCTACGGCTGTATCCTCCTTATCTAATGATTTGTGTTTCTCTATTTACAGAAAATACCTCTTCGAAGAGAGAATGTTTGCGGGAACAATGATGAGCATCCCCCACCTGTTGATCCTCTGAGTGAGACAGTGTCCTTTGCTGAATTTACGATGGCCTTTCAGGCATTGGACCAAGCAGTCACTGCTAATGTTCGGGCCAATAACTAAACCCCACCTACTAATCAGTAGGGAGATGATGTAGATGCGGCTAGAATTCATGACTTTCTATGGATGAACCCGCCTGAGTTCTATGGGTTGAGAACTGATGAGGACCCACAACTATACTTGGAGGAGGTAAGGAAGATCACTAACGTGATGCATATCTCGGATGAAGAAAGTGTTAAATTGGCATCTCACAGACTGAAGGACATTGCTTATGATTGGGTTGTGTCATGGAAGAAGGGTAGAGATGAAGATGCTGCTTCTATGACTTGGAAAGTATTCCAAGATTCATTCTTAGACCTATTCTTTCCTCTAGAGATAAGGGAGGCCAAGATTGAGGAGTTCATAAACTTGAGGCAGGGCTCTATGACTGTTAAGGAGTACTACTTGAAGTTCAGTCAGTAGGTTAAATACGCTCCTGATTTGATCTCCAAAATACGGGCTTGTTTAAGTAAATTTGTGACCGGTATTTCTGGGATGGTGCTAAAGGAGTGTAGGACCGCAATGTTGAATAGGAATATGGATCTAGCTACGTTGATAATTCATGCCCAACAGATAGAGGTGGATAAGCTTAGGGAGAGAGAAAGGATGAGGGGTAGCAAGAGAGAGAGTTCTGATCAGCATAAGTTTAGCCAGCCTAGGTTCCATGGAGGAAACCACCCTCAGTTTCAAAGATGTTCGTCTACTCCAGTGCCTTCATCAGCTAGCGTTCCACACCTATAGGCAGGCTGGAGCAAAGAGATAGGCCTTCCATGTCTGGATTGCAGAACAGTGTTGGTAACCGGCCCCGTCATCCTCTTTGTGCTAAATGTGGTAGGAATCATCCCGGAGAGTGTTTTAGTGATGCGAGGGGTTGTTTTGGTTATGGAAAGCAGGAACACAGATTTAGAGATTGCCCCCATGCCAGATAGGGGAATGTAGATGCTCGACCTCCGGCACCAGCTACTAGTGCACCAACTCATGTACCTCATCCCGCCCCTACTCAGGGCACTTCTTCTAGCACTGTTGGCGTTCAACGCCAGAACAGATTATATGCCTTCCCATCCCATCAGGAGTAGGAGGACTCCCCTGATGTTGTTACTGGTATGCTTCGAGTATTTGTCTTGATGTTTATGTGTTGTTGGACCTCAGGTCAAATCTTTCTTATGTGACCCCACTTGTGGCTGTGAATTTCAAAAGGGGTCCCGAAAGGATTCCCGAGCCTTTCCAAGTTTCTACACTAGTTGGAGAGTCCGTTGTTTCTAAATAAGTGCATAGAGATTGCCCTTTCACTGTACTTCATAGAGTCATACTTGCGGACTTGATAGAGTTAGACATGGTGGATTTTGATCTTATTCTGGGTATGTATTGGCTTCATTCTTTCTATGCATCTATAGATTATCGTACCCGTGTATTCAAGTTTTAGTTTCCTGACGAACCAGTGTTTGAGTGGTCCGGGAGTTCGGTATCTCCCAAAAGTCATTTTATCTCCTACATCAAAGCCAGAAAGCTAATATCGAAAGGTTGCATCTATCACTTAGTTAGAGTCAAAGACACTCTGTTCCAAACTGTAACTATTCAGTCAGTCGATGTTGTTAATGAATTCTCAGATGTTTTTCCGGAAGATCTCCCAGGGGTACCTCCCGATAGACAGATAGAGTTCGGAGTTGATCTTCTTCCCGACACTCGGCCTATTTCTATCCCCCCATACCGTATGGCACCTCAAGGAGCTGAAAAAGCAACTAAAAGATCTTCTAGATAAAGGTTTCATTACGCCCAACATTTCTCCTTGGGGCACACCTATTTTATTCGTGCGAAAGAAGGATGGATACTTGCGTGTGTGTATTGACTACCGTCAACTGAACAAGGTCACGATAAAAAATAGGTATCCTCTTCCAAGAATTGATGACCTGTTTGATCAGTTGCAAGGTGCAAGTTATTTTTCCAAGATAGACCTTAGATCCGGCAATCATCAACTTAATTTCAGGAAGTTTGATATTCCAAAGATATCCTTCTGAACCCGCTATGGTCACTTTGAGTTCCTAGTCATGTCCTTCGGGCTAACCAATTCCCCGATTGCTTTCATGGACCTTATGAATCGAGTGTTCAAGCAATATCTTGATATGTTCATCATTGTCTTCATAGATGACATCTTTGTGTACTCCCGTGATGAGAATGACCATGCACAACACCTTAGAATTGTTTTGCAAACTCTTAGAGACCATCAGTTGTTCGCCAAATTTAGTAAGTTTGACTTTTGGCTAAGTTCTGTAGCCTTTCTAGGCCATGTTATTTCAGCCGAGGGTGTTAGAGTTGATCCCCAAAAGACCGAAGCTGTTAGAAATTAGCCTAGACCTATCTCCCCATTTGACATTAGGAGTTTCTTGGGTCTAGTCGTCTATTACCATTATTTTGTAGGGGGTTTGTCTTCCCTTTCATCTCTTATGACCAGATTAATCCAAAAGAATGTTAAATTCTGGTGGTTCGAGTCATGTGAGAAGAGTTTTCAGGAGCTGAAGACTTGGCTCACTTTATCCCCTGTGTTGAATTTGCCTGATGGTTCTGATGGTTTTGTGGTGTATTGCGATGCCTCTGGAGTTGGTTTGGGATATGTGTTGATGCAGATAGGTAAGGTTATAGCCAATGCCTCTAGACATTTAAAACCGCATGAAAAAAATTACCCGACCCATGACCTTGAGCTAGTTGTTGTGGTCTTTGCTTTGAAAATTTTGTGACACTATCTTTATGGTGTCCATGTGGATGTGTTTACTAATCATAAGAGCCTGCAGTATGTGTTCACCCAGAAGGAGTTTGAATATTAGGTAGAGGAGGTGGTTGGAGTTGTTGAAAGATTATGATATAAGTGTGTTGTATCACCCGGGCAAGGCCAATATATTGGCAGACACCCTTAGCAGATTGTCCATGGGTAGTGTTGCACATATAGGGGAAGATAAGAGAGAGTTGGCTCGTAATGTTCACTGTTTGGCCAGGTTGGGTGCTAGGCTTCTTGTTTCAGCAGAGGGGAGTACATTGGTGGAGAGTAGTTCCGACTCCTCTTTAGTCTCAGAAGTGAAGGAGAAGCAGGATAGGGATCCTAGTTTGGTCAAACTAAAGGAGTCAGTTAAGGACCAAAAGGTCGAGGTTTTTTCCCAAGGGGGAGATGGTGTGTTGAGATTTCATGGTAGGTTGTGTGTCCCGTGTGTTGATGATTTGAGGCAGAGGGTTTTGGCTGAACTTCATGGCGTGCGTTATTCTATTCATCTCGACACTACCAAGATGTACCGTGACTTACGAGAAATCTATTGGTTGAATGGTATGAAGAAGGACATAGACGAGTTTGTAGTGATGTGTGCAACGTGTCAACAGGTTAAGGTAGAGCACCAAATACCTGGTGGCGTGATGCAAGAGTTTAGTATAGCCACTTGGAAGTGGAAAGTGGTGAATATAGACTTCGTGACCGGATTGCCTCTTTCACATAGTTATCATGACTCTATTTGGGTTGTTGTAGATAGGTTGACAAAGTTCGCACATTTCTTGCCGTGTATACTTCTTATATGACTGAGGATTATTCTAGATTGTATATCTGGGAGTTGGTTAGGCTGCATGGAGTCCCCTTGTCTATCATTTCGGATAGGGGTACTCAGTTTACTTCTTAGTTTTGGAAGGATTTTCAGCAGGGTCTTGGTACCCAAGTTCTCTTGAGTTTCGCATTTTACCCCCAGACAGATGGTTAGGCTGAGAGGACCATTCAGGCCCTGAAGGATATGTTAAGGGCGTGTGCTCTTGAATTCAAAGGTAGTTGGGATGAGCATTTTCCATTGATTGAGTTTCCCTATAATAATAGTTTCCATGCTAGCACTGAGATGGCACCGTTTGAGGCCTTGTATGGTAGGAGGTGTAGATCTCCCGTATATTAGTTCAAAGTGGGTGAGGTGGCCGCGATTGGACCCGATGCAGTGTTTGAAGCTATGGATAAAGTTAAGTTGATTAGAGAAAGGTTGAAGGCGGCTCAAAGTCATCAAAAGAATTATGCTGATATGAGGAAGAGAGATCTTGAGTTTGAGGTGGGTGATTTGGTGTACTTGAAGATTTCACCTATGAGAGGAGTGAAAAGATTTGGTAAAAAGGAGAAGCTGAGTCCTCGTTATGTTGGCCTGTATAGAGTCTTGATCCATGTTGGTAAGGTAGTTACCCTTAGAGTTGTCCTCCGTTCACCCTATATTTGATGTCTCCATGCTCAAGAAGCATATTGGTGATTCTATTGTGGTTGATCCTTCAAAGAGTGTCAATATTTAGGATAGTCTTTCCTTCGATGAGATTCCCATGGAGATCCTAGATTTTCAGATCCGTAGACTCAGAAACAAAGAAGTTCCCTTGATCAAGGTTTTGTGGCGGAACCAATCTGTTGAGGGTGCTACTTGGGAGGGGGAAGCAGACATGCGAGTCAAATACCCGCACCTTTTTTAGGCGAGTTTAGATCAATCCGAAGGTACTATTCTTCCTTAATTCAGCCCTTCTTATCTAAAGTTTAGCTATGCATCCATCCTTGTATGAGTTCTTGCAATATCCGGAGTGGTCATGAGTTTAGAAAGATTCGGAACCATTTAGTAATTGCTTCGGCTATGTGTACTCTATTTTTCCTGTACCCCTAGCCTAACTAGCAACATTCACGGATGAATGTTCCCAAGGGGAGATATTGTAAGACTCCACAAAGTTTCCTCGTAGTTTGAACCTTGGATTCTTATTGAATGAAGTGTAATTCTGGCCCTAAAAGATTGAGAAAGGACTCCCTAATTGATTAGTATTTTAACCTTGTGGAATTTTTTCATAAAAATGGCTTTCTATGGTGTGGGAAATTGAGTTAGATTTCCAACGATACCAATTTTGTCAAAATCCGGTATCGGGGTAAGAAGTTATGACCATTTTCCTAAGCGTTTTCAGAATCGCCCAGGTTTGATGGTCGATCCGACGGACCATCAAATCTTTGACGAACCGTCGATCTCCCCATCAAACCAAGGCAGTGACTCCTTTTCTATCCATTGTACAACGGCAAAAATGGCGAACCACCAAAAATTCGATGGACCATCGCGGTGACCGTCAAGCGGAGGCAATATAGCCTCATCCTTGCCCTCGTATGATGGACGATCTGGCGAGCCGTCAAACTTTTGACGGACCGTCATTCTGACCATAACATCGAGGCAGTGTGTTCTATTTTTGTCCCTCGAGCGACGAATGATATGGAGGACCGTTAAACTTTTAACGGACCGTCATTTCGACCGTCGCAGACCCCGATCAACAATTTTTAACTCATTTTTAAAAGGGTATTTCGGACATTTCTACTCCTTTAAACCCTTATATATATTCTAGATAAACCAGTTGGCCTTATTTGCTCATCTCTAACACTTAAGGGCTAGGGTTTTCTCCTCCAAATCATATCAAAGCAAGAATTTTTCCCCAAGAAATCTAAGAACACACAAAAGATTGTGCTAGTGAGTTGAAAATTGGATCTCCCAAGTTCAAAGACTTCAAGAACCCTCTCCCAAGAGTAAGAAGAGGAAGGTTAGAGGGAACTTGTTCATCCAATCTCCTAATCTAAGGTATGTGGGGTTTTGAACAAGGGTAACCCTTTCACCTTTATGCCCAAAAGGCTCATTTACATCATGATTTTCCTGAAATCTATGAGCTTATACATGAATTTGAATTGAGGTTTTTCACTTATTATTATTGAATGCATTATCTTGATATTCCCCATGAATTAAGAGTCAAATGGCATGATTTTTGCATGTTTCCTTAAGAAATTACAGCTGGGTATAAACCCCATGATTTTACTCCATGAGAAGTTAATATTTGTAATGATTGAGTTATTGAAGCAAATGACTAAATTAAGACTTTGCGATAAATTGCTGAAATTTCCTGATTTCCATATGATTTATGAATCTATATGCTATATATTATTCTTTTTATGAGATTTAACTTGATATTGAACTATGGGTTAGTAAGCTCTATTTGAGACTTGTGAATTTATGAACTCTTGTGCTATAAGCACCCATGATTTGAGTATTTCGAGATGATTGAGAAATGAATTGACCTAATGGTCCTTGAGCTTTGAAATCCACTTCACTAAATTAGATTATCGTTTTGATTATTAGCTCTCTAGATTATGGATCTGTTGAGGTTTTGTCAAACTATTTGGTAGATCGTGGTTTTGTTGGGATTTCTTTATCATTACCATTTGGACCGAGAACCCCTTCTTTCCTTTATTCACTTCTATGAACATGGATGTGCTAGTGTTTGAATTCAAATTTTCTCCTTGAATTAAGGGTTATCAGTAGGAACCGGCTCTATGGGTTAGCTTAGGGCTACTTATAGCCCTAGGCACCATTGACGCCCCGGGAGGAGATTTCGGGTCGTTATACTTTCCCCTCTTCCCAAACCTCGTCATATCTTCATGGATGAAACTAAAAGGAAAACACGATCACCAACACCAAATCTCAAGGCATGAAGTCTACAATTTACATAGAATTTCTGCCTACTCTGGGCAGATCGAAGACTATCTTGCATGACCCTAACTCTATCTAAAGACTTACAAAGCAAGTCCGTACATCAAGGTCTAATATCAGAAAACTCAAACCAACCAACTGGAGAGCGGAAACGCCTTCCATAAAAAGCCTCAGAAGGAGCCATATCAATAGTACAATGGTAGTTATTATTATACGCAAACTCTACCAAAGAAAGATGCTGCTCCCACTGACCATAAAAGTCAATCACATAAGTACGGAGAATATCCTCTAAACTATTAATAGTCTTCTTTGACTGTCTATCCATCTGGGATGAAATGTTGTACTAAGATTATCTTGAGGACCCAACTCGTCCCGAAAGGTTTTCCACAAGTGAGATGTGAACACTGAACCTCAATATGAGATAATATACATTAGCACACCATAAAGGTGCATAATCTCGTGAATATAGATACGACCCAACCTCTTAGTACTAAAAGAGTCCTTAAACTAAAATAATGTAGGAAGATTTGGTCACTATTCCACGATGACCTAAACACTATTAGAACAACGAGAAGTACGTGCTAATCCTGTCATGAAGTCCCTAGTGATCCATTCCCTCTTCTACTCGGGAATGGGTAACCTCTGACGTAATCTACCATGCCTCAAATGCTTGGTCTTCACTTGCTGGAAACAAAGAGAACAACCTACAAAGTTAGCTACATCCTTTCTCATACCACCCCACAAGTAATGCTTCCTTAAATTATGATACATCTTAGTAACCCCGGATGGATGGAATACCTTCAATAATATGCCTCCTCCAAAATACATCAAATCTAATCATCCATTCTCGGTACATAAACTCGACCTCCAATCCTTAAAACACCATCTAAATCAAGTGAGGCTTCCTTAGCCTCACTACTCAACACCTTATCCTAAATAAATCTCAATCCAATATCATCAAACTAATGATCTTGAATATGCTCCATCAAAGAGGACCAAGTCTCCACAAATGACAAAACACACCTAGGTGTCAAAATATTAAGTCTAACCATCTAGTTATCTACAGACTAAACCTCTATGGTGATAACGCTCAACTAACACATCAATTTAAGTTCAAGGAAGTTGTCGTCAATATATTTACCCAACTTTAGAGTTGGGGTCAAATCCACGAGGAACAATTTGAGTGGCAATTAAGTTCATTCAAAATAATGGATACTTGTTAAATTCAAAGAAATAGTACAAGAAGATAAAATGGGGGAGATAGGTATCTACACTAATGTTTCTTTTTGTGTTTTTCTAGTATAAATTTGGGGCTATGAATAATTCGAGTTTTATCGATTAGGCACGGATCTTGTGATTATGTATTACTAAGAGGAGTGACATGTTGATGCTAATAGTCAACTTCATTTTGGTAGATCAAGTGAGGGTATGTTTGGTTATAGGTTTTGATGCTAGTCTTTCAACAAAACACCAAACTTTCACCCATTGATGATTTCGAATACCTAATGTGTGTGTTCAATAATTAGTAACCAAACCTCAATTTAGGCATCCCTATTTCTAGGATAATACCTATGGTATAGTCAACTACACAAATTACCCTTATGTCTAAGATAGTGATAGATTGGAAAACTACACACATAATTGTCTAGCTTTGGTCTCCACATAGCTCTTTCAAGGATGACATGGATTCCTAAAATTTAACACTTGGAATGAAATGACACTTGGATATGCAATGCAAATCCACCAATTTGAGAGAATTGTGAAAGCGATACATGTGGGCAATTGACATTCGGATGGTCATTTAAACTAACTTGACCGCGATTGCGGGCACATGGTCTCCACGATTGTGGTGGCATGGACCGCGGTCGCGGTAATTGAGACTAGATTGTAGGTCTCTTGCACTCCACTGTTTAATACATTATGCCATTTTCATGCATTTTTTTCTTTCAATCAATATTCTTCTGAGTACTAACTTTTCATGGATTACGCATGAACCAATGGAAAAATAAAAACTACTCTATCATGCATAAATAAAAAGGATACAACCCACTTTTCATGGCGTGATGGGGTTCCTCCCATCGAGCGCTTAGTTTAACGTCTTAGTTTGATGCCTACACCACTTTCTTTTATGCTTCCACTTAGAATATTTGAATCTCCATGTTCAATTTGCAATGAGCAGCAGGAGGATAAAAGATTCAGATCTTTCAAGGTAAAACTTGGAAGATGTGAGTACATGGAGAGCAAGCTCCGATATTGCCATTTTGAAGATTTGATCCTTTTATCCAACTTCACATCGAATTTTAGGTTTGGATCCTTGGGGAAAAGTGAGCACATCAATAGGCCACTAGTTGTACATCAGGTGTTGAGTTCCTTTGCCATTGATGGATGAGGTTCCATATGCTCCATTGGAATATCAAATTCCAAAATATAGGAATCATACTCCGTCCCCCCACAATTCATCATTTGTCTAGGTGGTTAGATTCTCATCACATCCTCTAGATATAATGTAGAAAAGTGGGTTGAATGAGGTCCAACATCTAATTCCAAAATTTCCTTCTCCAAAGCATTTTTACCCCTGAAATGAAATAGAGTCTTCACAAGAGATGTGACTTGATTCTTCTTTCGACTGTAGTATCATTTCTTTTATTTGGGAATTTTCTACATCATTTGATTCGCTTGATTGCGAAATCACTGAGGATTCTTCACTACCAAGCTCATCATCATAGCTTGGTTTCTTTTCTTGAATAATCTCCTCTTGGAAAATTGGCAAGGTAGTGGTATTTGCAAGATTTGTTTTATTGCCCATTTCCTCTATCTTGACAATTTCCCTTCCTAACACTTCATGGGATCGATGTAGGTCTTGACGTGCTCCCCCATTGTAGTTACCCAATCCAAAATAGTTTGAAGCACTGCTTCGAGACTAGTGGACCTAGTATATTGCTCTTCATTCTCCTCATCATAAGACTTATCAAACTCATAAGAAAAACTAGCAACTCAGTTTGTATAATAGGGGGAGGGGTATTTGGGAGATCACTCCAATGTCCATCTCGACCACCACACAAAGAACAACCATACTCCTAATAGGATCGAGATGGTAATTATATCTTTCTCTGGAGAGCATATGTGCAATCCCTTCCAAAGTGGGGTCCGTCACAATATGGACATGGGTCATCAAGATAGGACTTCCAACTACAAAAATCATATTTTGTGAGAAGATTCCATGGATACAAGTAAAAGAAAATAAAAATCTATCAGACACAAGATATAAAAGAAAATCACAAAAAATTATTTACAAGCTTGAATTCAAGAAAGTAAGCTAAAATTCCAAACTAACTTAATACGCCAAATTGTTCCCCGACAATGGCGCCATTTTTTTATAATGCTTAACTTACACATCAATTTAAGTACAAGGTGGTTGTCGTCAATATATTTACCCAACTTTGGAGTCGGGGTCAAATCTACGAGGAAAACTGTAAGTGACAATCAAGTTAATTTGAAATAATAGATACTTGTCAAATTCAAACCAATAGTACAATAAGATAAAAATAGGGAGATAGGTATCTACACTAATATTTCTTTTTGGGTTTTTCTAGTATAAATTTGGGGCTACGAATAATTAGAGTTTTATCTATTAGGCATGGATCTTGGGATTAAGTATTACTGATGGGAGTGACATGTGGATGCTAATAGTCAACTTTATTTTAGTAGATCAAGTGAGGGTAGGTTTGGTTATAAGTTTTGATGCTAGTCTTTCAACAAAACACAAACCTTTCACCCATTGATTCTTTCGAATACCTAATGGGTGTGTTCAACAATTGGTAACCAAACCTCAATTTAGGCATCCCTATTTCTAGGATAATACCCATGGTATAGTCAACTTCACAAATCACTCTTATGTCTAAGATAGTGATAGATTGGCAAACTACACACATAATTGTTTACCATTGCTTTGGTCTCCATATCCTTTTTTCAAGGATGACATGGATTCCTAAAGTTCACCCAAAACCCTTCTTTCGAAGATAGCCTTGAGCTTTCTAGATTTTGGGGCTTTTACCCGTCAAACCCATATAGGTATTTGGGTCTTTCACCTACAAATCCCAATCAAATTGGTCAAGCAATGATAAAACCTATCAACAGGAACTACCAAGTAGAAGCTAACAACAATAAACCACTCACACTTTAATCCCTATTCTTACATAACCCCAAGAGGGAGATCTAGCTACACATTAGTTAAATAAGCATAGATATACCCATAAGCTCCATTGGAATGATTTATTCAAGATTAAGTGAATGTTACATCAAACATTAGCCTACCATAAACCTCCAAAGGAAGTGAGCTATTCCTCCACTTAGAGGATACTCCAATGTATTCTTCACCCAAAATTTACACAATATTTTCTTCTCCAAGTATGGAGTCTATGAACTCAAGAATAAAACCTAACTATTGGGGAAGATGCAATATGATGAATGAATGTGATGCTTAGGGTTTGAGTCCTCTTTTGTCAAATTTGGGATCATCCACATTCATTTACAATTCTGGCCTTGGGCTGCAATTCTACGCCATGCTGCGATTGCACAGGTCTAGCCGCAATTCAGGCTTTTGCGACCGCGATTAACTCACGGGAGAACAGTCAATTGACATTTTTAACTTAACCGTGATTGCGGTCCTCAGACCGAGACCACGGTAACTAAGGCTAGTTCTGGACCAGGTCTTCAGCTGCACTTTCTTTCCTTCTTTTGATCATTTTAAGCTCCAATCCACATCTTTCTATCTCACCGACTATGTGCCTACAAAATATGGATATTAGTGCAATCAATTACAAATATGTCTCATTTATTCGTTTAAAATATGGTAATATACACAAATCTTAAGTATAATTAAGTGGTAAAATCACCACTCATCATAAGGCCAAAGGTATCTCCTAGGTTAAAATATGTGCCCAGCTACTCATGCTAGTTAACTTTCGGCTCAAGGCATCAACAACTTCATTAAAATGGCCCAGATGATAAAGAATAGACAAGTCATGATCCTTAAGCAACCCAAGCTAATAACACTGCCTCATTTTAAGATCTCGTTGGATGAAAAAATTACTAAAAGCTATAATGATCTGAGAAAATCCCACAACGGATTCTATACAAGTAATGCCTCTACAACTTCAAAGTAAAAATAGTTGCACACAACTCCAATTCATCGGTCAGATGATTCCTCTCATGATCCTTTAACTGGTGAGAAACATACACAATCACCTTACCCTCATGTATCAAAAAAACACCTAACTCAATACTATAAGCATCACAAAAGACAGTAAAACCCATACACTTCTTGGGCAAGGTCAAGATTGGAGTTGATGTCGATAAATCTTTAAGCTTTTGGAAGCTTGCCTCACAAGCATTGGACTACTGAAAGGAAATCTTCTTCTGAGACAACTTAGTCAATGAAGTTGTGATAAATGATAAACCCTCAATGAAAAGCCAATAGTGACCTACCAAACCAATAAAACTCTGAATCTCAGTAGGAGAAGTAGGTCTAGCCAAATCATAAATCACAGTTATCTTTGTCGGATCGACCATAATACCTTCCTTGGTCACCATATGACCTGCGAACAGACGGACTACTACCAAAACTCACACTTAGAGAACTTAGCATACAACTTCTCATCCCTCAATCTTTAGAGCACAGTTTACAAATACTCCTCATGATCGACCTCACTCTTAGAATAAACCAAGACATCATCTATAAATATAATAAAAAAAGAGTCAAGATACGATCGAAATACACGGTTCATAAACTTCATGAACGCGACTGGGCATTGGTCAACCCAAAGGGAATGACGAAGAACTCATAATCATTGTAGCGAGTTTGAAAAGTTTTCTTCGGAATATAAAAAGCTCTAATCCTCAGCTTATGATACCCAGATCTCAAATTAATCTTTAAAAATACTGAAGCACCCATAAAACTGATCAAAAAAATCATCAACACGATGAAAAGGATACTTATTCTTAACCATAACCTTGTTCAGCTATAGATAATCAATATACATACACATAAACCCATCCTTTTTCATAACAAACGAGACAGGCACACCCCAACGTGATACACTATGTTGGATAAATCCTTTTTCCAACAACTCCTTAAACTGATCCTTCAATTCTTTCAACTCAGCAAGGGCTATCCTATAAGGAGGAATAGACATAGGCTTAGTGCCCGACTCAAAATCAATGGCAAAGTCAATATCAAGATATCGTGGTATACTAGGAAAATCAGTAGAAAACATATCCATGAACTGATGGAAAACACAACCAGAATACAATGAGGGAGGTAAAGCAACACCAATATCACAAACATAACTCAAATAAGACATACATACCCTATCAACTAATTGATGAGCCTGAATAAAAGATATAACCCTTTTAGGACCCGAATGAAGTGCATGCTTCCAAGATATCCTAGGCACACCTGGTGAAGCTAAAGTCACGGTCTTAGCATGAAAATCTAGGACTGCATGGTAAGGAGCCAACCAATCCATACTCAATATGGCTTTGAGGTTAACCATATATGTAACAAGCACATCTACCCAAGTCTCACGCCCAACAAAAGTCGCAACACAGGATCGATAAACCCGATTCACCACTAAAGAATCTCCTACAGGATAAATACATAAATAAGCATGGAAAGAGGCTCACTAGTAGAATTAAAACCCAAAGTAAAATATGCAGACACATAGGAGAAAATCAATCCTTGATCAAATAACACAAATCTAGGTGTGGAAAAATTAGGGGTGATACCTGCGATAATAGCATCGAAAGCCTATACCTCTGGTATAGAGGTATAGCATAGCATTGTCCATAACAATCGACTAGTTGAATAGCCCTATAACTGACACCACAGGATCTACTACCTCTGCCTCATATACTTCTGGCAGAACCCTTACCTCTCATAGCTAAAATAGGAGTATCCCTGAACATACGATGGGAATAGTCCTTAACCAGATGACTAGTCTCACCACACAAATAGAAAATCCTATGGACCAACTTAATAGGAGGAGGTATAACTAGATAGAATGGCCACCTAAAATTATTAAACCAGAAGACCCACTACCTAAACTCTACAAGGCTTCCTGCACGAGTCTACCATGATATCCACGAAAACCTCTAGAATCCTACCTTGAAATTATAACCTCTGAACTTGCCCAGATAGTGCACCTTTTGGAGCCTTCCTGAGATGCTCGAAGAATATCCTCAGTTATCATAGAATGATCCACTATACTCTAAAATGATGCTCCACACACTACTATTTAAGATGTAGCTAGATGAAGAGAAGCATCCAACCCCTTCACGAACTTTTAAATCTCCTTTTATTTGGTGGCAATATTGGGATAGAAATATCTAGAAAAGCCATGAAAGTGTGCCTCACACTCTGCAATAGTCATGGAGTCCTGCTCTAGGTGATCAAACTTATCTCTCATCCAATCCTTTAGATCGTAAAGTACAAATCTCTCCAAAAGGCCTCATCAAACTAGTCCCAAGTCATCTTAGGAGAATTGAGAGGTTGGTAAACAATAAGTGACCTCCATCAATCTCTAGCGGTCTTTCTCAATTGATAAGTAGTATACGCCACAACATGCGACTTAAGTGAACCCATTTTATGTAGATTCTCACGACAATCATTGAAGAACTCATAGGCATCCTCACCCACAACTTCAGTGAACCTAGAGGGACCCAAATGAGTGACCCTCTCAAACCTCTTCTGATCCTTAGAAGGCATAATTATACTTTTAATTAGATGAGGTATGGTGAATTTTAGGCTGAGATCCTACCTTAGGAGGCAACATAGATTAAAGATGAATTCTCAAACTCAAAATACCATACTCTAATGTAGGGGCTAAAGGAGGGACAATACTCAGGTTCTGTGGAATAGCAATAGTGGAAGTAGGCACTACTAAAGGGTCCCTACTCAGAATTGGAGGAACACCATAAGTAGAATCTAGCACAAATAGAGGCACAATACTCAAAATTAGAGGAAAACCAAGAGCACCTAAAGGAGCACCCTCTAAATGGTTCTATAAGAAAACAAATAACCCCTCCAAGACTGGGTAGAAGAACTCGACAGGAATGGATTAGGCCCCACATCCCTAACATGCTCAACTTGAGGCTTAAGGTAAAGTTCCCTAGTACTACCTCTAGACGAGGCAGATGCACCTGCCAATCCACTATCTTAAGTCTATCTATAACTCATAACTCGCCTTCTGGTCTAGGCTCTCTCTTTAGATGAAGGCTTAGTATGTCTGCACTCACGAGATCTGGTCATCACCATCCATACAACAAAGAGTAAAATATGACTTAACCTATAATGTCTGTTGAAAATTTGCATAATAAGGAACAAAATAATGGAAATTTCCTAAAGACATCTTATAGCCTCTCAAAGATAGATATGGATATCTACGTACCGATCTGTGAGACTTTATTAGAAATTCCATTCTTACACCGTTGAGACCAATAGACATGGATGCTCTGATACCAATTTGTAACAACCCAAGAACCAAATTCCATGATGGCACTTGTCATGGAAATCCCTAAAAAGTAAGCCTATCATCCAAACTGATATGAATTGGTAAAAATGATATTACAACCTACGTCAAAAATCCTAGAGCAGAGTCAAACTACGCATATAAAAAGTAAAAGTGGAAATACATAGTCAATAATACCAAACCAAATCCTAAAATCTGATGTCAAAGTGTAAAAACATAACTAGTACAACTCAAGATCAAAACACATAAGGTATCCAAACTGGAACAACTATCTTTGAAAAAAAATAAAGACATAATCTAAATAAGAAAGGTCAATAGTCAACTCTAAATGTATGAAATCAACTGCTTCCTCAAAAAGCTAAATATCACACGAATCAAACACCATGAGGTGTACTCGAACTTGGATCTACACATAAAAGGCACAGTAGGGGTGAGTACATCTATTTATACCCACTAAGTATCATAGGTTATCTGAGAAAAGTAGAAAATAAAGAGTAAAATATACATATTAAGGGCATGTCACCTGCAACCAAAAAATATCCCAAATGATAGCTCATGCTGTCTCCACTAATAGTTCTATATTATTAGTATATACCATAGCAATACAAGAGAGAAATACAAGTATATAGATATTACAAATACAAATATGAAGAAAGAAATACACATAGACAGGTATCACATTGAGGAAAATAATACATCAGAGAAAAGTACCAAGTAAATACAAATGCAATAATGATGATTATGATAATGATAATGATAATGGTGATGCTAATGATGATGATGCACGAGGTTGTCACAAACCTCCGTATATACCTACAAAGCTAAATCTTCCTGATGTAGGACCCATGGGGGGTTTGTCAACCCGTATACAACCAATATCCAATACCAATAACCATAATGCCTCTCCAACATATATTTCAATAGAGGGTCTTAATGATGTCACATTTTCTGTTAGAAAAATTCAATGTTTTCAGTATTTTTAGTATTTCCATGGAGGTACCAATTTTTCATAAATAATTATTATATGAGGATATAATGCTCACAACCAACCTGAATGACAAATTTTATTTCCAACTAATATACCAATCACGTATGCCAAAATCTACTCATTAATCCAACTATTCATGAATCCAATTTAATTCACATGCCAATAGAATAAAATACGTTAAAAAGTCACCATTCACACAAAATTAGGCATTTTCATAAATAAATAACTAATTGCACGTACACATGGCCAATGATATCATATAGGACCCCACACGATCACACATAGCAAATAAGATTCCAAAACTGCCACATAACATCAATATATAGGCCCTCACATGGGCACAACATAATAAATATAGCCATTTTCATGTTTAGTTGTCGCACCCTAAATATGATTTTGTACCAATATTAACTAACTAGCCCAGTCTGAAGAAATTTAAGCCATAACCTACCTCAAAAGCCAAACACTAGTTTGAAAGCCTTCAATCCAAAGACTTACTCTAACAAACAGACTCAGAATCGACTAAGACATAGAAATATAGAATCTATGCATCAAAAGAAAGCTTGTAATACTCATATTGACTAATTTTGAGTCGGAGTCAAAATGAACCCTTGAAATGGATTTTCAAAAAAAAAGGTAAAATTGTAATTTATTTTTGAAACATGTTGCACCAACTATTACGAGTCTATAGATGAAAACCAAAGAAAAAGAAAGCTATAAATGAGTCCAAATCAATGAAAAACTGTTTTTAAGCTTTACCAACAAAACCCACAAAATCTATTTTAAAATTGAGAATTGGAGTTGGTTTGAAGATGAAATTGAGAAAAAGTGATAATTATAAGATTAGAAACTCGCCCAAGTGATAATAGGTTAAAATCACGGATTAAATAGGAGAAATGAAACTTTTAGTCCTTTCATAAAAAACATCCAATTTCCACTATTAAATCTGAATTTAACCAGATTTAAAATGATAAAATTGAAGGAAAGTAGTTGAAATAGGTGTTTTAGAGCTTACCCAAGCTTGGAGATAGAGGAAATTATTCAAATCACGAAACCTTAAGCTCCAAGTCTCAAAATAGTAAAAAAAAGTGAAACATAGGTATTTTAGGGGACCTAGGCATCACATACGTGATCACTGGGTCACTTAAGCGACTAGGTGTCACGTACGTGATACCTTGAGCATATATCACGTAGTGACCCTTTCATCACTTATGCGAGGTTCACGATCACAACCAAGATATCGTGTAAGCGATACTTGGTCAGATTTGCTGAGTCGCATAAGCGATCTAAGTGTCGTTTATGCGAATGCCCCAGCTAAGTGGTGTACCGGATGGAGACATGGAGAATACCAAGTCTCTGTAGATCCTTCAAGATTCATCTAGAATTCCACAAATGCAAAAAAACAACGCTACCCTATCAAATTCGATGCTCCAAACTCAATGGTAATATCAGATTTTCAAAAAGACTCATTTTCACAAATTGACCCTAAGACCCAATTTCATAACTTCTTAAACCAAGGGTTGAAATAAGATATAAAACCATACCAACCATTCTACCATCCTAAAATAAATGTTCTAGATCTAGTGGATAGTCCATTTTCTCATTCGATGCACAGATCAATAAATCTTTACTGAAAGTAGCTATAAGGCTTTTCAAGCCATCAAAATAACAATATCACATAAATCACACCAAAATGCATCAAGAACTATAGTAATCATCCCCACACCCTAGAAATACTATAAAGCAATCACGGGGAGGGTTAGAATGCTCAAATCATATAGAATTAAATATTTCACATACATCACCAAAAAAATTGAGTCATTACATATATGGACCTCATGAAACGTCTGGGTCATGACTATTTGATAAAAGAAGCAAGTGTATATTGATTTTTTTGGCCAGTGCATTGCTAATGACTCCCAACTTACACTCAAGTGTACATGGTAATGCAAGTAATGTAGGCCGATTTAAATCGGATATTCTACCCATAGAGACTTTTCATTTTGAAAAAATATTGTTAAATCTAATACTGAAAATTACAAAAAGTATTTTTTCACAACCTAGAATATCAGGTCATAATGGCACCTACCCTGATCCAAGCTTGGTAGGTAAGCCAAATTCAAAAGAAAATAAATAACAAAAAGTATGTATATGATAAGAAAAAAATAAGACTTTAGGATACAGTCAAGATAATACAACAACAAGACAAATATCTAAATCATAATACAACTCCAAACCCTAAGAATCTAGTGTCATGAGTAAGAGAAACTCTAAAACTAAAAAAAGTATGAAAACATAATATCTATTTATGAAATAATGTAAAGACATAGAAGAACTAGAGAAATCCAAAAAGACATGCTTCAGATGAGAAGATCACACTGAATTTATAACCCCAAAGCTATATAAAATCACAATCCATGGGTAGCACTCAAACTAGGATCTACACCATTCAAACTGAGGGTTGAAATAAGATATAAAAGCCATAAAACTATACCAACAATGTTAACATCATAAAATTAATGTTCCAGATCTTATGGCACAGTCCGTTTTTCCATGCGATGCACAGATCAACAAATGTTGACTAAAGGTAACTACAAGGCTTTTCAAGCCACCAAAAACAACAATATCAAATAAATCACACAAAAATACATCAGGAACCATGCCAATTATCCCCATACTCCAGAAATACCACAAAGTAATCACATGGAGGTTTAGAAAGGTAAAATCATATAGAATTAAATATTTCACATAAATCACCATAAAAATTGAGTTGTTACATATATGGACCTCATAAATCCTCTAGGTCTTGACTATTTGATAAAAGAAGCGAGTGTATACTGATTTTTTTGGCCAGTGTATTGTTAATGACTCCTAACTTACACTCAAGTGTACATAGTTGTACAAGTAATGTAGGCTACTTTATATAAGATATTCTACCCATAGAGACCTGTCATTTTGAAAAAATCTAGTTAAATCTAATACTGAAAATTACAAAAAGTGTTTTTTCACAACCCAAAATCTTAGGTCATAATGGCACCTACCCTCATCCAACCTTTGTAGGTAAGCTAAATTCAAAAGAAAATAAATAACAAAAAAAAGGTATATGATAAGAAAAACATGAGATTTTAATTTACAGTCAAGAAAATGCAACAACAAGATAAATATCTAAATAATAATACAACTCCAATCCTCAAGAATCTATTATCACGAGTAAGAGAAACTCTAAAACTGACGTAAGTATGAAAACATAATATCTGTCTATGAAATAACATAAAGACATAAGAGAACTAGAGGAACCCAAAAAGACATGCTTCAGAAGAGAAGCTCACCCTGACTTCATAACCCCAAAGTTATATAAAATCATAATCCATGGGTATTACTCGAACTAGAATCTGCACCAAAATATTACATAAAGACTTGTTCTCAGTAGGCATCATAGGCCTACCAAGCAAAATAGACTACTAAATAAGGGAGGTAGATTACGAGAAAGCATCATCATCAATAAAAACTACATACCACCCAGTGTATTCCAACAAAGTGGGGTCTAAAGAGGGTAAAGTGTACATGGTCCATACCATTACCTTATATTAAGTAGAGAGTTTTTTATGATAGACAATTATTTTTGTTGTCGATGTTTGAACCCAGGACTATGAGAACACATACGCTCTTGTAAATAGAAAATGACCCAATGGCTCCAGCTCTATAAATCCTAATGGTATAATAATATAATATCAACAACAATATAAGAAAGATCAACACCACATATATAGAAGTTCAATACATAGTATTTTCATATAAAAGAGATGAAAAATAGTACAATGCAATGATATAGTATGTATGTAATGATCAAATATTCACCTTGTATACACCATCCAAGCCTAAGATTCTATGAAAGGACCCATGGGGGGTTTGGAACTCATATACTAATCATAATTTCATCAATCAACCTTGCCAGCACTTCTCTCAGCTAAGGCATTTTATAAAATGGTACATTTTCTTTCCCAAATATATCCAAGTTCCATAATAATAACATTTCAAGAAAAGGAGTGACAAATGAGTATGCATGATTATGGCACTATAAACAAGATACAATTATTAGTTCAAAAATGGCATGAATACACATAAATCACCTAAATCTCAGTAAATTATTATATAATCCATCTCATGGCAACACAATAGTAAAGAATCATATGAAATATTAATGATATCAGTTAAAGCCCCCACATGAGCATTACAATAATGATAAAGAATAAATAATTCTCAAACCATACTAATACCAACTCCTACATGGGTATATCAATGATAATAATCACCTATATAAATAATAAGGTTCACATGAGCCCCCAAATAAGAAACATGATAATAATAATTTTAAAAGATGAAAATAATAATAAATTCCCCAACCTATAACATACTTAACATAAATGATTATCCAACCATCTCGATCTAAAGAATGTTATGCCTTAACCTACCTCAACATACAAAATATGAGACTGAACCCTTTAACAATAAGCCTTCCCCTTTGAGAAGCTTCAGAACACTCTCAATCAATCAAAAAAGGATTTTGTACGTAATTTGAATTTTATTAATCTTATAACCACATTTACATACTTAAATTATAGGTCAAAAATCAGTTAGAAAATTGACTTAAAAATAAAATGATTAAACTACAATTTTAATAACAAATCATATTACCAATACTCTAAGGATTCCTAATCTAAAATTCCACTAAAAATCAAGAAAATATGGTCCCAAAATTATACGAACAGACTTAGTAGAAAATATTGAAAGATGAAATTTTGGGTTGAGTTGACGTCAAATCGCTATAGCAGTGCCATGGTAGCGGTCGATCGGGCGCTATAGTGGGATGTCAAAGGCAAAAACTAGGCCCCATTATATTTTAATTTTCATTCTTCTCTTTAATTGGAAGAGAAAGAAAAAGGCTTATAACACCCCCTATGATTTCCTCATTGTCATGGGACAACGGAGAGGGGAAACATACTCAAACAGAGTAAAACCTATTGTCTTATCTCTGAATTCACATTAGAAATTTGTAGCATGGAATCAAAAGCTTGTATTCGTGCTTCTGTAGCAGTTTGTTGGTGTCTATGTAGTCTAGATTTAATTAAGTACTTTAGACCTAGGTTGGAAAGCATATACATGACATAGATTGATAGGAGATTTCATACTTAGGCATTTGGGAACACTGTTAGGACGGATAAAAAGGGTAAAACTCTAATTATTTAATTGAAAATTTTCTATTACTTGTGACATTAGAATATTTCAATTAATTAATGTGCCTTGCTAATAATTTATTTAATCCTTGCATGATTTAAAACTAGTTTTGTACTCAAAAATTAGTTTAGAGCCTAATAAATGCCAAATTAGAGGTGGTTAGTGTTGG
Source organism: Capsicum pubescens (assembly GCA_030864215.1). Lineage (NCBI taxonomy): Eukaryota > Viridiplantae > Streptophyta > Magnoliopsida > Solanales > Solanaceae > Capsicum > Capsicum pubescens. The sequence goes on along the minus strand of CM061546.1, from coordinate 205,199,444 downwards.
TGAATTCTAAAGAATCTATGGTAGTGAACAGAGAAATGGTAGTATAGTAAGGTATAATTATTAGGATGGAATGTTGGAGTATATCATAGAATGGACCATAGGTGTAAAGGTACACCTTAAACATTGTGAGTCTGAATCAAGTCCTAACTAAAGTGCAATTGTAGGTAATGATTTACTTTGGTTGAAATCCACTTTTTTTACATGTGAGTTTTAACCGCTTTTCATATACTTATACAAGGCATATTTAATGAAAGTGAATGGTTAAACAATATCGTAAGTATTAATCACATAAAAGGAGAGTTGTACTAATGACTTGTTGAATGTACAAGTGTACCAGTTGCTTTTATTATGTTATGATTGTTGTGATCTCATATGGATTATTGTAAGATTTATTGATATTTAGACATCTTTATGAGATTTATTTTATTTATTTTGTTTGTGATTGTGGTTATGTCATATTGATTATTGTGGGATGTACAAATATTTGGACATCTTTATGCGAATTATTATTATTATTATTGTTTATATTAATATTGCAGTATGTACCGATATTTAGACATCTTCACGGGCTTGGTGATATAAGGATGGAAAGTAATAGATGCTTAGGATTTTAGTACATGGACTAGAGCTTGGCCCCTGCAGGTCATGGCTAGTGGGCGACCATAATAACCTTAGCATATATGTACATGTGTTGGATAGAGTGATAGTTCCTTGAGTGATTAGAGTTTATCTATTTAATTATATATATACCTATATATATATATATATATTGGCTCCTTGAGCAAATTGGCCCTATGTGTTGTCTGATCTTACACTTGGTTCTTGAGTGGACAAAGATTTTTGTGGACTTATTATATTATTCTTTGGGAGAAGTAGTCTTATGTGTTGACTTATTATAATTGATTTCTTAAGCAAATTGAGATTTATGACTAATAAGTGGGATGTCATTGGAAGGGATTTCTGAGTTTTCCAGGATAAATTATAAATTTTTTGTAGCACCCTTCAAATGTTTGTTTATTTATGTAATTGGGATATGGTCAGTGTTTTGCTATTGAGTCATGGTTTTTTGACTTGGATTCTTGTTGATAGTCATGGTCTTGAATTGATTCTTTGTCCACTTGACTTTTACTTGGTTTAAACTATATAGCGTGTTAAAAATGAAGAAGTGTTGTTAATTGATATAAGTTACTTGAAAGGCATTCATGGTTGTGCTAGTGGTATGCTTATTGTTAATGATCTATAGACTAGTATGGTTGATAGTAGATAGGCGGGGAATTATTGTCTTGCTATTACATATTTCATAGACTTAAATGGATCTCTAATTACTAGGATGTTAATGCATAACTAAAGTAGTGGAATAAGGTTAAGTGTTATGTAAGGATAAAAAATAATGAGTGTTAAGGGTAGGAACCCTTGGGTTAAGTATCATTTAGTCCCTAATAATTATGAGATGGGGCCTGGCTTGAGGGCACCGTGAGAGGGTGATTATTAGGACTGAATTTGATAAGGGGAAAGTTTACTCATAATAAGTGAGACTGGTAAAAGCTAATGATATTAAGGAATTTAGTTATAAAGGTTCTTTGATGAAACAAACCTTTAAGTGACATGTTTACTTTTAGATATTTATGTGATGTTTATTTGATTTATTTTGGGTCGCCTAATGATGCTTACTAGTACGTGTTCTTTGTACTGATATTACTCTTGTTATACCCTTTTTGGGGTATAGTCTAATTGCAGGGTTAGTAGATGTTTTATACTTGGCGCGGTAAAGATCTCCAGCATCTTCTATTATTGTTCCTCTAGTGGAAGCTAGGTCATGAGTTTTATTTTGAATTTTCATAGAGTGGCTCCAGTACCTATTTAGATTAGGTCCTTGGTAAAGGTAGTCAGTACATATTTTCAAGTTTTGTAAACTAGATATAATAAATAAAGGTGTTTTTATTTTTTCTTAATAACTTCCTCATGTATTTTGAAAATTTCTAGTAAGGGTTCTCCTATCTAGGTGAATTAGAGTAGCTTCTAATATGACCCGATTAGTTACATCATGATAGTTGGTATTAGAAACTAGGTTATTAGTCTCCCAGTACAAGAAAAAATATTGATTAGAGTTCTACGATTAGTCTGTTGACATCCACATCTAATCTTTAGGGAGCTATGAGGAATTCTAGGAAATTGTTTCACTTCTTTCTTTCTATACGTTCAATTTTTATGCTTGCCTATATGAGTTGAGTCCAACTGGAATCTCTCAATTACCATTGGAATCTTAACTAGGTAATAGATGTCATTTGACTTCATTTGGAAAGGTTCTTATTTGTATTTTGCCATAAAGTCGGTGTAAACATCAAGATAATTGTCTAGTAATTATCCATGAGGCGAATAAAGGAATAATAAAAGGTACTTGTTTGTCTGCATGAAACTTTAAGATTGATAATTATGTGAATTAAGATTACTTGAATAACTATGGATTTCTTGAATAGTGAAAAGTCATATCTTGTATATGTGTTGATAACTAAAGGAAGTGTTTGCTATGTAATCTAAGTGGAAACTGCTTATCTTAGGTGGATTTATGCACCTCAGTGTTATTATCTAGGATTATTTAGCTTATTTTAGAAGACTTCTCTTGTGATTAATGAGTAATTCTTGGTATACATAATAATATAAGGGTTATGTTATGTAAATTTAATTTTCATATTGTGTTCATAGTGCATTTGGAATCAAAACATCAATTTAAGAATCAAGGGACAAAAGCTAGTACTCTTAGCTTGAGCTATGGACTATACTAGATCATCGTCATGAATTGTATGTTTTTTTGAGCTCTAATGTGTGGTGTTTGATGTTATAGAAATCTTGGTAATTTTATTATGATGATAAAATGATGCTAAACAATCTGGAAATCACATGGAAACAACACCACAAAGTGCGGACTTAAAGGACAAAAACAATGAACGATGCTTGATCAACATTGGACGTTTTGATGTCCATGGAATGAGACGCTGCCTAGGTGCTGCAATATGGACACGACAAACCCTTGTAAACTTTGTTAATTTCAATTTGAAATGTGCCTCCACATTTTTGGCATTCCACGCAGCCTACATTGCACAATATTGGTGTGGCACACCCATAGGTTAAAATCGACATTTTTAGTCAAAGTATAAATAGGACACTTAGTTGTTATGTTTCACATCTTGGACGACCTTGGGACTAGATGGGAGGATGTAGAACACTTAAATAAGGTTTTTTATCTATTTCCTATAGTTTGTTTATGGATTTTAAAATAAATTATAGTATTGTGATTCTTGTTACATCTATGACCGGATAAACACCCTTTTCAGGGGTTAAGGCCAAGAACAAGAGTACTATTGTTTGTAATTTATTTGGTTGTGTTTTTTTATCATTATTATTTGTTTGATTATCCTTATTATCATTATTTTAATGCTTCATGACCCTTAGAATACATGTTATAACTCTATTGTGAACCGGAAAGGATGAATGATAGAGTAGAACATGGAATGAATAGAATAGGATCGTAATCTTCATAGACTGATGTTATGATTTGTACTTAAGATTGGAATATACTTAAGTTCCCTATTTGGTTCAAGTTAGGAATGGATATGAAAGCAGTTAACTTAGTTCTCGTATCCCCGCTCGATGATGTAGTTGTAGGGCTAAGTTAGATAATTGATTAGAGGTTAGGAAGGCCATAGTCATTGTATAGACCCCGTGAACCAACAACCAAGATAAATAGCCTAACTAATGAATTTATATAATTTAGTATGATTTTCCGTAGTTCCTTGACCCTAGATTTCTCTCCATTTATTATCCAAGAACTATAATTTACCACATTATTTTTGTTTACATTACATTAGAACGTTAAAACTCTTTTGGTTACGTAGCACTTGATTAATCGTATTAGTGAACTAAGCTTGGATAGTTGTTAACACAAGTCTATGAGGGATCTATATTCATATTTTTATAAGGAAACTGAATCACTTAGTTAGGCCATGTACACTTGCGTGTGCGCTTGGGTGCAACAAGGTTTTTGGTGGCGTTGTTGGGGACTTGTAAATTGGCAATTGTCATAGTTTTAGTTTTAGTTTTTGATTTCTTTGGTTCTTTTCACTTGTTCTTGGTTTTGGAATTTTTAGGTAACAAAATAGTAAGCTGGCAAGGGATTGAGAATTAGTTAAACCAAACCCCAAGCTTGAGAAATGCTTTCACCAATAGAGGAGAGAAGAAATCCTTCTCTATTACATGAGGAACAAGATATTCCTGCTCCCATGGCTGAGGATCGACCAACCCACAGGATAGTTCGTGAAGTGGAAATCCCACTTGTGATGAATGTGACCTCCTTCATTCAAAGACTGGATCCTGGAGGTAGATTTGAATTGAAGCAGAATATGGTACAACTTCTACATAATAGTGGAAAATTTACCGAGCTATCACATGAAGATCCACAAGTCCACTTGTAAAAATTACTGGAGATCAGTGACACATTCATTGCGATGGGTGTTTCAACTGATTATGTGAGGATGACACTTTTCCCATTCTCACTTTTGGGGGAATCAATGAAGTGTTTGAATGTTAAGTCGACAACTTCTATCATAACATGGGTGACTTATCCCGAAAGTTCCTTATCTAATTCTTACCATGTAATACCCCGTACTTTTCTTCACTCAATTTGACGTCTAGAATGTTAAGCATAAGCTTCAAGAAAGAATTTCTTTCCATACATATAGAATTTTCCATATTTAGATCCTCTAATGTGTTAGAAATTGAATCATCTTTCCAACGATATAAGATTCGCCTTAATCCGATAATCGGACGAGAAGTTGTGGTAATTTTAAGTTCTAGTCATAAAATACCGTCATTTCGGTCACTAGCTCATCGCAGAGACAGTTTAAATGACCATTGTCAATTTCTAGTAAAACTTCTCAATTCCACCGTATTGCGGTGATGTCCCGTTTCACAATTGTCACTTTCCAGTGAGCCTTCCCGATAATGGCGCATTGCGGAGGTGGCCAAAATGGCAATTCATAAGTTTACCACGATAGCTCCGCATCGCGGTGATTTTCTAGGTCCCAGTTGGCATTTTCCATTAGGCCACCGCGATAATAGTGCGGCGCACCGTTGGCCAATTTCGGGAATTTTTTAGTCCGAGTAAAATTCTAAAAAGGGCTCTTTGGTCTTTTTCTCTAGCCCCAAGTCGTGAATAACAGATCATTTAACTTATCCTAAGCATATTATGTCCACTTTTTACCAAAATACTCTTAAACAAAACCCTAGATCATCAAATCTTACTCCTCAAGAAATCTAATTCATCCATTAATTCTCCAAGACAATTCAAGATTAAGGATTTCCAATTCAAGAACTCTAAGAAATCATCTCTAAAGACACAATAGGAGTCCAAGATTCAAAGGTTTTCATCTAATATCATCGATTAAGGTATGTGGGGTTATGAACAAGGACAATTCTTTCATCCTTCTGCCCAAAATACTTATTTTAAATCCAATTTTACTAAAATTTTATATGATTTCCCATGAAACTCAAGTTAGGGCTTATACCCATTATTGTTATTCACAAGCTTATGAGATTTCCAGTGATTTAGATGTTTAATTACATGATTATGTTCATATTTTCATGCATATTTTAGTAATTTCAAGATTTTGAATTAATTTATTAATGTTTATATTATCAAGCATGAACATTATGATATTTTAACGTGAGTTTGATGCATGGGTCATTAAGCCCTAATTAAAGATTGCTATTTCAAGGTTGTTTGTACTACGCGCACCTTATGATAAGATTATTCTCAGATTTTTTATAAAGATTTGACCTTTTTCTCCTAAGCTAAGATAAATAATCCACATTGTTCATATGACCTGAGATTTAAAGAAAAAAAAAAGCATAATTGGTTTTCTTGTAGACCCTTGTGCTATTTTGAAGTGGATTTCCTAAGATCCTGAGCATAAGAATGGGAGTAGTATTTAGCACTGAGATGGGTATGTTACTAAGGTTTCATTCCCCATAACTACATGCCACCATAGGATTAAGATTATTTTCCACTTCTATGTGGATGACTAAGATAGTGATCACTTAAGATAAAGGTTTTATTCCAATGGCAAGGGTAGAACAGATCTCCCCAACGTGAGTAAGACGTTGGACTCCATGAATGCTCACATGATTTATGTCGGTTAGAAGAACCTCCCAAAAGAAGTCCCCTACTCTTAATACAGTCTATTGGTTTAAAGCCTTAAGATAAAAGCATATGTTTTGGAAGATGTGTTTTTAAGATTCTTAAAGTCTTGAGATGAAGTATTTCCCTTACAGTTGACAAGATAATGTAGTAGCATTCAAAAATAATAGATTTTTGGAATTGAATGTAATGGATCACAAGATTTATATTATATGCTTTATTGTTCATGATTTATGATCCTCATTTTTCAGATTTCTCAAGCCTATGTGAGTCATTTACATTTACCATGCATGATTTTATAAATTGTCACGCTATTGTTTACTTATTGCATTCACCCCATATGCTCAGTACATTTCCAAAGTACTGATCCACATATAAGTTTGAGTGCTACATTGTCTCATAATATAGGTTCACTTGCTCAGTCTCAGTAGCATGAGTGATTTTCGAGTATCTAATCTATATCTCAGCAGTTGGTGAGTCCTCATAGTTTGAGGACTTAGCTATTCAGATTTCTAGTTTATTAGTAGATGATTTAGTATTTATTTCAGACAGTTTGAGTCAGATGGAGCCTGTCCTATTGACTCTAGATTTAGTCTGTAGAGGCTTGTTAGACTACTAGATTCAATTTTAGATTTTAGTTGCAGTATTTAGATTTTTAGAATTTGCTTTATCAGACTAATGAGATTAGAATTTTAATATATACTCAGATAATTCATATAGTTTTATTCATTTATTTTGATCTTACATTCATATTCCCCTATTTTAAGATTCAGATTTAGTAGAAGGCAACCATGGTTAGCTCAGGACTACTTGTAGTTCGGAGCATCGTGTGGCATCCCAGAATCAGATTTTGGGGCGTTACATACCATCTGGTAAGACTATGAAACTTCATAGTGAGATTTTGATTTTCAAAAAGAGGCCAGATGAGAACCTGTAACATGCTTGAGAGAGGTTCAAAGCTCTTCTTTGAGAATGTCCACATCACCAGTAGTCTAATAAGGTATTAGCTCACACTTTTGTTGAGGCGCTTGACCATAACACAAAAATTTTGTTAAATCCAGCTGCAAGTGATCAGGCTTTGGAAAAGACATATTACGATCTATACACTTTGTTGAATCGGATTGCACAAGGAAATAGGAATTGGCATAGTGATACCTCAAGGAGTTCAGCGAAAAAGGTTGCGGGTATGATAGAAGTTGATAGTATAATTGCCTTAGCCACTCAACTTTCAGCCATGGATAATCAAATAATGAATTAATTCAGCAAGTTGGGTGTGTAGCAGCCTCAACCTAAGGTCAATACGATGCAACAAGCTCCAGTATGGTGTAAGATTTATGGCAATAGTGTCCATTCTATAGATATGTATGATGCCAATATTGAATTCATCAACTTTGTGGGCAATGTACAAAAGCCGAATTATGTTAAATTCCTACAGTCAAAAGTGGCATACTAAGCCAACTTATCCTTGGGGAAACAACCAAAAACATTAGTTTCAGCAGTGGCAACATAATATCCAGGCCAGTAACATTGAAGAGACTCTAAAAAAGACTTTGGCCAACAAGAACATATGGCTGCTGAAATAAAAATCACTAAATTTCACAAAAATCATTAGAGCAACAAGTGGGGCAACTGGTGTAGGCACAAAATACAAGGCCTTGGGGTGGTTTTCCAAGTGATAATGAACCTATGAACAAGTAATGAAATTAACTTTGAGGATCGGTAAAGAGCTGAATGATAAACCTCCAAAGATAATAAGGAGGTAGATGTAGAGTTGGTTCCTCAATCGGATGCAGACAAAGTTGCTAAATAATTAGGGAAGTTTGAGTACCCAAAAACAAAAGTTTTTGAGAAAGAAAGACCACCATTTACACAAAGGTTGATGAAAGCCAAGAAGGATAAGACCACCATTTCCACAAAGGTTGATGAAAGCCAAGAAGGATGCATGCTTCAAGAAGTTTCTTGTCACATTTAAAGAGCTTCACATTAATCTTCCTCTTTTAGATGTTTTGCACGGAATGCCCAAGTACGGCAAGTACTTGAAGGATATGGTAACTAATAAGGTAAAACTGTATGATATAGAAATGATAGCACTAAAGAAGAAGTGTAGATTTTTGGTAATGAAAAATATGCCAAACAAGATTAATCACCCATAGAGCTTCACCTAACTCATACAGATTGATGATGGCTTGAGTAATTTGCGAGCAAGTTAAAATTTGATGTCTCTGTCCATGTTCAAAAATTTTGGGTTGGGTGAGTCAAGATCATTTCCTTTTATACTTCAATTGGCAGACAAGACCATAGTAAAGCCTAAAGGAATAATTAAGGATGTTCTAATAAAGGTTGGTAAGTTTTTAATTCCAACTGACTTATTATTGTTGATTTTGAAGCAGATAGCAGGGCGCTAATTATTTTAGGACTTCCATTCTTAGCTACAGGAAGAGCATTGATAGTTGTGAGAGAAGGAACTCTCACAATGAGTTTGAATGATGAAGTGGTGGATTTTAGAGTTTATAATCCACTTAATCCACTTTCCCACTACAAATATTTGTGTATAATTATAGTGATGGAAGTGGATATGTGTGGGGTGGTAGAAAGTGCACTACCAAAGATCTCTTTGGATAGTCTTATTGAGTTTCCCGATCCACCACCTAAGCCCAAAGTGATGATGAATAATGAGCCTAAAAAGGCTATTGTTAAGAAAGCTAATGACCTTGAGAGTACACACTCAAGAGGTCAAAAACAAATAAGAATATGGCCTCTAAGTAAGAGGAAAAGGACGAAGGAATTTGATTGAGTAGTGATGTTGGGTCTGACGCGACAAAAAATTAGGTGCTACTTGGGAGGCAACCCAAGTTAAGGTAGGTGTTACTTTTAGTATTTTAGTTTTTACTTCACGTCATTTTTGTTTTTGTTAATTCACATATTGATGGGAAGTTTGAGTATCAAAGACTTGAGCTAAGAAGCATGGCAGAGACTAAGTTTAGGGTACCCAGACCCTCTTAATGTTCAAAGATGTTGCTAGCTAGTGTTAGAGGCCTCAAGAGTATTTCTATCTCTACTTTTAAGTTTTCTTTGGGGAAAAAATAAATTTTTAAGCGTGGGGTGAGGAAGCTCCGATGTTTCGAGTGAAGTGATGCTATAGGATCTTAATTCTTAGTTTTTTCTTAAATTTGAAAAAATTACAAAAATATTTTTTCTTTTTAGTGGTTAGTCTTTGTTGGGTCAGTCTAGTAGGTGCACATTTCACCCACCCCATGTTTGTTCTTTTATGTTCTTTTCCATGGGGGCACCCTTTGAACCCAATATTCTTTTTCTTTTTAGGAGTAAATTTTAATTTTTTTGTGTAAGGATAAGTAAGATATTCTTGTTGGTGCTACGTTTGATTTTGTGATGCAAACTTTGTATGTAAAGATCTTGTTGATTGGGTGAATGACTACTTTTTAGACTCTTAGTCGCATGAATATGACTCTTTAACATTGTTGGATTAATGTTGAATTCATGTGATTGTTTGGTTGAGAGTATATGATGATCTTACTTCAGTCAATTATGTTCTAGGTGTTAAGTAATGTTTTTGTGTATTACTTGTTGCATTTGATATCTAGAACTTGCCAGGTGTGATAAAAAGCGCAATAAAGAGTGTGGGTTCAGAGAAGATATAGGCATTTCTTTGATATCTATGTTTCATACCCTTTGTGACCTACCCTTGTGCATAATCCTAGTGAGCCCCATTGAGCCTTTAGATTATTCTTTGGAAGCATTATTTGTAGCTTAATACCCTTCTTTATTTGACCTTAATTTTATCCAAAGCTTCTAAGCACTTTAGTGAAAACTAAATAAGTTGAGGAGTGTGAAAAACAAGAATAAAAGAGGTGAAAGTGATGCCCCAAAAAGTAGTTATTGGTGTAGTAAATTGATTTTTATGATTGGGAGTTGTGCGATGAAAATAAAGAAAAGCGTTCAAAATTGAATAAGATGTGAATGGAAAAAACTCCACTGTATTGTATATGAACTAGCCTAATGAGATGGGCAAAACAAAAGATATGTGTAAGGTAGATGAGGTGTAATCTTAATAGTTAGAAGTGAATTGAATAAAAAGTGTGATATATTAAAGCGCTTAGAGAAGTTAGTCACTACTTTTAGCCAAATAGTTCCTACCCATCCCTTATACTACATTACAAACCTTAAAGACCTATTTAATCCTAAGTCCTAACATTCTAATATTAGTGGAGTACTACACTAAGGGAAAGCCTATGGTTCATAATGTGTAGCTTGTGAATTCTTTCTAAGAGTGAGTGTAATTTGATTGTTACACCCATTCTGTGACAAATTGCATCTATATGAGTGGTTATGGGAAACTCACTTGTTATGAGGGCACATGTTTGATGATAGTTTGGTGATTCTTATGATCAATTTGATTAAATAATATGCATGATTTTTCAAACTTGGTGAGTAAATTCTTTAGGTTAGGATGTTTGGAGTCGTGTTCATGAGCTTTCAATTGTGTGTATAACATGCTTAGTGTAAAAATATGCATTTTGTGTAGTCATTGAAGTGCTAGATTGATTGTCTTAATTGTTATAGAGGTGTGGAATCTTCCCTGATTATTATTCTTAAAGTAAAGAGTTGTTCAACGACTAACAAAGCTCAAGTGTGGGGTGAGGATCTGAGGTGGATTTATTCACTTTAGTGTTGTTATCCGAGCTTATTTAGCTTAGTTTAGAGGACTTCTCTTGTTCCTAATAAGTAATTCTTGGTATAAATAAGCATCTAAGTGCTATTTTATGTCAATGAAATGTTCAAATGGTGTTCATAGTTATTTGGAATCAAAACACCAAGTTAAGAATCAAGGGAAAAAATGTTGTACTCTTAGCTTGACCTATATCCTTTACTAGTTCATCATCTTGAAATTTATGTTGGTTTGATCTCTAATATGTAGTGTTTGATGTTGAAGGAATCTTGTTAAGTTGATTATGATGATTAAGGGATGCTAAACAATCTGTAAATCACATGGAAACAACACCAAAAAGTGTTGACTTAAAGGACAAAAGCAATGGACAATGCTTGATCAAAGTTGAATGTTTTAATGTCCTTGGCATTCCATGATGCCTAGGTGTCATGATATGGCCGTGGCATGCCCTTTGAAACATGATGACAATTTCCAATATGCCTCCATATTTTTGTTAGGCCACGCTACCTACATTGCGCGATATTGAAATGACACGCCCTTAGGTTAAAATCGGCAATTTTTGTCCAAATATAAATAGGACACTTAGTTTTTATGTTTCACATCATGGATGACATTGTTATGTTTCACATCTTGGACGAACTTTGTACTAGAAGGGAGGATTGAGAATAATTAAATTAGGCTTTTTATCTCTTTCCTTTTGTTTTTTTATGGATTTTAACATGTTTTTTTTGATTTAATTTATGTTTTATTAATAATCAAAGTATCAATACATGAATGGGTCAACCCATCCTAAAAATCCAAAACAAAAACTAAAAAGACCAGGTAGTTCCAACCCAAAACCCGGACCATCATAAATGCATTTAAAGAGAGTGTAGGGTTTCCTAAATGAGCTAGGAGAATCTCACAATAGTCCTCACCGCCTCTTCTCCGTTTGCCATGGCTTTCTTTTTCAATCTCCAGCTCGAACTGCTTCTTCTTTGGGTGATAAATTATGCTCCTTGGTGTAGCTATGTTGAATGCTTCTCCAACTTCAATAGTAAGTTGATTCCTCCCCTCTTGAATCTTCTAAGTGACTTTACTCATGCTTAACTCTATCTTCCTTTCTATATCAGCTGAGATCTTTGATACTAAGGTGTATGAAAAGGTTTTTAGTGCACAAAATAGGGTCTAGTCCACTTAGACCTGGTCATCATTTTTGGCGATCTTTCTACTTCATTTTTTATAAAGATGCTAAGTATTGTATAAACTAACATATCACTTGTACCAGTTCTGGAAGGGGGGGAATATAGAGATGCTCAGACCCACTGGTACCTAGATGATGCCAACAACTACGGATTTTAACATGGATTATACTATTGTGATTCTTGTTACATCTATAAGAAGATAAACACCCTTTTTCATGGTTAAGACCAAGAACATGAGTACTATTGTTTGGTATTGATTTTGTTAAGTTTTTTTTTATCATTTTTGGTTGTTTTTTTATCCGTATTATCACTATTGTAAGGCTTTATGACCCTTAGAATACATTATATAACTCTATTATGAACTCAAAAGGATGAATGGCATAGTATAATGTAGGATAAATAAAATAGGATCGGATGGGGTTATACCCTGATGAGGTAGGTGGTCATGCTCTGTATATCTCCTTACAATATCCAAGTCTACCTACAGTAGACTATCTAGGGATGGGAGTGGGGGGCATCATAATTATTAATATCATCCTCCTCAGCGGCTCGACTGTGTTCCGCCTCTCTCACCTTTATTTTCTTCCTACTCTTAGATTATACCACCATAACCTAGAGGGGATAGAAGGGTGTGTCCGTATATTTGTTTCTATCAATATCCTCCTTGGACTTCACAACATGACTATACAACTTAGAGACCAGTTCAAAAAGTTAGGGGCTCTTGTTTTTTACTCGATATAAATCTTTCCACTCCATCAATATTTTCACACCCACATGCAGCTTAATCCCTCCATATGGCATAGTAAACCACCAAGGTCTAAGTATAGGTCTCATCAGAAGTGTTTCTGAATGGTTGAATCCTCTGGGACACAAGGTTCAACAACCTTCGAGCATCAGTAGTGAAATAAGTGCTCTTAACCCCTCAGTGGTAGGCCAGTGGATCTGGTCCTTATCCTTTTCCATAATCTGTTTGCTGCAACCATTTTATGACCATATCTGAGCCTTGTTGAGGTACTCAACAGTAGGGACATTTGGCCCCCCGAGCACTTTATTTATAGTAGTAACATCCACATAGACATCTACTCCTTAATGAAAATGGTAGGGTTAGGGTCATCCAATAGCATGGTAGAGAGTATGCATAGAAGTGACTAATCATCTAGAGAATATGTTTTGTGGAATGATGTTCCATAGTTTCATGTCACTTTTGATGCTTAAAACCAAAAAATTATGCAAGTATTAGGTCCTTTTTGTTAGATGTGATGTGTTTTTGTGTTTGTTTTATAGAAAACAGGGTTGGAAGTGAGTGGAATGAAAATATGAAGAGAAAGCTCCAAAAAGTAAAGTCTTTGATTGAACAATGAGTTATTGGGTGATGCTAGCCTCCCAATCATCAATAAGCTTCAATTTTATGCTCTCGCACTATTTTGGGATTTAACTCTCAAAGGGGGAAATGAATAATGCCAAAAATTGTGGGAAAAGGCTCAATTACACTCAACCTAGGCCTTTGAGAGTCGCTATAGCGACCCCGAGGTGTGCGATTACCACATCTTGTGGCTACACAAGGGAAATGCAATCGCACCCTACCTTTCGCGATCGCCCATATTACTTGCCAAGGGTACCAAATCACAACCCTTAGCTGGCGATCGCTACCACACCAAATGGCAGCGGAGAGCTTAGAATTCTTCCAAGACTCCACGTCCCCAAGATTTATTTTAAATCCTGTATGCACAAATAAACTATGTAACCATACTTAATTAGACACTACACTCTAGAGACAATAGGGATATTAGAATTTCTAAAGGATGTTGTTTTCACGAAGTTGACCCTCGAAATCCAAAATCTCAACTTTCCAAACTGAGGGTCAAAGTGAGATTCAAAATCCATAAAACCACTCCATAAATGTGAACACCCTAAAATTGACTTTCCGGATCTGCTGGCACAGTGCGTTCAGACATCCTATTCATGGATCAAAAAATATCCACAAAAGTCCATAATAAGGCTCTCGAAGCCACCAAAAATCACAATATCACACAAATGACACCAAAAACATTGGGAAAAATGCCAATCAACATCCTACCCCAGAAATACCACAATGCAACTACGGGGAGTGGTAAACTAGTCAAATCATACCAAAATACACATTTCACATATTTTATCAAAATTCAGGTCATTACATCATCCACCACTAAGAATATAGTTCGTCCCCAAACTAAAGGCAAAAGACATACCTAAATTGGCAAAGAGATGGGATAACTACTATGCATATAAGACTCGACCTCCCTTGTAGCCTCATCTACAGGTCGATGTCACCACTGGACCTTAACATTATGTTCTAGTTTATTGTGATGGATTCTAATGTGTATAATGGGTTCCTAAGGTTTTATTGTGTAATTATGTGTGGAAAAACTTTTTTATAGTGTTAAAAGTTTAATTGAATCATGCCAAAGAGTCAAACAATAAGTTGAAGATCAAAATAGGTAAAACTACTTCTTAGCTTAAGTTTTTAGTTCATTGTCTTGAATGTTGTGTTGTTTTGAGCTATAACACATGGTGTTGGATGATATAGCATTCTTGGTGAGTTTTTTATGATGATATATGGATGATTCAGAAGTTGGAAATCATGTGGAAACAACACCACAAGGCTTGAGATGGAAGGACAAATGCATAAGACGAGTTTAGAAGTCTAGATGACTTTCTAGTGAGGGTCCGCGATAGCCCCGTGGTGCGGACCTTATTCCATGGTAATGATAAACGTGTCACAGAACTTATTCCATAGGACTGAGTAATTTTCTATGGACCCTATTCCCTTGAGAATGTGGGGTGCGTCGCGGACCCTATTCCACCAACGACCAAATTGTCCTCCTATAAATAGGACACTTAAACTTGATGTTATACACCTCGGACGACTTTAAAACTTGGAGAGGGGATGGAAACACTAAAAATAGGGTTTTTATTCTTTTAATTTATCTTATTTATTGATTTTATCATATATTCATTGATCCTGATTACAATTACGTCCATGCTTGGCTAAAAGCCCCTTTTCCGGGGTTAAGGCCAACAACATGATTACTATTTCTTTTAATTGATTTTGTTTTGATTGCTTATCATATTTGATTGTTTATTTATTCTTTTTCTAACTATTTTAAGGATTTGCGACACTTAGAATACATCTATTGTCGTCTTGTGATCCCAAGAGAAGGAAAAGGGGATATAACAAAGGGGTAAATAGAGTAAGGTTCTTATTCTTTTATAAAATAAGGGATTTGAATTAGAATCTAGGATAGAGATATACCTATAAGACTTATTTAGTTCACTACAGGATGAAATATAAATTTGTTTATCTTACTTCTCACATCACCGCTCAATGATGTAGTTGTGGGGCTAAGTTAGATAGGTGATTAGAGGCTCGAGAGACCTTGATCATAAAATCAACCCCGTTAATGAACAACCAAGATAAGTAATCAAACCAATGAATTTTAATAGCTTAGTATGATAGTTCGTAGTGCTTTAACCCAGGTTTCTCTCCATTGATTGTCCAAGCTCTTACTTTTCCGCAATATTTACTTTAATTTTAGTTACAACTCATAAACTCATTTTGTTACGTTTGCACCGATTAATCTCAATAGTTTAACTAGAATTGGATAAGTTGTCAACACAATTCTCTGTGGGGTCGATACTTTGCTTCTAAAGGGCCACTTTACTACTTGGGGATACCTTGTACACTTGCGTGTGCGCTTGGGAGCAACATGTTTTTGGCGCCGTTGTTGGGGTTTTGTAAATTGGAAACTATTTTAGTTTTAGTTTTACTTTTTAGATTTCTTTGATGCTTTACACTTGGTATTGGTATTAAATTTGTAGGAAATAGGTTTATCCACAAGTAAGCTGGCAAGGGATAGGGAATTGGTTGAACTAAGCCCCGAACCAGAGCAATGCTTTAACTAATTGAGGAGAAAAGCAGTCGTTTTCCACCGTATCCCACAAATTCAAGAGGAATAAGACAATCTGGCTCTCATGGCTGAAGATCCATCAGCCCGCAGGATAGTTCAAAGAGTGGCAATCCCACTTCCAATGAATTTGACCTCCCCTTTTCAAAAATCGGTTACTGGAGGTCATTTTGAGCTGAAACAAAACATGGTGCAACTTTTTATTGGCAGTGGATAGTTTATAGGGCTTTCACATGAAGATCCACAAGTCCACTTGCAAAACTTCTTGGAGACCAGTGACGCAATCATCCCTATAGTTGTGTCAACTGACTATGTTAGGCTGACACTTTTCCCCATTTCACTGTTGGGGGAAGCAAAGAAGTGGTAGATTGCTGAGCCAGTAAGTTCAATCATAAACTGGGATGACTTAGCCCAGAAATTCATCATCCAATTTTTCCATTTGGCAAGACTATGAGACTGTACAGTGAGATTGTGAGTGTCAAATAGAGGCCAGATGAGAACTTATATCATGCATGGGAGAGGTTCAAAGCCCTTTTTTGGGACTGACCACATCATCAGTAGTCCAATAAGGTACTAGCTCACACTTTTGTTGAGGCACTTGATAACAACACAAAAATTTTGCTATATTTAGTTGCAGGAGGTCAAGCATTGGAATTGACGTATAATGAGCTATACACCTTGTTGAACCAGATTGCACAAGGGAATCCTGAGTGGCATGCTGGCTCAAGAAGTTCTCCAAAGAAGGTTGCAGGTGTGTTAGAGGTGGGCCAGTTTACTGCTATATTAGTTTAAATTGCTATACTACAAAATCAGTTAACTACTCAGCTCAACAATATAAAATTAAAGGTTACACATCCTGCAAGAATAGCTAATGCAATTCATCAGACAAATACTTTGTGTGAGGTTTGTGGCAACAGTGGTCATTATGCAGCTATATGTTGTGCAAATCCTGAGTCAATGATGTTTGTGGGAAATGCTCAAAGGCCAAATTATGGGAATTCCTATAGTTAAAAGTGTCATACTCAGTCACAAATTCCAATATAGAACAACCAACAGTAGTAGTTTTAACAGTAGAAGGTTCAAGAAAATCAGGCCACGACTTAAACTAGCAATATGGAAGAGATGCTGAAATAAATTATAGTTTCTCAAGCATAGTTAGCAGCAGATATAAGGAGCCATCACGTTGAGATGCATATCAGTCAGATGGAATGAGCGAAGAACCCTAGGCCTTAGTGAGTCCTACCAAGTGATCCAAATCCAAATCCTAAACAAGTAATGGCAATTACTTTGAAGTGTGGTAAAGAGCTTAATGAAGAACCTACAAAGACAACTAAGGATGTAGATGTGGAGTTGGTTCATCAATACGTAGATGAAAAAGTTGTTGAAAATTTGAGAAAGTTTGAGTAATCAAAAGTAAAAGTGACTGAATAGGTGAAGGAAAGACCACCACTATCTTTCCCATAGAGGATGAGAAAAACGAAGGAGGATGCATGATTCATGATGTTCTTTGACACGTTCAGAGAACTTCACATTAATCTTCCTCTTTTATATGTTTTACAGGGAATGCCTAAATACACTATGTACTTGAAGGTTGTGGTCACTAATAAAGTTAAGCTACAGGATGTTGAGACAGTAGAACTCACTAAGGAGTGTAGTTCTGTGGTGATGTAGAAGATGCCCAAGAAGCTTAAACAACCTGAGAGTTTTACTCTCCCCATTCAAATTAGCAACAGTGAGGTGGTCTATGCACTTAGTGATTTATGGGAACATAAATTTGTGCCTCCCTCCTTGTTCAACACTTTGGGCTTGGGTAAGTTGAGATCTATCTCTGTAATACTCCAATTGGCAGATCTAACCCATGCCAGTCCTGAAGGAATCATAGAGGATGTTCTTATAAAGGTTGGGACATCCATTCTTGGTGATGAGTGGAGCATTAATATATATGAGAGAGGGCATACTCACAATGAGGCTGGATGATGAAGAGGCAGTTTTCAAAGTGTACAAACACTCAACACACTATCCCACTACAAAGATTTGTTCATGATTACAGTGATTGTAGGGGATAAGTGTAGGGTGGTAGAGTTTAGTCCACCAAAGACCTCTTCAGACTTTCTCATTAAGCGACCCAAAAACAACTACACTAACCTAAAATAATGCAGATTGATGACCCTATAAAGGATATTATTGAGAGAATTGTTGACCTCAAGAGTTCAAACTCAAGAGGTAATAAATGAATAAGAAGATGGCCTCCAAGTAGGATAAAGAGGATGAAGAAAAATAGATAAGTCAAAGATTGGGTCGTACGGAGACACTAAATCAGGAGATGCTTAGGAGGCAACCCAAGTTAAGGTATGTTTATTTTTAGTATTTTAGTTTTTACTTCACTAGTTTTTTTGTTTTGTTGAGTCACAGGTTGTTGGGAAGTATGAGTACCAAAAAACATGAGCTAAGGAGCATGGCAAAGACTAAATGTGGGGTCCACTTACCATCTTAATGCAAGAAGATGCTATCAACTAGGCCTCGAGGCCTCAGGGAGTATTATTATCTCTACTTTTAAGTATACTTTAGGGACAAAGTGGATTTTTAGTGTGGGGTAGGGAAATTCCCTTATTTAGAAGTAATTTTTAAAAAAATTATGTTAGGGAAAAGTAGGATATTCTTGTTGGTGCTATGTGTTATTGCATAATGCAAGTGGTTTTTTGTAAAGAGTATGTTGATTGTGTGATTTGATACTTTTGAGATTCCTAGGCTCATGTTTATGACTCTCATACTTTTTGGCTTAATGTTGAATTCATGTGATTGTTTGGTTGAGAGTCCATGATGATCCTACTTGAGTTGAGCATATGCTATGTGTGTGTGATGTTCCAACTTTTGACGAAACATTTTGCATATTTTTCTTGGAAAAATTGTGTGTTTTCAAGCAACAAAAGTTGTATTTAATGGTGGATTTGAGTGATTTCAGGTTAAGGAGTTACCTGAAGCAAAAAACTCAAGAAAACAGTAGAAAAAGGTCACTGACGGCCCAAATGGTGGACTGTCAGTCATGCGACGGACCACCAAAGGAACCATCAGAGTTAAACAGAAGGTTCCAGGTGGAAGACCCATGATACGGTCCAAGAGGCGGACCATCAATCTTGCGGCAGACCGCCAACTTGGCCGTCAGGTTTAAATAGAATGCAGGACTTCAGACGACTTATCGATGAACTGTGCAACAGACCGTCGAGCCATCGATGGTTTGCCTAGGTATCCATCTAGATGAAATAGAACTTGACATCTTGGGGCTCTCAGTGAAGGTCCGTGTGATAGACCGTCGGACTCCCGATAACTCATCAAGTGGACCGTCAACTTGGATGCGACATTTTCAAAGTTTAAATTTTAAATCTTCTAATACTAGGAGCATATAAATACCCAGTTAGGGTTTTATTGATGAATATTTTGAATCTTGGATATTGTTACCTTAGCTTTCCATCTTTGAAACTCTCTATAACATAGAAATTTATGGATCAAGCTGAACTTGTGGATCTAATAATTCCATTGCTATTTAAGATTCAAGAACTAACTCTTGTAACTTTTGTTAGTGAATTCTGAATTTATTCATGAATAATACAAGGATTCTTTCTCGTTCTTCTATGGAGATGAGTGGCTAAGCTCCCATAACTAGGGTTATGAGAGCCTTGATATGAACAACTGATATGGGTTGTGATTCTAATTAAGTTTCTGTAGGTAATCCATGTTGCATAAAATCCTTCTTCACTTTAATGAATTTTCTTGGTTGCAAACTTGAAAGGTAAGCCCAAAGAAAATCACTTGTTCGAATAGAAAATTGCTTGTTGGGAAAAGAAAGGGTTTACATGGAATCTAGAGGCCTAAACCTTTAGATTAATGGAAAATGCCTTAGCGGGATTGACCTACATGAGAAAATGTTTGAATAATCAATTAATTCTTTAAGTTTGAAAAAATTAAAGGATAAAAAATCCATTAAGGTTAAGAAACTAGTGGGTAAACGATAGAATTCAGCTACTCTTGCAATTGAAGTTATTGATTGGGACTCAAGAGTGTTTTACAACCCTAACTATTTAAGCATCTTGGTGACCATGACTCTAGTTTGTTTAATACCATTGAATTATGACTTGAAGAAAGAATTATTAGTTGGAACAACTCTGTTACAATTATTTAGAATACAATTCATAAACTAAAACCCCTTTTATTTAGGAACATTCGATCAACAGTCTGATAATAATCACAATACTTAGTGAACACAGTATTCCCTATGGGAATCGACACCCAACCTAGTTGGGTTCTATATTTGAAAACTACTGCTTACTCTCTCAAAAGACAGGTGTAATTTGGGCATATCAAATTTTGGCGCCGTTGCCGGGGAATACGGTTTTCAATTAAGTTTGTGTTTGTTAATTGACCATTGGTCAAGTTTCCTAAATTTTAATTTTTTTGTTATTTTTGTTCTGTGCGGGGTAGTTATTATGTATGCCAATTACACGGAGATTGGGTGCACCCTTATTACCAATACAACTGAAACCATAGTTAATTGATAGAATGGCAGACCCCCAAGACGCTGAAAGATTAGCCGCTCTGGCTAGAGCTCAACTTAATTAGCAGAATGATAGTCAACTGGTGTGTCATCCTAATCCTGATGATGATGATTTGGGGGATGATGGAGAATATGATTGCACTAGTGAATCGAAATATAAACAGGAATCATCCCTTTAGGTCTAGATAGAATCGACAACTGGTACAGTTTGATCTGAATAATATCGAATATAGAATGGATAGAGCAGTTGCAACAAGAGCTATTATTCCTCTACCTTTATCACCTAGAGATAAATTCAATATTACCAATACGATGATTTAACTTCTTCATCTTAAGGACTTCTTCGGTGGTCTTCTGGGAGATGATCCTAACATGCATTTGGTGAACTTTTTCACCATTTGCAAATCTTTTGATAACTTAGGAGTGGGATAGAATTCCATCTAACTATGCTTATTTTCATTATCTCTGTCTGAGGAGGTGTCACTATGGCTCAATGGACTGACTCCCAACTCTATAACTAACTGGAGGCAATTGAAGGAGGCTTTCCTAGAAAGGTTTTTTTCACCCTCCAGGAGAGTACGGTTAAGGGATGAGATCAGTAACTTCCGGTAGATTCCCATTGAAGCTCTTTATGAGACCTAGGAGAGGTTTAAATAAAGTTGATGCAGTTCCCGAATCATAATATGATGGATATTTATTTGATGGAGACTCTTTATAGGGCTCTAAACTCTATTACGAAGCCTGTTATGGATAATGCTACAGGAAGGGTCATTTATTGATCTCACTTTTCCAGAGGCTTCGAAGATGCTTGATCGGATAACCAAACAAAGTAGAGTTTGGCACACTAGGGATTTTATGGTAGCAATCCCTACCGTTTCCAATGGTATGACTGTAGAGCAATGCAAGAAGAAGGAAGAACATGCCTAGGACATGGCACACTTGAATACATTGATGGATTTATTGACTAAGAATTTATTGTCTAGAAAAATAGAGAAGGTGAAAGCTGTTGGATCTCAAAGTAGAGCTGACTCTAATTCAGAAGAAGAGGCAAACTATCTAAATAATTAGGGGGTTTCCGAGGTAATAACTAAGGAAATCAAAGTTGGAACTAATATGACAAGGCTGGTTACAAGGATAGGGATCAAGGAAACTAAAAGAGCAAGAATGATAGGAGTGGACTATATATACCTCCCAAAAGCAGAGATAATACTGCAACTAGCTCTGACAAGATATCCATGGAGGAAATGATGGAGAAATTATTATAGGGAGTTGAGGCCACCAACTCTGGGGTGACTACTATGAAGAATGATTTGTCTTCCATGAGTCAGTTGGTAAACTCACGCTCTACTTCTATCAAATAGTTGGAGTAGCAAATAAGCCAATTCTCAGCAACATTGAATCATAGAAAGAGCAGAACTTTGCCAATAAATACAGTTCAAAATCCTCAAAATGATGCTCTTACAAGTTAATTACCACACGGAGTAGTAAGGTATTACCAATCTCTTCTGTGGGCAAAGCTTTTAATGATGAGGTGATCGAAGAAGATGTTGATCTTAAAGAAGGTAATCCAGTGGAATCTGAGAAGTTGGATGGTATTGATATCTCTTCTAATCATCAGTAGGTTGATGATTTAGGAAAAGGGAAAGACAAGGAAAAGGAAGCAGTGGTGACTACTCTCCCAAAACCACCACCTCTCTTTCCTCACAGATTGAAGAAGAAGTCCGATGATACAAAGTTTAGTAAATTCATGGCAATGTTGAAGCAACTGACTGTAAATGTGCCTCTGGTGGAACTCAAATAGATGCCAGGAAATGCTAAATTTATGAAAGATATTGTAACAAAGAAGAGAGCAGTAAACTACAAACTAGTGGATAATCTCCATCATTGTAACGCTATTTATACATGGTCCTTGGTGCAGAAAATGCAGACCCAGGAGCATTCACCATCCCTTGTACAATTGGATCTTTGAATTTTGCTAAGGCCTTATGTGATCTGGGAGAGAGCATAAATTTGATACCGCTAGTTGTTTATAAGAAGTTAGGGTTGGGAGATCCCATACCTACAAACATGCGACTTGTGATGGCGGATAGATCGGTAAAGAGACCTGTTGGTATTTTGTATGATGTGCTAGCGAAGGTGGCTAGCTTCATATTTCCTGCAGATTTCGTTATTCTGGATTGAAAGGTAGACTTCGAGGTGCCTATAATCTTGGTTTGACCTTTCCTCACAACTAGAAGCGTACTTATTGATTTACGAGCTAATGAGCTTATATTCAGGCTTAATGATTAAGTGGTGCGATTTGATATGTGCCAATCTATGAAGCAGCATAAAGAGATGAGTGTTTTCTCTATTATGGATGTTTATTATGAGGATCAGTAGGAAGTACCAATAGAGGAGAAATTTGTTGTTGAGCGCTTAGCTTTAGTTATAATGAATTTTGATAGTGAGGGCATTGAAGAGTATGAGGATACTATTTGTGCTTTGATGGGAATGGGATCATATTCTTATGCTCCCAAGAAGCTTGATCTGGATCTTAAAAATTGACCAACACTACCATCTAAGCCATCTATTGAGGAGCTACCGGTGTTGGAGTTAAAAGAATTGCTAGGTCAACTCTGATATGTGTTTCTAGGCAGTAGAAACACTTTACCTGTCCTTATTGCGGCTGATTTAGGTGAGAAGCAGGTGGAGGCACTTATTTCTATGCTTCAGAGGTATGACAGGGTGATAGGATAGACTATCGCAAATATTATTAGTATCCCTCCAGGTATTTGCACTCATAAAATTCAATTGGAAGAGGAATACATACCAACAACTGAGCATCGACTCCGTCTTAACCCACCTATGCAAGAGGTGGTTAAAAATGAAATCATCAAATGGCTTGATACAGGAGTTGTGTACCCTATTTTAGATAGTAAGTGGGTAAGTCCCATACACTGTGTTCCCAAGAAAGAGGGCATGACAATTGTAGCGAATGAGAAGAATGAGTTGATACCACTCAAACCTATCATTGGGTGGAGAGTTTGCATGGATTACCAAAAACTCAACTCATTGACATTGAAGGACCACTCTTCAATGTCTTTCATGGATTAGATGCTTGATCGGTTGGTGGAAAGAGGTTGGTATTATTTCTTGGATGGTTATTCTAGTTATAATCAGATTTCTATAGACCCGGAGGATCAAGACAAAACGACATTCACCTGCCCATATGGTACTTTTGCATTCAAGCAGATGCCCTTTTAACTGTGTAATGCACCTGCTACCTTTCAATGGTGCATAATGTCTATTTTCTCAGATATGGTTGAAGACACCTTGGAGGTATTTATGGATGATTTTTCTTTGGTAAGAGATTCATTTGAGTTGTGTTTAATGAATCTGAGTAGGGACTTGTAGCGGTGTGAGGAGTTTAATCTTATACTTAATTTTGAGAAATGCCACTTCATGGTGAAGGAGGGCATTGTTCTAGGAAACAAAATTTTTGCAAAAGAAATTGAGGTCAATCGAGATAAAGCCGAGGTTATTGAAAAGCTTCCCCTTCCTATTTCAGTAAAGGGGGTGCATAGTTTTCTTAGTCACGCAGGCTTTTATCGGAGGTTTATAAAAGAATTCTCAAAAATTGCAAATCCACTTTGAAAACTTTTGGAGAAGGAGGTTAAGTTCAACTTCGATGATGATTGATTGAAGGCATTTGAATGCCTCAAAGGAAAGCTAGTTGACGCACCTATTATTGTTGCACCGGATTGGTCAAAGCCGTTTGAGATTATGTGTGATGCAAGCGGTGTTGTACTTGGAGCTGTACTTGGGTAGAAGAGGGATAAGTTGTTTCATCCCATTTACTATGCAAGCAAATCACTGAATAGGGCCCAAAATAACCACACTGTCACTGAATAGGAACTTCTTGCAGTAGTTTATTCTTTTGAGATGTTCCGGATTTATTTGCTAGGAACCAAGGTGGTGCTCCACACTGACCACGTAGACTTAAGATGTTTGATGGAAAAAAAGATGCAAAACAAAGGTTTATTAGATGGGTGCTACTGCTTCAAGAATTTGACTTTGAAGTCAAGGATAGGAAGGGTTTCGAAAACCAAGTTACAGACCATCTGTCTAGGTTGGAAGGGAAGCAAGCAATTGAAGATTAATTTGAAATCAATGATGCATTTTCAGACGAGGAAATCTTGGTTGTTGTTATAGAGAAAATACCTTGGTACGCTTATTTCACAAACTATGTGGTGAGCGAGGTGATTCCATAAAATCTTTCTTTTCATCAAAGAAAGAAGATTCTCCATGATGTGACATATTACTTCTGGGACAAGCCATATTTTTTTTGACGTTGTGCTGACAATATCATAAAGAGATGTGTTCTAGAAGTAGATATGTTAAGTATATTGGAAGCATGTCATGCTTCCCCAGTTGGAGATCACCATGCGGGTGACCGTACTTCTAGAAAGGTTATACAAAGTGGTTACTATTGGACGACTTTGTTCAAAATGCTTATGAGTTCGTGAGAAGATGTGACCAATGTCAGAGGTAGGGGTCAATCTCCAAGCGCCATGAAATGCCTTTGACAAAAATGATATAGGTAGAATTATTCGATGTATGGGGAATCGACTTCATGAGGCCTTTTGTGAGCTCATATGGGATGAAATACATTCTAGTTTTTGTTGACTATGTCTTGAAATGGGTTGAAGCCATTTATTTGGCTGACAACGAAGGGAAAAGAGTAACTGTGTTCCTTAAAAGGAACATTTTCTCTCGATTTGGGGTGCCACGCACCATTATAAGCGATGGTGGATCTCACTTTTGCAATCGTGTGTTTTGTGATGCCTTAGCAAAGTATGGTTTTAAGAAACACGTGGAAGTTACTCCTTACCACCTATAAACTAGTGGGAAAGTGGAAATTTTGATTAGAGAGATCAAAGCAATACTTTCTAAAACAGTAAATGCTAGCAGACAAGACTGGTCTAGGAAGCTTGATGATGCCTCATGGGCATGCAAAACATCTTTCAAGATACCAATCGGCATGTCACCGTACTAGTTGGTTTATGGCAAGGCATGTCATTTACCAATTGAATTGGAGCATAAGGCACTGTTGGCACTTAAGAGACTAAATTTGAACTAGAATGAGGCAGCACAGTTGAGATTGGGGCAGCTGAATTAGATGGATGAGTTCCGCCTCCGCGCGTATGAAAAAGCTGATCTTTACAAGGAAAATATGAAGAAGTAACATGATCGGAGAATTTCAAAAAGAGATTTTTAGAAAGGTGATTAGGTTCTTCTCTTCAACTCCAAACTGAAGTTGTTCCCAGGTAATCTTAAATCAAAATGGTCGGGTCCATTCCAAGTTAATCAATTATACTTGTCTGGAGTAGTTGAACTTACAAACAAAGACGAAAGTGTCTTCAAAGTATATAGGCAACGACTAAAGTTGTATATCGGTCCAATGGACTCAATAAAGTGCATAGCTACTATCTATCTTAATGAAGTTTGAGTAATCGAGATAACTGCATCGTGCCGCGATATTAAATCAGGCGCTAGTGGGAGGCAACCTACCAAGTGTTGTTATAAGCGTAGGCATAGCTTATTAGTTGTTTTTCTGAAATATGATGTGTTTGTGAAGTGTGCAGGACTAAGATTACTGAAGGTGAAGAGTTTTTATAGTTGATGGGTAGTCAACGGGATAATTAATGGAACGTCAAGTTACCGACAGGCCACCACTGTTACCGTCAAAGAAAATGTGAAAATTTGAACATTCTGGATAAGGCTTGACAGTTGAGTTGGTGGACTGTCAAAAAACTGATGGACCGTCAGATAAACCGTTAACCTAAGGCTAAAAAATTTATTTTTTGGAACGGACTGACGGACCACTCGACGGACCATCGCATAATTGACAGATTGTCGGAGTGACCTTCACAGAAAGGCCTGGAAGTTATGTCTTTGGTAAGACCTTAAGGTCAACTTGGTGGACTGACGTAAATCTAACGAACCGTCTGGTTAACCATTAGCGTAACCCTAGTTATGGGTTGGGTCGGTTAAGTCTGATGCCTATTTAAATGACCCTTACTTGACCCAAAGTCTTTTAAAGAGATAAAATAGGATGGTAAAATACGTTGTAACCTCTTCAAATTCTACAACTGTATAACTCTCTCTAGATTCAAAGTATCTGAGGGTAGTTACTCCTTTAGGACTCTCCATCTTCTTTCTTCTCCCTTATTTAAACAAGTTCCTTACCTTCTTTTCTCCTCATCACCACAAAATAAGAAATCACAGGCTAAAGTATTATATAGTTTTTCTTTAAGAAGTTCAAGCAACTAGAGTGAAACTTCTGCATCATTAAGGCATCATGGCATAAAAACTCCTATTGACTAGAGGTGGTGGTCAGAAAAGAGGATGAGGCAAACCTTCTAGGAGTGAAGAGGCACCAACCTTTAACACTTATCAAAGGGACCGAATACTTCCTACACTCTCCCAGTCTGAAGAGAAGAGTAACAGCAGCACAAGCAGTATTGGCTCAAGCCCTGATGAGGCTAGGGTAGTCACATCTCTCCCTAACCCAGTTGGGACCAAAACTAAGGCTACCAATATAGAGGCACAAACTAAAGCAGCCGATGTGGATACTAAGATTGAGGAATAAAACTTGATCAGGAGTAACGATCCTCAAATCAGAGAGGCTGTCAGATGGAAACTAGATGGAGCAAGGGAAAAATTTTATTATGGGTTGGCACCAACAGCAAGTAGTCCAATCAAAGGGACATTTGTTGAGGAGTATTAGATTGTAACGATAGAGTTGCATGAGTATCCTGAGTTAGAACATCGTTTTAATGAGTACGAATTGGCATGGATGAGTAAGCCCCACAGATCATATCAGTCAAATCTGGTAAGGGAGTTCTTTGCTAACTATTTGGTATTGGCTGAAAAGGATGTTCCAAAGGGCTCAAAGATTTCAAATATACCAAACAGGGAGTCAGTGCCAGTCTGAGGAGTTACCATTGACATATCATCATGAACAATCAATAAGATGTTATTTGGACCAGACTATGAAGCCCCACCTATTATTCCAGAACTCGAGTATCGACTGTGTAATTCATCTACCCAAAGATCTTGGTTGGGTAGAGTGTTGACTGATGAGGGTAATCTTTCCTGGGCAACAAACCCACATAAGCACATAGCGAAGTCTTCTCTTAGCTTTAGAGCTAAATTTTAGTGGGATATGGTTTGATTGAGATTTATTCCAACTAGAGGTAACGCTAATCTGGATATTCACCGGGATGTTCTTTTTTCTAGTTTGCTTTTAGGGATGAAGATTGATTTCGGTTAGATCATTGCCGATGAGTTATTTGTGAGAGCATATAAGGTGGCCAGTGCTCTACCATTTCCTTGCTTAATCACAAAATTATGCAGGCAGGAAGGTGTGCCTCTGATTTGTAGGGTGGACAATGAGGTCCGTGTGACACATAGGCAGGATATTGAGAATTCCAAAGATGACTCGAAGTTCTAAATGAGGGTCACCAAACCTCCAGCCTATCAAACTCTGTCAGCACCAGCCCCAAACACTTCAGAGATTCCAACAAGTATGTTGTTGTCGATTACTACTTACATACCACCTGATTATGTCCCCTCAAGTATGTCCACAAGGTCAGAATCTGCACCACCAATGGGTGGGGCAAAATTTGTAGAATATAGGTTGACGCAGGAAAACATCACCAAGTCTGTGAAATTGCAAAAGAAATTCAAGAAGTAGCTTAACACTTGGGCTGCAAAATTTAAGCCTTTTGTTTACAGAATTATATCTGAGGCAATCCATCCGTTCCAAGACATTCAGATGAGGATGGATCACATCTAGGAGAGAATCAACAAAAGACTAGATTCACTGTCCATTCCAGACTTGGCAAGATTCATGGCAGATTTTAAGAAAACACAAGCTGACATCGAAGAGTTGAAGAACAGGAAGCTATATCAGCCCACTTTTCATCTAGACTTAGTAATGAGTGATAAAGATGAGGGAATTTTTGACCTTATGGGAAAACCAGTGAAAGACAAGGGAAAGCAACAAGTAGATGAACGTGCCAAATAAAAAGATGAAAAGAAAAGAAGAAGAAAGGCTATGATGTTGGAGTAGCAAGAGCATCATGATATGAAGAAAGCCAAGTAAAGGTCGATAAAGGATGAAGAGACAAGAAAGAAGAGAGTAAAATATGAAGTAGTTGGAGTATCTACCAGTTCCGCCCCAGTTAGGGGGCAAACTTCAAACCCAGTCCGAGACATGGTACCTCCGATTCTGGAGGGAGAGTTTTTGAGTACCCCCACAACCATAGGGGTGAACATTGCAGTAGGTGAGAACATAGTTTCCTTACCATACTTCACAAACGCCTTAGATGAATAAGAGGCACTACAAGTATACCCACTTCTTTGTACTTTTATTTGATGCTTTGAGGATAATGCATATATTTTTCTATAGGGGTGGTGTACTTGTACCATGGGGGGTTGTGTTGCCTATATTCTTTTCCTCCCGTATGCTATCTAGGAGAATCAGCATGTCTAGGATTAACTTTAATTTCATATTTTTTCTTTTCTAAGATTAACTTTAGGTTTGCATCTTTCCTTTCTTAAGTCCTGTTCTGTTGTTAATGTTGGTCCATTAAATAAAAGTGGAATTTATGTTATCACCTTCTTGTGAATATAGATAATGAATGATGTTTCCATCAGGCTAGGGCTATGTTTGTATGATTGTTTACTTTTTTCTTCTATTATATGTAATCAACTGTTAGTGAATCTGTGGTTGGCATTAACTTGTAGAATATGCATGACATGTGGTGTAAATCTTAAGAACAGTAGAATGAGTTTGACTCAGTTGCCTATGTGTACGAGTATTTGTATTAGTTCTTACATAGTATAGTACCTAGAACTTGTCTGGTTCAATTGATGATGTGTTGTAGTTGATGAAATAAGAAGTGATAACAGGACGCCTTGTGTTTTTATTCCACTTAGCCAAAATAATTAACCCCACCAAAAATAATTTTCCATTTTTGAACCCTTTTTTGAGCCTATGTTAATTTTTTTTCTTCATCACCAATCACTTTAGTTAACTCTTTTAAAGTTTTTAACACTTAGCTCTATCCTTGGCCCATTAATGGGCATTGTGAACCTAAACTTAGGCAAAACACCTATGTTGAGGGTGGCTATTGTCAAAGCTGTTAGTTGTCTAAGGGAAAATTAGTTTAGAGCATGGTTTAGAGCATTCGGCCCTGGTCTACTCAAGACATTGTGCACCTTGACAGATTGCATCAGCATAAGTTGAGGGTGGATGATGCTTGTGTATATAAAAAAGGGGGGTTGTTATGGTAAAGTGTAAATGAATGAGAAAAGGGTGAATGAGCTAGTTCAAAAATGACATTGATAGGTAGAACTTAAGGCCAAAGAGAGTTAAATCCTAGTGTTGAGTCACTTTTTCCCAAAGAACTTTCTCACCTAACCCCGAAGCCTTATTACAAGCCTGAGGGAGCGTTAGATGATAAGGGAAAGCCTATGGGTATGTGTACTATGTTTATAACTTCTTTGATGAGTGTGAGAGTTCTGATTTGTATCCACAAAATAAAATGAGTGGTGGATTTACTTGATTGTGAGGGTGACCTGAGTCACACTTAATTTGGTTGATCTCTGTAGATTCTTATATCCATGTTGGTGTATATGTACTGATTTTAAAATAATGTCGATTATGGACCCTAATATATTGAGCCATATAATTAGGATGACAAGTGAATGGCTGTGTGAAAATGGGTTCAGCAAGTTGAATGTTTGTCTTTGTATTGTTTATATTTGTAATTTGGTATTGAGTTGCTTGAGGACAAGCAATTATCTTATGTTGAGGGTGTTGATGTTCTAACTTTTGGCAGAATATTTTGTATCTTTTTCTCAAAAAAATTATATGTTTTCAAGAAACTAAAGTTGTATTTAATGGTAGATTTGAGTGATTTCAGGTTGAGTTAGTTGAAGCAGAAAAGTCAGGAAAACGATAGAAAAAAGTCACTGACATCCCAAATAGCAGACCGTCATTCATACGATGGACCATCAAAAGAACCGTCAAAGTTAAATAGAAGTTTCAGGTGGAAGACCCATGAGACAGTCCAAGTGGCGAACCATCAATCTTGCGGTGGATCGCCAACTTGGCCGTCAGGTTTAAACAGAATACAGGACTTCAGATTACTTATCGATGAACTGTGCGATGGACCATTGAGCCATTGACGGTCTTACTAGGTAGAAGTCAAGATTAAACAAAACTTGATATCTTGGGGCTCTCTGCAACAGTCTGTGTGATGGTCCGTCGGACTCCCGACGGGTCGTCAAGTGGACCATCAACTTGGACGAGGTATTTTCTGAGTTTAAATTTTAAATTTTCTAAACCTGGGAGCATATAAATACCTATTTAGGGTTTTATTGAGGAATATTCTAAATCTTGGATATTGTTACCTTATCTTTCCATCTTTGAAACTCTCTGTAATGTAGAAATTTATTAATTAAGATGAACTTGTGGATCTAATAATTCCATTGCTATTGAAGATTCAAGGACTAACTCTTGTAACTTTTGTAAGTGAATTCTGAATTTATTTATGAATAATATAAGGATTCTTTCTCTTTCTTCTATGGAGATGAGTGGCTAAGCTCCCATAACTTTAGTTATAGGAGCCTTGATGTGAACAGCTGATATGGGTTGTGATTCCAATTGAGTTTCTGTAGGTAATCGATATTGCATAAACCCCTTCTTCACTTTAATGACTTTTCTTGGTTTCAAACTTGAAAGGTGAGCCCAAAGAACATCACTTGTTCGAATAAAAAAGTGCTTATTGGGAAAAGAAAGGGTTTACATGGAATCTAGAGGCCTAAACATTTAGACTAATTGAAAATGCCTTACCAGGATTGACCTACATGAGAAAATGGTTGAATAATCAATCCATTCTTTAAGTTTGAAAGAACTAAAGGATAATCAATCAATTAAGGTTAAGAAACTAGTGGGTAAATAATAGAATTCATCTACTCTTGCAATTGTAGTAATTGATTGGGACTCAAGAGTGTTTTACAACCCTAACTATTTAAGCATCTTGGTAACCATGACTCTAGGTTGTTTAATACCATTGAATTATGACTTGCAGAAAGAATTATTAGTTGGAACAACTCTGTTACAATTATTTAGAATACAATTCATAAACTAAAACCCCTTTTATTTAGGAACCTTCGATCAACAGTCGGATAACAATCACCATACTTAGTAAACATAGTATTCCCTGTGGGATTCAAAACCCAACCTAGTTGGATTTTATATTTAACAGCGACCGCTTACTCTATCAAAAAAGAGATGTAATTTGGGCATATCAGCGTGTAAGGTTGTTGTATATTCCTTGTTGAATTTGATGCTAGAACTTTCCTGGTGTGTGTGCAAAGCGAAATAAAGAGTGTGGGTTTTGGAGATGATATAGGCATTTCTTTTATAGCCATGTTTCATGCCCTCTTTAACCTACCATTGTGCTTAATCCTAGTTAACCCCATTGAGCCTTTAGCTTATTTTCTTTGGCGGCCTAATAAGTAGCCTAATCCTTTCTTTGATAGACCTTAATTTGATCCAAATCTCCTAAGCACTTTAGTGTAAAATTAATTCAGTTAAGGAGTTTGAATTCAAGTAGCACAAAGGTGAAAGTAAATCCCCAAATTAATAGTTATTGGTGCGTATAATTGATGTGTTGCGGCTGCGAGTTAGAGAAATTTGTGCTAAAGAAATTCACATTTTTAGCCCAGTTGTGTTACAATGAACCTATTTTGTCCTTGATCCTCCTTGGATATTGTGTACCTCAACTAAGTCAAATCACTTAAGTTGAGGGTGGCTATCATAGGGGTGCATAACGTAAATTGGTTATGAAGAAGGGTAAAATTAAATCATGAATGAATAGAAAATACTCCCACCATAGTGTATGTGAATAAGCTTAATGAGATAGGGAAAAACAAAAGATAGGGGTAGACAAAAGTGGTGAAAATAAGTTGAAAAGGTAAATTGAATGTAAAGTGTGATGTATTAAAGCTCTTAGGGAAGATAGTCACGATTACTAGCCAGAATAGTTCCTACCCGTCCCTTAGCCTACATTACAACCCTTAAAGACCTAAGATTCATCATTCTGATATTAGTGGAGTACTACACTAAGGGAATGCCTATGTTTCATCTTATGTAACTTGTGAATTCTTTGTGAGAGTGAGCGTAATTTAATTCCTGTACCCAATTTGTAATAAATTGAATAAATGTGAGTGGTTATGGGTAACTCTCTTATTGTGAGGGCACATATTTGATTATAGTTGGGTGATTTGTATGATGTGTTTAATTGAACAATATGTATGAGTTTTCTAACTAGGTGAGTCAATTCTTGAGGCTAGGATGTTTTGGAGTAGTGGTCTTGAACTGACAATTTTGTTTGTAATATACTTAGTGTAAAAACTTGCATTCCATCCAGTCATCATAGTACTAGCTTGAGTGTCTTGCTTGAAGTAGAAGTGTAGATTCTCCTCAAATTATGATGCTTATATTTACAGGACAAACAAAGTTTTAAGTGTGGGGTGATGATCTGAGGTGGATTTATGCATCTTAGTGTTATTATTTGAGCTTATTTAGCTTTATTTTGAGGAATTTTGGTATGATTAATGGATTAATAATGATATAATTGTTCATATAAGTTTTTAATTATTTGATTACAATGTCTATGGTGTCTTTCAAACAAGTTTGTACTTAATTGGGTCACTTAGAATTAAAACGAGAAACTAGTGTTACTAGCTTGAGCTAGGTTTTGTTCTAGTTGATTGCGATGGATTCTAATGTGTATAATGAGTTCCTAAGGTTATTATTGTTTAATTATGTGTGTAAAAACTTTTTTATAGTGTTCAAAGTTTAACTGAATCAAGCCAAGAGTCAAACAATAAGTTGAAGATCAAAATGGGCAAAACTAGTTCTTAGCTTAAGTTTCTAGTTCATTGTCTTGAATGTTGTGTTGTTTTGAGATATAATACTTGGTGTTGGATGATATATTATGCTTGTTGAGTTGATTATTATGATATATGGATTATGAAAAATCTAGAAATCAAGTTTAAACTACACTACAAGTCTTGAGATGGAAGGACAAGTGCACAAGACGAGTTTAGAAGTCTAGATGACTTTCCAGTGATGGTCCACGATAACCACGTGGCATGGACCTTATTCCATGGTAATGATAAATGTTCCACTGATCTTATTCAATTGTAATTAGAAACGTTCCATGGACCCTAGTCCCTTAGGAATGAGTGGTGCGTCGTGGACCCTGTTCCACCAACGGCCAAATTGTCCTCCTATAAATAAGACACTTAAACTTGATGTTATTCACCGTGGACGACATTGAAACTTGTAAAGGATATGTAAAACACTTCAAATAGGGTTTTTATTCTTTTACTTTAGCTTATTTATGGATTTTGTCATGTATTCATTGATCTTGATTACGATTATGTCTATGTGTGGCTAAAAGCCCCTTTTCTGGGGTTAAGGCCAAGAACATGATTACTATTACTTTTAATTGATTTTATTTTGATTTCTTATCATATTTGGTTGTTTATTTATCCTTTTTATTACTATTTTAATTATTAACGACCCTTAGAATACATCTATTGTCGTCTTATGAGCACGAGAGGAGTAATAAGAGGATAGAACATGAGGGTAAATATAGTAAGGCTCTTATTCTTTTATAAAATAAGGGATTTGAATTAGTGTCTAGGATGTAGATATACCTAGAATCCTTATTTGGTGCACTACAGGATTAAATATTAATGTGTTTAGCTTAGTTCTTACATCCCCGCTCAACGATGTAGTTGTGGGGCTAAGTTAGATAGGTGATTAGAGGCTTGAGAGACATGATCATAAAATCAACCGCATAAATCAACAACCAAGATAAGTAATCTAACCAATGAAGTTCAATAGCTTAGTATGATTGTTCGTAGTGCTTTAACCCCAGTTTCTCTCCATTTATTGTCGAAGCTCTTACTTTTTTGCATTGTTTACTTTAATTTCAATTTACAACTCATAAACTCTTTTTGTTACGTTTGCATTGATTAATCTCAATAAATGAACTAGAATTGGATAAGTTGTCAACACAAGTCCCTGTGGGTTCTATACTTGGCTTCTATAGGTTCACTTTACTACTTGTGAGACCACGTACACTTATGTGTAAGCTTGGGCACAACAGTTGGCATAAATATATTAGCTTGCAAGCATATTGGTATGAAGATACCAAGTGGTAAATGCCTTAATGAATGACTCCTTGGTTTACTAGTTGGTTTTATGTGAAAATAATTTTAATTTGTGCTTAAAGAAAATTGTGTATATCACCGTGAAGGTGTAAGTCCCGAAGGAATGAACATTGGAAACCACGTTTGCCGATGTTGGGGGTCTATACAATTGTGGGCTTGGTGCACACGTAATATATATATTTTTGGGATGTCTATTACCTTGGTGGCTTTATTTTTTTGTCGATTTTCTTTGGTTCATTCGGCTAACACGCACTAGGGCCCTTCTAGTAGGGGAGTTGGACTCATATAGCCCATGGATGCCTTTTGGATGAATCGGGCTACACAATTTAGGTTAAATCTTTACACTTTCATGTTCCTGACTCTTTTATTTATCCCGACATCCTATATATATGTATTTGAATGTGGTGTATATGTTTTATGGTTGGATTCTTGTAATTACATTATTTTATCCTTATTTCCTGAGTTACATTCCAGTGCTTATCCCATTGACCGTACATGGATGCTTCATCATTTCATGATGTAGGGTCCGATGGGTTGCCTGTTTCTCCTGTGCATTGTTAGGTGGTTGAGCACGTCCATTAAGTTGTTGTGAAGTGGTAGTGTCCATCCTTCGGAAGGCCTTGTCATTTCATTATTCTATCTTTATTATCGTAGTACTTTTAGATTCTTCTTGGTCATAGTCGGGGGCATTTACTGTCTTTGATGTTATCCTAGTGTTAGAGGCTTTTATGAACAAGTGTGGGTTTGATTGTTGGTTTTGACTCTTAGAAATTTCATTTGACTTATTTATCTTTTATTACTATCTTGATTGGCTTCTGATTTATTGATATTATTGTGCTCTTAAGGTTAGGCTAAGGGGGTGATCTCCGGTCTATGGTGGGCTTGAGATATCCATCATGGCTAGGCCCTGGTTCAGCTCATGACAAATAGTATAGTACAATTCATAAAATTAGGCGACAAAATATGAAAGAAAGAGTTAAAAAAGGAAATAGGATAAATGTTGCATGCATGAAAATAGGGGAGTAACATTTTTGAC
Organism: Capsicum pubescens; assembly: GCA_030864215.1. Classification (NCBI taxonomy): domain Eukaryota; kingdom Viridiplantae; phylum Streptophyta; class Magnoliopsida; order Solanales; family Solanaceae; genus Capsicum; species Capsicum pubescens. Next base: position 205,163,547 of record CM061546.1, on the reverse strand, counting down.
AGTTGTCGCTGGGACCAATTAAAAATAATGTTATTTATGCTACTTGAAGTAGTTTATTCAAACTGTTGTTATGTGACGTAAGTATGGGCTTAGGTTTGTTATGTTGTGTAGTTTCCCCTTAAAATTAGATTGGACTAAAATCAACCTAGAAGTTACTTCAGTTGAAAATAAGTGGGCTGAACTGACTTAAAATACTTGTACTAACTTTTTTAAAACGGTCCACCTTCCCCTCAGGCCCCACCCACTACTAAAAATAATGTAAATATAGACTGAGGTAGATCGATCAACAGAGTCAATTCAAAAAAATAAGGAAAAATCAATCTAGTCCGGCAATTTTTATTTTTCTTAAGAAAAAATTTAATACAAAACCGATGGACACAGTCAACTTTTTTAGCGCAAAATTCATAATTTTTTTATTTTTAAAAGAAAATCATCGCAATACCTTTATTTTTAATTTATTTTATTTACAAAAATAGATGAAGTTCGTTGATTTTAACATGAAAAATTGCACTTGAATGATTACAAATAAAAATGATAGAAATATTTCATCAAAGAGTATGTGTGCATAGTTGAGTGGTAGAATTTTCCAAAGTCAGAGAAAAATATTCAGATTTGATTTCAAGTAGCCACATTTTTCAGTAATTTTGAATTTTTTGAAAAAACTATCCTGTCCGTTGGTATTAGCCAATTTTTAAAAAAATTGATGGACAGAGTCGATTGTCCGTCAATTTTAACTAGTGATGTCCATTGGATTGCTAAAAAAATGAACCCAAATTTGATGAATGTGAAATACATCAGTGTTTCATCGATTTTGAATAAAAAATTGATGCAGTCTGTCAGATTTTCCCTCATTTTTAGGCATTTTGTAATAGTGACCCCATCCCACCTCTACCATTGCTAATGTCACGGCCCAAACTACCGAATTATGATAGAACCTATTCTAATCCACCTAGATAGGAGAACCCTTTACCATCCCATTAAAAAGTGAAACAGAAATCTTTGTTAAATCAACAACTTATCTTTATTACAATAAATTTTACAAAACTAAAATAGAAAATATAACTACTCTAGGATCTAGTCTAACTAGGTACAAGAGTTTCTAAGTAAAAATACAACTGGACACAACTTTCACCGTGAGTAAGAGAAATGGGAGATGCCGAGGAATAGCTAACAACCACAATCATGAAACCAACACTGGTTCCTACAAACACTATACCCAAAAAAGGGTATAGCAAGAGTAATTTCACGAGAATGATTCCATGTTTTTTCCTGATAATCTCCAACAACAAAATTCATAAAATTAAAATGATAAAAATAATGATCAAATAATATTATTTTTGTGCTTGTTACCTTTTAGTTCTCATTTTTTTCAAATCAATTTATTTGTAGTAGAAAAATGAGATATGCATTCATTACTTGTTGAGTTGAATTCCACCAAATCTTTATTGTCATCCTGTTTCATTAAATTTGTCTTTTCATCATAAACAGTAAATTTTTTTCTCACAAGGCTCTTTTATTTCATTAATTTCTTCATCCTCACAAGACATAGTTTCATTTGAAATATCACCATCATTATAGGAGTTTACTATGTATATTAATTCATTTAAGTACATTGTTAGACTCGCAATGACTTTATAATTATATGCAATTTTCATCTATATTCTTTATGAAGATATGGATAGTTTTTTTCAAGTTAATATATTCTCCTCTTGAAATGGTTCGAACTCAAAATTGTGGTTCTCTTGTGAGTTTTGATTGCACTCGGATTGCATTTATATCTACTAGAATCAATGTACCTGGAAGAATAGAAATAATGTAAGTTTATTCATATGAAGAACCAAAGAAATATGAATTACCTGACATTCATGAAAAATGTGACTTCCTCCACAATATTCACAAGTTATGGATATTTCACTGATTTAATTAAATAATTCTTCAAGATCGTTTTTTCTCCTTAATTCACATAGAAGAATGTGTTGCTCAATTGGCATTTAAAGCTTTGGGGGTTGCTACCACAATAGTCACAGATAATAGCCTTTTGACTAGATTTTTCTTCCAATATAATAAGACTTTTACTTAGTTTGTTGAAATTCATATTTAAATTTCATAAAGTGAGTTCACAATGAGAATATATTTTTATTCATATTTTAAAAAAATCTTGCTTCCTATTACTAATTAGGTGCTACAGAACAAAATACTTGAAAACTAAAAAATAAAAATAATAATAAATATATCATAATATAATATAATATAAATTAATATAGTAATAATATATTAAAATCATAATAAATAACAATAACAACAATATCTTCAAGTCTTGTTTCCTAAAACTTGTCAAGTATTAGAATATAAAGTTCTTGAAAAAAATAGAAAATAGATCTCAAAGCGGTAATAAGATAATTAATTTGAAGTAGATGTTTACCAATACCCCGCAACAACTCCAAAAATTGGGTGAGTACAATGTACATAGAATTTTATTACTCGTATATACTCTATCAAATTCTAGTATAGTTTAAGACATCACTCTATAGGGATTGAAACTATCTAGGTTACGAATTTGTATTATCTTGACTGCTATTTGAGAGAATCAAATCGAAGAAAGATGAATTTTGAATTCTAAATCACTTAAAATAAAATAAATCACTTCCAAAAGATTTATTTATATTTTTAAAAGAATTGAAAATTGATGAATTCACTTGATAATATTATTATAATAAAATCTCAGTCTCCACATGTACTTCTCTAAGAAATAATTATTTATTACTAAAATTATTATATTTTACTCACTAATAAGTAAATATGTAATTGACATTCCATGAGGTAATGTCAATTAAATGATTTAAGACTAGTGATAACTAAATCAAAATACTTTCTTACCCGAATTGTGCTAAAAGGTATAATGACCCCTTGCGAGTAATCTTTAAATCAATAAACTTATTTGAGTTAATTTCTCCGTGAGAATAAGAATTAAAATAAATAATATAAAGACCCCTCAAATCAATAATCTTATTTGAATCATTTCCTTCGTAGAATACCGATTGGAACAAATAAGATAGAGATTATTTAAGTCTATAAAACTTGCTTGAGTCAATCTTAAAGATTTGGAATAATAAATTACAAAAAATTATTCCCAATCTACTATTTTACTAATTAATTATTATATATTAATTTTGATCCGTGAGGATAACAAAATCAATATAAGAATAACATAGAGATAAAATAGATAGATGTGATAGTAGTAATTAGATAAAGGTTATTATCCCAGCACAATATGAATATGTAAATCAAATGTAAAGTTTCATCAACTATCTTCACCGAAAGAAATTACTCCATTATGAAGAAATTAATAAAAAAAGAAAAATAGTATCCTACAAAAAGAAAAAAAAATAAAAAAATAGATAAAACTGTTTTTATATCTTGCTTGTGTTCTTCCTTCCTTTGTAATCAAAGTGATGTCTCTTTTTATAGAAAATTAGTGTGTTACCCTATGAATGCATTCTTTGAAGTGGTGGTTATAACCGTCAATTTGTAAATTCTTTCCTAATTCTACTACTTGATGGGTGTGAGTATGAAGTGATGATCATACTCATGAGCTTTGCAACTTCTTTCAAAAAGTTCCACGGTTGTGGCTATGAAATTGTAATTACACCCATGGAATTTTTCTTATTCCATTACTAATTTATTTCTTTTCTAGTCTTTCGTTGTATTGTTTTTCCTGTAGACTTTGTTAGAAAATATATGATAATATGATATATTTATTTATATTTATTTAAAAAATTTAATTTTAATATATAAAAATATATAAATAAATATATACATCACATGGCCACTGGAATGATTTTCTTTCATGCTTCTGGATTGGTATGATTGGTCACGATAATTCATCGTGACTAGCAATGGCTCTTTCCTTGGAGTCATTGCCACTGGGGGAAATTCCTATCTTCAGGACTCTTGCTTAATTCCTTCGAACGCCTTACCCAATGAGTCATTAGCACTAACCATGACTCGTTGCCTGAGTCGTACTATAGGAAAAAAAATTTGTCTTTTAATACCAAGTCTGAAATTGAGTCTGAGGAACTTATGGGGTGTTACAACATCTTATCATTAGTAACATTTTTCCTTGAATGATGACTAACTATCCTGAAAAATAGGAAAAGAGCTACAATCCCAACACTGAGTACTTAAGTTTGTTACTACCATAACAACTAATTTTCTTATTAAAACATGATATGATTGAATTCATGATGTATTCATGCAATCTACAGTGTAAGAGAAACTGAGGGACATGAAGCTGAGAGGGATGCTATGGAAGAAACAATACCTCAAGATGAAACTGAGTTTGGTGAGAAAAGATGGGGTTACTTGGTGATCATATCTATTTCTTATTCCAAATAGCTTCCTCAACTAACTGATTCCTCTAAAGGACTTTAGCTAAAGCAATTTAATTGTTCCACAACTTATGAATTTGACAGTCAAGAATCCCAAATAACACCTCTTTGTAAGAGACTAACTTTCATGCCACACTCTCTAAAGGCACAACATAAGCTAGATCACCAATGCATTTATTCAATAGAAGATCATGAAAAATTGGATGCGTTGATGCTAAATCCATATGCAAGTCTAACGCATAGGCCATATTGCATAACACCTCAAAATCCTATGAGGACCAACATATCGAGGATTGAGTTTCTCTTTCTTACCAAATATCTCCACCCCTTTCATGGGTGACACTTTTTAAGTGGACCAAATCATTAGTCACAAACTAAATCTCCCTACTCCTTACATCTATATAGGATTTCTGATGACTCTGAATTTTCTTTATCCCATCTCTAATTAAATAAACCTTCTCCTTATCCTCATGGACTAAATCAGGCCCTATCAATGTAGCTTTACTAACCTCAAACTAATCAATAGGATATCTATACCTCCTACCATAAAGTTCCTCAAATAAATCCATTTGAATACTAGAGTGATAACTGTTATTATAGGCAAATTAATCAAAGGAAAGTAAACATCCCAACTACCTTTTAAATCAATAATGTAAGATCTCAACATATTATCCAAAGTCTAAATGTTTCATGTTGCCTAACCATCTATCTACACGTAAAAAATTATGTTGAGATGAACCTAGTTATGAGACCCTTCTAAAATGATTTCCAAAATTGTAAAGTAAATTGAGTACCCTTATATGGGATGATTGTCAAAAGGACTCCATAAAACTTCATCAACTCCCTAAGATAGAGTCTAGAATAATCTTGGCTGAATCTGAAGTATTAACTGGTCGGAAATATGCTGACTTAGTCATTCAGTCCATAATATTCCAAATAGAATCATGTTGTCGGTGAGTACGAGGAAACCCTGTAATGAAATCCATATTCATAACTTCCTACTTTCAAGTAGGAATATTGATAATCTGAGTTATACCATCCAGTCTTTGGTGCTCAACCTTAACCTATGAGTAATTTGGATAAACAAATTTTGTGATATAGTTTTTCATGCCATTCTATCTTCCTACTTTCAAGTAGGAATATTGATAATCTGAGTTATACCATCCAGTCTTTTGTGCTCAACCTTAACCTATGAGTAATTTGGACAAACAAATTTTGTGATATAGTTTTTCATGCCATTCTACCAATAGACTTCTCGTAGTTAAGGGTACATCTTAGTGGCTCTTGGGTGAATAGAGTATCAAGAACTATGAGCTTCTGTCAGCATCTTCTATCTCAATATATCAATATCTGAAACACATAGTCTGACCTAAAAATAAAGAACACAACATCTTCCTTCAAATAAAATCTCAACCTTTTGAATTTAAGTTGCTTCTTTTAACTCTAGCAAAGTAGGACTGCTCTCTTGCTTTGCCTTCACCTCTGCTACTAAATAAAATTCTAAGCTGTGACATCAACCAACTGAACTCCCAATCTAAAATTTATGTGAATATCACAAACCAATTCTTTCTTTTTACCCTCTATATAAGCAACACTACCATAAAAAGCCTTTTAAGAGCATAAGCTACCACATTAGCTATACCTGGATTGTACAAAACACTCATATTATAATCCTTCAACAACTATAGTCATATCTCTGATGAAGATTTAGATCTTTATGACTGAAGGCATATTGAAGGATATTGTAATCTACGAACACATACACAAGAACTTCATAAAGACAATTTCTCCAAATCTATAAGGAAAAGACAACCGCTGCCACCTCAAGATCATGAGTAGGTCAATTCTTCTAATGAGGTTTGATTTATCCATAAGGTATACACTATAACCTTGTCATATTTAACTAAGACATAACCAAGGTGTCATAAACCAAACCCGATCCTGGACATAAAGAGAAAGCCTATCATGGGCTGGAGACTGAAATTTGGAAGGGTGGGGGGTGAATTGAAATTTTTCTTCTGTGAGTCGACTACTAACCCTTCATAGTCGACTCGCCTGCAAATTGGAACACTTTACAAAGAGATTAAATTCAAAAATAGTTAAGCAAGAAAGTATCAAGAAGTAAAGTAACAACACAAAGATTTATCCTGGTTCAACACACCAATATAGTGCCAACGTTCAGTCCTCTTGGGTTTTGAAGATTCCTTAGATCGTTGAAATTTTGGATTGAGTACAATGATAGGAAAAGTTCTAAAGACTTATTTTGCCCTTTCGATCTTGTGACATAGCTTTAGTTGATGTTACAAAGTTGACTCGATCCTACTCTTTATAAAACAATTGTAAACTAAAGCTACATTGTTTTGTTAGACTAAGAATGAGACACTTTGAATTTTCTCCTTAAAGTTACATGAGTAGTGTTTGCCTTCGGTCTTCTTCTTTTATAGTTTTTGGTTGTGACTCTTCATGAGGAAACCCAAGAGATTTCTTCTCAATCAAGGATTTAAATTGATTTCTTGATTGAGGAATATATACATATGATATGTTCGTGATCTATTTTTTTTGGTTTTGTAGAGATTGATTTCTTCCCAAATATTCTTGTGATCTTTTCTTCATGATTGATGTGGTATGCCTTGATTTGGGGATTGTGATCCTTCTTCCATTTCCATGATATTTTATTGATCGACTTTCCATATTCTTGAATTGTTTTTCGGTTCCATTTGTCATGCCTTGATCTTTCATATCTTCCAATATCTTGAGATGATTTGGAGCTGAGATTCTCCTTCCATTTATTCTTGTTGTGATTGATTTTCCTTGGATACGTGGATGTCCTTCCATTCTTTATGCCTTTCTATTTCTGGGGCCGACTTTCATTATCTTTAGCAGCTGCACAGATACACTTGTTAGTTTGTCATTATTAAAACATAAACTTAGGAGACTAACAATCTCCTCTATTTTTATAATGACAACAAGAGTAAACATCAGTTAACTTCCCCATTTGTTAGCTTGCTCCACTTGACTTGTGTAAATATTAGTTGACTTGTGCATTCTCTGCTCCCCCTGACTGGTAAGCTACTAGGATACTTTGATGTTCCTTCTTTTCTCCCCCTTTGACATAATAAAAAAGAAACAATACACAGGCAATGTGCTGACAGAGAAATGTACCAAAAATGAAGCAGTTTTTATTTTGTTAAATATCATGAATGCTAAGAATACCAAACCTTTTTCGTAGAGATAAAAATCTTTCTTCTAGCAAAGTTTTTTTAAAGATATTTTCTAGTTGATTTTAGGAGTCAAGAAATTTTAGTTAAAAGTCACCGTTTTTGACATGGTCCCGAATGAAATGATGCTTTATATCAATATGTTTTACTCTAGAGTGATGCACGGTATACTTAGATAGGATGATGGCACTAGTCTTAACACACATAATAGGAACAAATTTAAAATATAAATCAAAGTCAAGAAGATGATGCATAATCCATAGAACTTGAGTTCCACAGCTTCCAGTAACTATGTATTTGTCTTTTGTGGTCGAACGAGCAATAGAAGTTTGTTTCTTTAGATGCCATGAAATAAGAGCATCACCAAGAATTTGACATGTTCCATTGGTGCTCTTTCTGTCACTCTTGTCTCCTGCAAAATCAACATCTGAATGTTTGACTAAATCAAAGTATAAGGAGCAGAGATACCATAGACCAAGGTCTTGAGTTCCTATTAGATATTGGATGACTTGTTTGACGGCAGTGAGATGAGATTCCTTAGGAGTTGAGTGGAATCTGGCACATTTACACATACTGATCATAATATCTGGCCGACTTGCATTTAATTAAAGTTGAGATCAGATCATTCCCTGGTACATCTTTTCATCAACATCTTTTCCATCTAGGTCTGAATCAATGCTTATGGATAGGCTCATGGGTGTTCCATAGGCCTTTCCCTTTTCTATGCTGAATTTTTTTAGGAGATTTTTGGCGTATTTAGCTTGAATGATGAAGGTTCCCTTGGGAGTTTGCTTTATTTGTATTCCCAAAAAGAATGTGAGATCACCTATAAAACTCATTTCAAATTCTCTTTTCGTCAAATTAGAAAAATTCTCACACACGAAGATGTCAGAACTACTAAAGATGATATCATCAACGTAAATTTGCACAATCAGGAGATTTGAATCAAGTTTTTGAATGAATAGAGTTGTATCAATTTTACCCCTTTGAAAATTATGTTTTAGTAGAAAAGTACTCAGTCTCACATACCAAGCTTTTTTAACTTGTTTCAGGCCGTAGAGTGGTTTTGATAACTTGAAAACATGATTTGGAAATGAGGGATCTTCAAATCCAGGAGGTTGTTTTACAAAAACTTCTTCATGAATAAACTCATTTAAGAAAACAATTTTAACATAAACTTAAAACATTTAAACGTGGCAAAAGCTAATAAGATTTGTATTTACTCTAACCTTGCCATGGGGGCAAAGGTCTCTTCACAGTCAATACCTTTCTATAGAGAGTAGCCTTGACCTATGAGCCTGGCTTTATTTCTGATAACTTTACCTTCTTTATTTACCTTATTTCTGTAGACCCATCTGGTTCCAATTATTGAGCAGTTTCTTGGTCTTTCAACTAGAGTCCAAACCTGATTTCATTTCAAATTATTCCAGTTATTCCTTCATAGATTCAACCCATGATTCATCATCGAGAGCTTCATCAGTTTTCATTGATTCGATTCGGGACATAAGGTCAATGAATTTTTATCTCTTTAATAATGCTCTAGTTTACAATCTATCTTCTGGATTTTTGATAATGAGTTCATTTGGATGGCTGGCATTATGCTTAACATCTTTTGGAATATTTGGCTTCACTATTTCTACTATGGGAGTCGACTCTGTCGAGAATGTAGTCGACTTATCTTGGAAGGGCTCTAGAGTTGTGCTGTAATTTTCTCTAGTCTGTATAGTACTCACCTGCTCTTCATCAAAACTTATACTCATAAGTAGGTGGTTAGATTCATCAAAAACAATGTTCATAGATTCCTCAACATATAGAGTTGTTTTATCAAAAACCTGATAAGCACGACTAGCGGGAGAGTACCCAAGAAAAATACCTTTGTCACTTCATGGGTCAAATTTCCCTAGGGTATTCCTACTATTATTGTAAATAAAGTATTTGTAGCTGAAGGTATGAAAGTAGCCAATGTTGGGCTTCTTTCCTCTCCAAAGTTCATAGGGAGTTTTCTTTAAAATAGGCCTGATCAGATACCTGTTAATGATATGACATGTTGTACTGACTGTTTTTTTCCAAAAGTGATCTGGGAAATTATGTTCTAACAACATTGTCCTAGAAGATTCCTGCAGGGACCGGTTCATCCATTCCACTACACTATTTTGTTGAGGAGATCGTGGTGAGGAGAATTTTTGAGAGTATCCATTTTGTGCACAATACTCTTCAAACGCCTTATTTTAAAATTTTCCTCCATGATCACTGTGAACGTAGGTGATGAAGTGCCCAACTTCTCTTTATATTTTTCTATAAAAAATATCAAACTTTATGAAAGCTTCGTGTTTATGTGCAAGAAACATAACCAAAGTAAATCGTGAGTAATCATCAACTATAACAAAGAAATATCTTTTTCCACCAATTCTTGCAGTCTTAGTGGGACCAAACAGACCGATATGGATTATTTGGAGAGGCCTGGTAGTAGAGATAATGTCTTTGGCTCTGAAAGATGTTCTGGTCTGTTTAACCGATTGACAGGCATCACAGATGTGATCCTTTTCAAACTTGAGTTTTGGCAGACCTTTCACCAAATCAAGCCTAGATAATTTCTCAATAATCTGCATGCTAGGATGCCCGATTTTCATGTGTCACAACCAAGCATCATTGGCTTTCACAGTGAGGTAGGTTAAGATGGAAAAACTAGGACTATTTAAAACATAAATATTATCAACACGTTTACCGATAAGGAAGATATTTCTTTTGTCATGTTTGATAGAGCAACTTTCAACTTTGAAGAGGACTCCAAATCCAGCATCACATAGTTGACTAGTGCTGAGCAGGTTGTATTTGAGTCCATCTACTAGGCATACTTCGGTGAATTCACATGAGGAGTTGAGTCTCACGGAGCCGACTCTAATGACATTGCCTCTTGCATTGTCACCAAATTTGACTGACCCCATAACTACTTTCTTTAGGGATTAAAATTTATCCTTCTTTGCAATCATATGTCTGGAACATCCGTTATCGATGACCCATATTCCCTTTTTATAGATCTTGCGTACCTGTTCCTCACTGGGTTCACCTATTGCCATAAAGCACATATTGACAACCTCTATTTCTTCTTCTATTTCATATTCATCACTCCAAGGTCCAAAATTTTGATTTTTTCTTGACGATCATCGTCTCAATTCTGGAAAATTTTGTTTGAAGTGTCCAGTGTCCAGGCCTTCCATAGTAGTAACTAAGATCACTATTTTGGTTGAGTCATTGTTTTGGCCTCCTTGGGAACTTTGTTGTCTCTGTCTCATGATTTTCTTTACCTCATGGTTGATGAGGGCCATTTCTTTACTATTAGCATCTTCCAGAATTTCCTCCTCTTCGATTAGAGCGACATTAAAGGCTACTAGTTTCCTATTTTCATCTTTGTGAAACCTATTGATATAATTCTTTTCATATGCGATAAGGTTACCTGCAGTTTAGCGTCGTATGTCATATTCTGAAGATCTCCATCTTTTATAATGGCAGCCTTGATTTCCTAAGTTTTTAGGAGACTTCAGACTAGCTTCTGAACTTGCAGGCTGTGAGGATAAATCATCCCGAGTGATTTTAATTCACACATAATTTTACTAAATCTGGTGAACATTCTTTTAATGTCCTCATTTTCCTCCATTTTGAATAACTTGTATTCATTGACAAGAGCAATAGTTTTTGACTTCTTGACTTTAGTGATTCCTTTATAGGTTATCTCCAGTTTGTCCCACATTTCTTTTGTTGTTTCACACATTGAAATCTTATCGTATTCTTCTCCGCTAACTACATACAAAAGCAAAGTTATAGCACGAGCTTTAGTTTGGATTACCTCTTGTTGTTGTTTGGTGACCTCAAAGCTTTCAAGGTCTTCTATATTAGAACTTCTAGATGATGTGTGAGCAATTTCTAACACATTTAAGACCTTTAACTAAGAATAATTGTGAAGTCTTAAGAAACTTTTGTCGTTTTTGATTTGTTTATGTCTGATTTTACAGTTTAAGCTGATGGGATAGAGAACCATCAAGAATGCAAGCAAAGAGTTAAAATCTGGAGGAATCTTAAGAGAAGTGTGGCTGACTACATCTGTTATAAGACGTCAGCCCTGTGATAGGCTATCACAGTTGTTGTCAGACTTAACCAGAGATTTGACATGAGTTGAAGTTGTGACAACCCTTTTTCATAAGGCATCAGGATAGTGATACGGCGTCAGGAGTATCGTCATCCTTAAATAGAAGATGGAAGTTAAAGACAATTTTGTGACGACATCCCAAATATGTCGTCAGGCTGGTGATAAGGCGTCATCATCGTCATCAGCCTTAGGCAGCGAAAGCCAAAAGTGTAGAGGAGCTGACGACATCCGTGATAAGCCGGCATACTCATGATAAGCCGTCACGGACGTCATCATCTATTTCGAGGAAAATCTATAACTTTAATTTTATTTCCTTAATTAGGTTAAACTACTTAAAGCCTTATTTTAGGGTTTTCTAAAGGAATTATTTTTGGAATCATCTTTATTCGAAAAACATACAATAGTTCTCTCTTTCTAGTTAAAATATTTTGGGAATTTTGTACCGTGGTTCAATTCAAGTTATACTTATTGATTTTCATCATCGTTGTAAGTTAATCTTCTTACTTATGAATTTAATTCGTGTACTTGTTCCTTGCATCATGAGTAGCTAAACTCCATTAACCTGAATTATGGGATCTAGGGTAAGGTCATGACATGTGTTAAACACTTAAGATTTAATAGGTGTTAGGATTTCTTGATAATTCTGAGATTTTAATTAACATCTGTTGGTTGCAAACAGTAGACACACCTCCTTTGATTTGCTTGAGAAAGAAATCATATACAGTATGAAGTCAATTATCAACAGGGACTCGAAAATACTTTGTTTAATAATTAGTGTTGTAACAAGGTTGGTTAACCTGAGGTAAAATCTGGACAGTGAACAAAAATTCCCTAAGTCCAAGAGGATTAGGAAATTAGACGCTTAAATAGGTCGAGAGACATTTGAGCATATCATCGATAAAGATAGCTTGTTATCCTAACCACCGTGAGAATCTTGAGTCACCTCTAGCATCTATCATGTACCATAATCCCTAGTGAACATAATTCTGATTATTTCTTAAAATCTTGGTGACAAACAATCATTTGTAAAACTTAAAGCCCCATTTCAGGAAACGTTAAACTATTAGTGAATTAAATCACAAATGACTTGAGTTCACACCATATTACATATGGGATTTGACCCCAACCTAGTTGGGTTTTATATTGGCAACGATCGTTTACACCCATTCAAGAGTGTAGTTTGAGCATTATAAAAAATGGCACCATTGTCGGGGAATACGGTTGAAAACTGAAAGTTGTGTGCGCTAATTGACTGTTAGTTAGGTTTCCTAGATTTATGTTTATTTGTTGTTGTTTTTTATTGCAGGTTCCTTGTTGTTTATTCCAAAAACAAGAAGTTCTGGAGAATCGTTATTACCAATTAATCCGGAACCTCAACTGATCGAGAGAATGGCAGAATAGCAAGAGGCTGACAGACTGGCAGCCTTGGCCAGGGCTCAGGTGAACGTACAGAACTAGGTTCAACAAGTACGTCACCCGAACCATGATGATGAAGACTTGGGTGATGAGGAATTTTTGAATCCTCAAAACCCAAGGCGAGCTGAGCAAATTGCTACACCAGTGCAGCGAAATTTTGACAAAAAATATCCAGTCAGAGGAAGGTATGGTCAACAACCTATCCATTATTAGGTTGATAACGATAACGAAAGAATGGACGGAGCAGGTGCAATGGGTGCTCTCATTCCTCCACTGTTGGCACCTGGTGCAAAATTCAGCATAACAAGTACTATGATTCAACTCCTGAATCTGAAGAAGTTGTTTGGAGGCTTTCCTGGTGATGATCCGAACATGCACTTGGTTAACTTTATCACCATTTGAAAATCTTTTGATAATCTGAGAGTGAGACAGAATGCGATCCGGCTGAGATTATTTCCATTGTCTCTGTCTGGGGAGGCAATAATTTGGTTAAATAAGCTGGAGCCCAATTCTATAACTAACTGGAGACAGTTGAAAGAGACGTTCCTAGAATGGTTCTTTCTACCCTCCAGGAGGGTACAGTTGAGGGAAAAAATCAGTAACTTTAGGCAGCTCCCGACTGAAGCATTGCATGAAACTTGAGAGAGATTCCAGAAGAATATTGCACGATATCCAAACTACAACATGATGGACTCGTACTTGATGGAGACTTTGTACATAGCTTTTAACTCTGTGACAAAGCCAATTGTAGATAATGCTGCAGGTGGTTCATTCATTGACCTTTATTTTCAATATGCTTTAGACATGCTAAATAGAATGACCAAACAGAGTCGAGCTTGGCATACCAAGGATGTTGTGGTAGCTAGCCTAACTATTTTTGGTGGTATGACTGTGGAACAACATATAAAGGATGAGGAATGAGACTAATACATGGCCCACTTAAAGACTCAGATGGACTTGCTGACCAAGCACTTGCTGTCAGGCAAGACTAAAAAGGTTAAGGCTGTGGAATCTCAGTGCACTGTTGCTATTGATGCAGATGAGGAGGAAAATTATGTTAATAATCAGGGGGGTTTTGAGGCATTAGCCAAGGGAATCAAGGTCGGAACTTTTATAAAAATCCTGATTATAAAGATAGGGAGCAAGGAAACTGGAGAAGAATAATGATAAGAGTGGTTTTTATGTTCCTCCTGGAAGTCGAGATGTTGCACCAACTAGATCTAGCAAGATGTCCATGGAGGACATGATGGAAAAATTGTTGAAGGGAGTTGAGGATACCAGCTCGGGGGCAACCACTATGAAGAGTGAATTCTCTACCCTGAGTCAGTTAGTTAGTTCACACTCCACTTCTATCGAGCAGTTGGAGTAGCAAATGAGCCAAATTTCTACAACACTAAACCAAAGAAAAAGTTGTACTTTACCTAGTGATACGGTTCAAAATCCGCGAAATAATGTCTCATGTATGGAGATTAACACTAGGAGTGGTAAGATCTTACCTGGACCTTCTGTGGGAAATTCGTAGATGGTGAGGTAGTTCTTGATGAATTTGAAGAAAGAAAACCAGTGGAGTCTGAGAAGCTGGATAGTTCTGTTGATGCTTCGGAGAAACAAAAAGAGAAGAAAGAGGAGTGGTGTTGAAATCTATCCCGAGACCACCACCTCCCTTTCCTGAACGATTAAAGAAGAAGACTGATGATGCCAAATTCAACAAATTCATGGAAATGCTCAAGCAATTGATATAAATGTGCCCCTGGTTGAAGCAATTGAGAAAATTCCAGGATATGCAAAATTCATGAAAGACCTTGTGACTAAGAAATGAGCGATGAGCTACGAATTAGAGGCAAATCTCTACCTTTGTAGAACTTTCTACAAGGACCCCAGTACAGACGAAGCCAGACCCAGGTGCAGTCACTATTCTCTACACAATTGGGACAATAGAATTCACCAAAGCACTATATGATCCGGGAGCAAGCGTTAATTTGATGCTACTAACTATTTATAGAAAGTTTGGTATAGGAAATCCCAAACCCACCAACATGAGACTCGTGATGGCGGATAGGTCAATAAAGCGACCTGTTGGCATTCTGTATGATGTATTGGTGAAGGTGTCCAACTTTATATTCCCTTCAGACTTCATCATTCTGGATTGTGAGGTGGACTTTGAGGTGCCCATAATCTTAGGTCGACCTTTTCTCTCTACAGGAAGTGTGCTGATTGATTTGAAAGTGAATAAGCTCTTATTCAGGATGAACGATGAAGTGGTACGATTTGATGAGGGCAAATCAATAAAGAGGCATGAAAAGATGAGTGTGTTCTTAGTATTTGATGTGTATTATGAGGATGAACAGCAGGTGCCCATAGCTGAGCAACTTGTTATCGAACCTTTAGCCGCGGTCATGATGAATTATGATAGTGAAGGCATTGGAGAGTATGAAGAGATCGTTTGTTCCTTGACAGGCATGGTTTCATATCCTTATGCTCCTAAAAATCTAGACCTTGACCTGGATAATCGACCAACGCCACCAGCCAAGCCATCTATTAAGGAGCCTCCGGTGTTGGAATTAAAGAATTGCCTGGGCACCTATGGAACGTGTTTCTAGGCAATGGGAACACGCTACCTGTTATTATTGCAGCTGATTTGGGGGACCAACATATGAATTCACTTATCTCAGTACTTTAGAGGCACAAGAGAGATATAGGGTAGACCATTGCAGATATTATTGGCATTCCCCAGGGAATCTGCACGCATAAAATTCAGCTTGAGGAGGATTGTATTCCAACCATAGAGCATCAGTACCGTCTTAATACACCAATGCAAGAGGTGGTTAAGAAGGAGATTATTAAGTGGTTGGATGCAGGAGTGGTTTACCCTATTTCTGACAGCAACTGGGTGAGCCCAGTTTAATGCGCACTGAGAAAAGAGGGTATGACGGTGGTTGCTAATGAAAAGAATGAGTTGATTCCACTCAGGCCTGTAAATGGGTGGAGAGTTTGCATGGACTACCGCAAGATAAATTCTTGGACTCTGAAAGACCACTTTCCGATGCCCTTTATGGACCAAATGCTTGATCGATTAGCTGGCAAGGGGTGGTATTGCTTCTTGGATAGTTATTCTAGATATAACCAAATATGTATTGCTCCTTAATATTAGGAGAAGACGACGTTTGCATGCCCATATGACACCTTTGCATTTAAAAGGATGCCATTTGGTCTATGTAATGCACCCTCCACTTTTCAACGGTGTATGATGTCTATCTTCTCTAACATGGTGGAGGACACCATAGAGGTATTCATGGATGATTTCTCTATGGTGGGTGATTCATTTGAGATGTGTTTGAAAAATCTGAATGTAGCCTTGCAAAGATGTGTTGAATTTAATTTGGGGCTTAACTGGTAAAAATTCCATTTTATGGTCAAGGAGGGCATCTTTCTCGGCCACAAAATTTCTGAAAAGGGGATAGAATTTGATCGAGCAAAGGTGGAAGTTATTGAGAAACTACCACCTCCCATTTCAGTAAAAGGAGTGCGCAATTTCCTTGGACATGCTGGCTTTTATTAGAGATTTATAAAAGATTTCTCAAAGTTTGCAAATCCACTTTGCAAATTTTTGGAGAAGGAGGTGAAATTTTCCTTCGATGACGAGTGCTTGAAGGCATTTGCATGCCTTAAAAAGAAGCTGATTTAGGCCCCTATTCTTATTTCACCTGACTGGGAAAAACCATTTGAGATCATGTGTGATGCAAGTGGTGTGGCCCTTGGATCTATATTGGGGAAAAAGAGGGACAAATTATTCCATCCGATATATTACGCCAACAACGCACTGAATAGAGTGCAAGAGAATTACACCATCACTGAACAGGAACTTCTGGCTGTAGTATATGCTTTACATAAGTTCAGAGCTTATCTTCTTGGGGCCAAAGTAGTGGTCCACACCGACCATGCTTCCTTGAGGTATTTGATAGCTAAGAAGGATGGTAAACCAAGGCTGATCAGATGGGTATTGCTGTTGCAAAAATTTGACTTAGAGGTCAAGGACAGAAAAGGTTGTGAAAACTAGGTTGCAGATCATCTGCCTAGAATGGAAGGTGAAAAGGAAAGTAGTACTGAAATAAAGATAAATGATGCATTCCCTGATGAGGAGATTCTGGTTGCTACTATGGAAAAATTGCCTTGGTATGCGGATTATGCAAATTATGTTGTGAGTGAGGTCATCCTAGAAAACTTTTCTTTCCATCAAAGGAAGAAGTTCCTGCATGATGTGACGCATTACTTCTGGGATGAGCCATATCTTTTTCGGAGATGTGCAGACAATATTATAAGGAGATGCGTGCCGGAAATGGGGTCACCACACAGGTGACCGAATAGCTAGGAAGGTGTTGCAGAGTGGCTATTATTGGCCAACATTGTTCAAGGATGCCCATGATTTTGTGCTAAAATGTGACCAATGCCAGAGGCAGGGGTCAATCTCTAAAAGACATGAGATGCCCTTGACTAAGATGCTTGAAGTGGAATTATTTTATGTCTGGGGCATTAATTTCATGGGTCCTTTTGTGAGCTCGTACAGGATGAAGTATATTTTAGTTGTTGTTGACTACATCTCAAAATAGGTCGAAGTTGTAGCCTTGTTTGATAATGAAGGGAAGAGGGTTGTTGCTTTCCTCAAGAAGAACATTTTCTCTCGCTTTGGAGTACCATGTACTATCATAAGCGATGAAGGATATCATTTTTGCAACAAAATGTTTTGAGCAGCTTTGGAAAAATATGGGGTGAAACGGCACAGAGTGGCTACTCCATACCACCCACAAACCAGTGGGCAAGTGGAGGTATCAAATCGTGAGATTAAGGCCATCGTAGCCAAAACGGTGAATGCTAGCTAGAAAGATTGGTCTCAAAATCTCGATGATGCCTTGTGGGCATATCAGACTACTTTCAACACACCCATTAGCATGTCACTATTTTAGCTGGTCTATGAAAAAGCTTGCCATCTACTAATAGAGCTGGAGCACAAGGCTTTATGGGCACTCAAAAGGTTAAATCTGACTTGGAAAGAAGCATCAGATCTAAGACTGGGGCAATTGAATGAGATGGATAAATTTTATCTCAGGGCCTATGAATGAGCAGATCTATATAAAGAATAGATGAAAAAGTACCATGATTGGAGAATAGAGAAACGAGAATTCCAAAAATGTGACTTGGTGCTTCTGTTCAATTCCAGACTCAAATAGTCCCAAGTAAGCTAAAATCTAAGTGGTCAGGAACTTTTAAAGTTAGTCAAGTCCACTCATCTGGAGTAGTGGAAATCGAAAATGAAGACGGCAGTACTTCAAGGTAAATGGGCGACATTTTAAGCTTTACATTGGACCAAAAAAATCAATGAAAAGTATCATCATTATCTATCTCGATGAAGTCTGAAGTAATCGAGATACCTGAGTCTGCATGGGAGGCAACCCATGACACCCGAGATTGACCCATTCCAGGTATACTCTAACCCATAGTTTAATTTTTCTTTGATTTTGAGTTGAGGGTGTAGGGTAGTCGGTTGTTGTAACATATTTTATGGTAACTAGGAGAAATACAAGTACAAAAAGCAGTTGACATGTTTTTGATTGATTTTTAAACACCTCTCCAATGTTTTGTTTGCAAAGACTGTGTGAATTATATTTACTTGTGACCATTGTGAATCTTGTTGTGGCATTAGTTCTAGCTGCTTGATGATCATTGCTGAATAATTGCATGAACTAGATAAGTGGTGGCCTGAGATATACTTGTGTGCCATGTGTGTGTGAGCAACTACTTAATTCCCTTTGTATGCTAAATCCAGAACTTGCTTGGTTTGTCTTACCATGGTTAAAGGATAGGGGTTAGGAAAGGATCATAGACCGTTTTGTTAATTAACCCACTTTTAGCCTAAATAGCTTACCCTATGTGCATTATATCCCTTGATCCCTGTTTTGAGCCTAATTAGCCTATTTATTCTTTATGATACCTTTCACCTTCCCATTTATACCATAATGAACCTGTTTGGCCCTAGTCCTCCTTGGATACTGTGCACCTTGACCTGGACAAACAACCTAAGTTGAGGGTGGCTATTATAGGGGTGCATGGTGTAAGATGAGTATGAAGAAGGGTAGAATGAAGAAAAAAGAAGAATTAAAGTTGGGTGCTATTCTAAAAAAAAAAAAAGAAAAAAAAGGCACTTAACTTGAACATGTGCGATCAATGGAAAAGAAAACAAAAAATAGGTGAATAAGTGAGCCCCAAGAGAGTAGTGTAGTGTCAAGGAGGCATAGTCACTTTAAATGACCTTGAATATCATACCAGCCCCAGCCCATATTATAAGTCTAAAAGAAGTCCTATAGTGATCCTAGTTGGCCTATCTAAAGGTCTTGGTAATAAAAATAAGGGCAAGCCTATGTTAATTAGCATACACTGATTGGAACTTCGTTTTGAGAGTGAGAGTCTTTTGATGATCCCCACGTTTACA
The DNA here is from genome assembly GCA_030864215.1 of Capsicum pubescens. Classification (NCBI taxonomy): domain Eukaryota; kingdom Viridiplantae; phylum Streptophyta; class Magnoliopsida; order Solanales; family Solanaceae; genus Capsicum; species Capsicum pubescens. Next base: position 205,143,897 of record CM061546.1, on the reverse strand, counting down.
TTTTTGGTTTATTATATGCGAGGAGGGGGATTTCTTTGTTGTGAGTGCAAAATGGTATTGTTGATAGCTACTTGATTGTTTAGATAGTGCAACAATTGTATATGAATAGTTGTTGTGGCTAAGTTGATGTCATCGCTTGAGTCCTTTGTGTTACATTATTGTTCTTCAATGACATACACAGTTGGTTTTAATTGGATTGACTTTAGAGGGGGTAACTATGTTTTGAGCTTAAAAGAGAAAATTGGCTGCTGAATATGCTATGTATTCTCTTAGTTGTGTTGAGTTGCTTGAGGTCAAGAAATTGTTTTAAGTTGAGGGTGTTGATGTGTGAGCAATTTCTAACACATTTAAGACCTTTAACCAAGAATAATTGCAAAGTCTTAAGCAACTTTTGTCGTTTTTGATTTGTTTATGTGTGATTTTAATGTTTAAGCTGATGGGATATAGAACCAACAAAAATGGAAGCAAAGAAGTTGAAATATGGAGGAATCTTAAGAGAAGCATGGCTGACGACATCTGTGATAAGTCGTCAGCCCTGTGATAGGCTATCACAGTTGTTGTCAAACTTAACCAAAGATTTGGCATGAGTTGAAGTTGTGATGACACTTTGTGATAAGGCATCAGGATGGTGATAAGGCGTCAGGAGCATCATCATCCCTAAATAGAAGATGAAAGTTTAAGATAGTTTTGTGATGACATCCATGATACATCAACAAGATGGTGATAAGGCGTCATCGTCATCGTCAGCCTTAGGCAGTGAAAGCCAAGAGTGAAAAGGAGCTGATGACATCCATGATAAGCCGTCATACTCATGATAAGCCATCACGGACGTCGTCATTTATTCCAAGGAAAAGATGTAACTTTGATTGTATTTCCTTAATTAGGTTAAACTATTTAAAGCCTTGTTTTAGGGTTTTCTAAAGGAATTATTTTTGGACTCATCTTTATTCGAAAAACATATGATATTTCTCTCTCGCTAGTTAAAATATTTTGGGAGTTTTGTACCGTGGTTCAATTCAAGTTATACTTCTTAATTTTTATTATCGTTGTAAGTTAATCTTTTTACTTATGAATTCAATTCGTGTACTTGTTCCATGCATCATGAGTACCTAAACTCCATTAACCTGAATTATGGGATCAAGGGTTAGGTCATGACATGTGCTAAACACTCAAGATTTAATAGGTGTTAGGATTTTTTGATAATTCTGAGATTTTAATTAATGTCTGTTGGTTGCAAACAATAGACACACCTACTTTGATTTGCTTGAGAAAGAAATCATATACAGTAGGAAGTGAATTATCAATAGGGACTCAAAAATACTTTGTTTAATAATCAGCACTGTAACAAGGTTGGTTAACCTGAGGTAAAATCTGGACAGTGAACAGAAATTCCCTAAGTCCGAGAGGATTAGGAAATTAGACGCTTAAATAGGTCGAGATATATTTGAGAATATCATCGATAAATATAGCTTTTTATCCTAACCACTATGAGAATCTTGAGTCACCTCTAGCATCTGTCATGTACCATAAGCCCTAGTGAACATAATTTTGGTTATTTCTTAAAATCTTGGTGACAAACAATCATTTGTGAAACTTAAACCCCCATTTCAGGAAACGTCAAACTATTAGTGAATTAAATCGCAAATGACTTGAGTTCACACCATATTCCTTATGGGATTCTACCCCAACCTAGTTGGGTTTTATATTAACAACGATCGCTTACACCCATTCAAGAGTGTAGTTTGAGCGTTATCACTAGATTCTTTATCTTTGTCCTTTGACTTTTCCTTGAGTCCTGGAATCGGCTTTGGACCCTTTTTGATAACCACCCAGGCTTAGAAGTTTTTTGATTGGACAAAGATCCTGAACCTATTATTCCATTAAGAGTAATGTTGCCCATTAAAGTACCATGGTCTTGTGGAATAGTGACCATTCTGAAGGAGAGCACTAGGAATCGAGTAACTGGTCATTTGATCTTTCCTTACTTGCAGTTAAGCAATGCTATTTGTAAGACTTGCTCTGATACCAATTAACATTCAAGAGGGGGGTGAATTGAAATTTTTCTTGTGTGAGTCGACTGCTGACCCTTCATAATCGTCTCACCTGCAGATTAGAAAACTTCACAAATAGATTAAATTCAAAAACAGTTAAGTAAGAAATTAATAAGAAGTAAAGTAACAACACAAAGATTTATCCTAGTTTGGCACACTAATGTAGTGCCTACGTCCAATCCCCTTGGGTTTTAAAGTTTTCTTAGATTGTTGAAAGGATAAAACTCAAAGGAAAACATGGTCACCCACACCAAATCTCATGGCATGACATTATATGACGGATGAGATACACAATCCAGGCTATGGTTTTAAACGTATGGCTCGAGTTCAATGATATGAAACAAGTTCTGAAGACTTATTTTGCTCTTTAGATCTTGTGACACAGCTTCAGTTAATGTTACAAAGTTGACTCGATCCTACTTTTTATATAACAATTGTAAACTAAAGTAACAGAGCTTTGTAAGACTAAGAATGAGACACTTCAAATTTTCTCCTTGAAGTTGCATGAGTATTGTCTGCCTTCGGTCTTTTTTTTTTTATAGTCTTCGACTGCGACTCTTCACGAGGAAACCCAAGAGAGTTTTTTCTCAATCAAGGATTTAAATTAATTCCTTGATTGAGGAATATAGAAATATGATATGCCCATATAAGAAATGTCCATATGTGGCTTTGGATCACATCCATATTTGATATGTCTATGATCTATTTTTCTTTTTGTTTTTTTAGAGATTGATTTCTTTCCAAATGTGCTTGTTATCTTTTCTTCCTGATTGATGTGGTCTGCCATGATTTTGGGATTGTGATCCTTCCTCCATTTCCATGATATTTTATTGATCTGCTTTCCATATTCTTAAATTGTTTTTCGGTTCCATTTACCATGTCGTGATCTTCTATATATTCCAATATCTTGAAATTATTTGGAGCAAAGATTCTCCTTCCATGTGTTCTTGTTGTGAATGATTTTCCTTGGATATGTGGATATCCTTCCATTCTTAATGTCCTTCTATTTCTGGGGTCGACTTCCATTATCTTTAGCAACTACACAGATACACTTGTTAGTTTGTCATTACTAAAACAATAACTTAGGAGACTAAAAGGGACAACCCCCTTAGCCTTACCTCAGAAGCACATAAATATAAACAGTGGAGGCCAAACAATTTTATAAAAGATATATGAATCCAAAAGAAATCTAAGAATCAAAACAAAATATCCATGCCATCCCTAAAACTAACCACAAAATCCTCTAAACCAGAGATGCCAACTAATCTGGGACATGCCCCCAATTATGATAAAAAGAATCCAGAAAGAAATACTAAGATAATCCTAAAACTAATGAAACGACCGAGCCTTGCAAAAGATGGAGGCGACCACTTCATAACAGATCAACAGACATACCGAACTACCTAACACTACACATGAGTAATATAAAAGTCATTTGAACCTACATCATGAAATGATGCAGCGTCCGAGGATGGTCAGTAGGGCAAGCACTGGCATGTAACTCGAGGGAAAGGGATAAAATAGTGCTTTTATCAAAAACCAATCAAAACCACATGCACTACATTTATATACACATATATAGCATGCCAGGATAGGGAAAAAGGTTAACTAACATGATAGTTTAACCATTAGCCTTAACTATGTAGCTCACTCCATCCTAAAGGAACCCACGTGCTATATGGGTCTAGTTCCCCCTGTCAGATGTGCCCTAGTCCATGTTATCCGTATGTACCAAGGAAAGGATAAATACACTAAAGCGATAGCCATCCAAAATATAATGTGTATCCAGATACATGGTCATATAGACCCCCAACATCGGGAAACATTGTTTCCAGTGTTGGTCCCCCAGGACTACACCTTCACGGTGAGCTACACAATTTCCTTTAAGACCAAATTAAAATAGTTTACACATAAACCCAACCATTAACCAAGGAGTCTTTATTAAGGCATTTTTCAACATGGTATCGTCATACTAATGTGCTTTCAAGATAATTCAATTATGCCAAACTAGTTTATTTAACTGTTAGACTTCAAAGTTCCATTTAAAATCCAAAACAATGCCTACCAAGGGCATTCCAAAACCATTGTTGTCTATTTATCCTTTAATGAAATGCAATGTTTTCAAAGGATGGGTTAAACTATGTGAATATTCATATTTAAAACTAAGATTGTAAAGTGGGTTGACTTTAATGCCATTATCAATCCAAGATTTCATCAATTTGGGGAAACCTATGTCCCCTATTCCAACCATTATTATTATGCACCAATTTAGTCCCAAAATCATAAATTTAAAGCATGAATAAGACATTTAAAATATGGGAAAAGAAATTCAAGTAATAACAATCAAAATCACTCAACCCAATTTCAAACTCAACAATTTAAACACATGAATAATGAATCAATTTATGCCAAAATATAAGATACAAGTTAAGGAATGAGAAACATGCCTTTTTGATGAAAATCTTTGAAGAAGATAGGAGAATTTGAATCTACAAGCCTTATAATAGAGAAATCCTCCTTGATGTTCTTGGGAGGAAGATAATGAGAAATTTTTGGATCCTTCTACTAGTTTTGGATGACTTTAGGGTTATAAAATGGATTGGGGGAGTTATAGGGATAAAAGGATCATTTTGTCCATAATTTAATATGGAAAAACATATTTAAGATCCGGGAATATAGGCTCAAAATGCAGACCTAATTGTACGGTTTCAGTCTTGCCTCGTGACCCTAATCATGTGGTCTAAACATTGCCTCTCATGGCCATCTGCACCCTGGACAGTGCCTCACTAAAGTCCCTATAACATTTTACTCCAAACTCGGATTGATGAATGATAAGTTACATAGGAAAAAAGACTCAAAGGGCTTTAATTTAATATACAGTAGGCCACAAATTCGTTATATTCTAGGAGAAATGGCCATTGGAAATTGACCCCAGTAAAATCGTAAACTAAAACTCAATAGGTTGGGGGTCCTCAACCCAACTTTGAGCTCGGAGATTTTTGTGACTTCAATAAATATCGCAAGATATTCCCATACTAAATAATTGATAATCACACCTATTTTAAGCTATAAATCATTGGTTTAAGTGTATACACGTATGAGGGATGGCTAGAATTTGATCCTAAAAATGTAGGGTATTACACAAGGCCAACTCCTGAAGCATGACAGTAAATAACAAACCTATTTGGACCCTCTGGTAGATTCAAAATTGGAGAGAAAGTAAATTGAGTCTTCAACTCTTGAAAACACTTCTCGTAAGCTTCAAAGCACTAACATTTGATCTTTTTTAGTCAAATTGAAGGAAAATCCTTCAGCAAACCATCTGTAGTAACTAGTTAAACCTAAGAAACTCTTGATATCTGATGGAGAGATAGGTCTAGGCTAGTTTCTAACTGCTTTAGTCTTTTGAGGATCAACCTGAATGCCATGATAGAAAAAGATGTGACTAAGGAATACCACTACTTTCAACCAAAATTTACACATTGTTGAACTTAGGGTATAAATGGTGATCCTTGAGTGTTTGCATGAAAATCTTTAAATGTTCTGCACATACATCCTTATTTCGAGAATAAGTGAGGATGTCATCTATAAAGTCAATGACAAACATATCCAAGTACTATTTAAACTCCATGTTTACCAAGTCCATTAAAGTTATAGGAGAATTCATCATTCCAAAATATATAACAACAAATTCATAAGTACTCTACCATGTTCTAAAGGTTGTCTTCAAAATGTCATGTTCTCTAACTCTATGTTGATGATATCCAAATATAAGGTCTATCTTTGAGAAAAAACTAGCACTCTGAAGTTGATCGAACAAGTTATCAATCCTGAGAATAGGTTATTCATTTTTTATTATGACTTTATTCAACATAATAGATGCACATTCTGAGGGAACCATCCTTTTTACATATGAAAAGAATTGGATCACCCATAAAGAGATGTTAGGGTAAAATGAAACCTTTATCTAAGAGGTCATTTAACTATTTATTCAATTCATTAAGCTCAGTTGGAGCCATCCTGTAAGTAGGAATTGAGATAGGCTGGAAAACTGGAAGAAGTTCTACTCCAAATTCTATCTCCCGCTTAGGAGGGACTTTGGTAAATCTTTGGGAAATACTTTGGGAATTTATTAACCACTAAAATTGACTAAAGAGTTTGGGTTTCACACTTTGAATCCTTAACCCAGATAAGATGATAGATACCCTATTTTGAGTTTATTTTCTAGATTTAAATTAGGTGATGAACCAACCTATAAGTGTTGAGGTGCTACCCTTCAATTCTACAATCTATTCATTGGAAAATGAAATTGGACGACTCTATTTCTATAGTTAACTAAGGTAAAATAGGAATGTATCTAATCCATACTAAAAATGACATCAAAATCTGCCATATCTAACTCTACTAGATCAACTATTGTAATTTTTTGGAAAGTTTTGATAGGGAAATTTCTGTATACCCATTTAGATATAATTGAGTCACCAACTAGAGAAGAGACTAAGAAGGGTTCTAAAAGGATTTTGCGACTTACATCAAAGTCAACTGATGTCACCCAAACTATACCCTCCAAGAAGATACAATGCAGTCACTGTCAAATTATAGTAACCTAACTAGGTTGGGGTCAATCCCATAGGGAATAGGTTAAATCCATCTCTTAAACTTGCTGAAGTAGCCAGAAGTGCAGAAAAGTAAAGGGGGGAGGGGGGATTTGTAGTAAATAGTAAAAAGTAACAAGTCTCGAATTCCTTTGGTTGTAATTAATCTGAGATAAATAGTTGGATTATGTTCCCCCTGGCTTCCTAACTCCAGAGGTTTTCCATGCTCAATCCAACTATCTCACCACTACACTTGCAAAATCTGACAAACTAGGTACTACTAACCATCTTGTAAACACTTTAAAAACCTCACTCTTCACCTTGTGAGTCTCAGGGTGTTACCTTACTAACCCTTGTCTTTGATCGCAGTTTAACTATGACCTTTTGGGTATCAAGATATTAGACGAGGGTTAATAACCTCGAATCACTGTTTTAATCCTTATTTCTAAATCTCAATCTTTCTTGTGAAGACTATCTCAAATACATGCAAGTTCTTAGTGTTGGTCAGCACTAGGAAAATAATTAATATGAAGAATATCACAATGCGAGTGTAAACAAAGATCTAGAAGAACCTCACACATCTCCTATATTATTATTCTGCCAGTGTTCCCACAACCCTAGCTAAGGAATTTAGTTGTTCATAGTTGCAAGAAATTCCAAGGAATTTAATAAAGAAAGAGTTGAAGTAATTACGAATTAATGAAGAATAAAATGCAAGTCTCAAATCAATTAATCAACCAAAAATCACGAACAAAGAGATTCAAAGATCAAAAGTCAATCTTAGCATCAAATATATGCTTGTTAATAGTATGAGTGTGTAAAAGTGAATAAGCTAACTAAAAACATCAAAAGAGTATTTATAGATTGCATGAAAACCCTAAAAATCCAAACCTAAATATACAAGGAAAACTAAGTCGGTGGAATCTTACGATGCCACTTACGGTCCGTAAATGGCACCTATGCCATGTAGGTGGCCATCGTAGGTGGCAGGCTCTCAAATCTACAACATCTTCTTTTGCACTGATACCTATAGGGTGTAAGTAGTAATTACTTCCCATAGGTTGGCCTATCATAAGTAACAGGAAATCTTTACTTCTACAACTTCTCTGAACTTTAATTCTCTAACACTTACATTGGTACCTACGACGCCGTAGGTTGTACCTAGGGCCATAGGTTCCCTATCGTAACTAGAAGGCTCATCACTGTAACTTCTGATTCTCTAAAGTTTGAAACTCTAAAACATATGACAAGCCACTTAAGGGTCGTAGGTGGGACCTACGACACGTAAGTGGCATCTTAAGTGAGCCCTTCTGCAAATCGTAACTCTTTTTCTTTCTTTTCCGCTCCAAACCCTAGTTTCCTACAAAATAGACACAAAAACACATCATATCTGCCAAAACGAACCTAAGTACGTTCATATTTTCTAGTTTTAAGCATCATAAGTGCCATGGAACCATGTCACATCAACACCCTCAACTTAGAACATTTGCATGTCCTCAGGCCACAAAAACACAATAAAACACAACAACAATTCTTAACCAAGAGAAACCTAAGATACCTATGGTAGTCAATCCCAATTTTAGCTCAAAAACATAAACCCCTCCTATTTTTAATCTTTTTAAAACCAACTGTGTGAATTAATGCAGCCCAATAATTTCACATAAGGGAATCAAGCTATGTCATTATATTAGCAGCACATAATCAAGCATATATACAAATTACACTACCTGAATAAATACGTAGCTAGCAACACAACCCATGCACCCTTACAACAAAGAAGTCCCACTCACACAATGGAATAATGAATGTTAATGTGTGGACAATCACAAGACACTCATACTCTCAAACGATATTCCAAAATGTGCATAGAATATAATAGGCTTGCCCTTATTTTCTTTACCCTGGTTTTCGAAAAGTCGAAGTAGGATCAGTATAGGACTTTACTTGGCTTGTAACGTAGGCTTGGGGGATAGTATGGTACATTTAGGAATTTACTAACTAAGCGTCCTTGGCACTACAATTATGTTAGGGGTTCACTTATCAACCAACTTTTTCTTTTATTCCACCCTTATTTCTCCCTTTTTCTTTTTATTTGATTATTCAGGTTGAGTATGGTTTCTTTTATTCTTTCTTTTTTTCTTTTTTACTTTTTTTCTACCATAACCAGTGCTAGTTTCTTTTCTCTTATTTACATCCTTCTCCATACCTACTTCTAATCACACACCCCTATGATCGCTACCCTCAAATTAAGTGATTTGCATAATTTAAGGTGCACAGTGTCCAAGGAGGACCAAGGCCAAAACAGGTTCATTGTATTTAAACTGGGAAGGTGAAAGGTGTGAACAAGAAAAGTAGTCTATATAGGATCAAAATACGGATAAAGTGATACTCGTTTGGATTTGGAAGGTCATTTAATCAAAAAGTGGACTAATTCAAGAATAGACTATGATCCTTTCCTAACCGACTATCCTATAATCTAGGCAAGACTAACCGGGAAAGTTCTAGATTCAGCATACAAAGCGAACTAAGTAAGCATCTCACACACATAGAGAACAGGGTTGCATCACAAGTGACTAGATATCTGGTTCATGTAAATGCTAGCTATGATTATTATGAACCGAATCCTAATGCCATAACAAAATCCATAATTGTCACATATATAAGCACATCACATAATTGAAAACAAATTTTTTAAAGAGGTATCATTTTTTCTAACATATTGAATCCCAATTAAAACAAAATATATCAACTGCACTTAGGTATTAATTTTTCTCCTAGTAAACCAAAACAACATAAAATAATACGAAACAAAACACAATATGTCCTAAACATATCGGCTCTACTAAGAACAAACTTCGAGGAAAAAAGACATGACAACAAAAACCCTATGAGGATATCTAGACCCATAAGTATCCCCACCCCCATCAAATCGACATGCATTGTACCCAATACATTAGGCCACTATAAAACAAGAGAGTGAGGAAGATACCCATGGAACCTTAGGTACGTAGATCTGATATCAATCACACTAACATAAATTAACACAAATGCATTAATAGCAAGATATCATGGGTTATTGATTTAACGTCGCGGCATGATGCAGGTACCTTGATTACTCAAAATTCATCAAGGTAGCCAAAGGGTTGGCCTCCAAGGTTATCAACATAACTTATCACCTAAACTACCCTCATGTCAGTCGATTGCTTCATGGTTCTGCGAACATTGAATGTAACCTCCCAATCATTCAGTCTGAACTTAAGCTCTCTTTTCTCCATATCCACCAATGATCTACCCGTGTCTAAAAATTGTCTCCCCAAAATTATAGGCATCTCAAAATCAAATTCACAATCCAGGACAATAAAGTCGGTCAGAAAGATAAAGTTGTCCACCTTTTACCAAAATATCAAATGATGTACCCATAGGATTCTTCACTATACAATCTACCATCAATAACCGCATCATCGTTGGTTCGGGAGGTTTCAATCCCAACTATTTGAATACTACCAACGGTATCAAGTTAATGTTGGCACCCAAGTCATACAAAGCTCTGGCAAATCTAGATGTCCCAATGGCACAAGTAATCGTAAAAGCGCAGGGATCATCTTTCTTTTGTGCCAGAGATCGATATGTAATCGCATTACAATGATGCAACCCACTAACATCCTCATAATTGAAAACTCTCTTATTTGTCACCAAATTCTTCATAAATTTTGCGCACCCCGGCATCTGCTCAAGAGCTTTCAAAAGAGGGATTTTCAAACTCAAATCTTTCAGCATAGCAATGAACTTTTTATAATTCCATTTTTTTCTTCTTCTTCAACCTCTATGGAAAAGGTGGGGGAGGTCGTGGAATGGTTTTCACTACAATCTTTCCTTCTTCCCCCTTTCTTTTATCCTTCTCAACATGCTTATCAACACCTATCAATTTTTGTGATGACTCACTACTAGTCACCAATTTTTTAGATTCTACTTTGGTATTTTCATCAATATCAACCACTACATTTTAAACCTCATCAACAATATGCATAGCGGGATCATTAGTATCCTTACCACTTTGAGTGGTGATGTCTAGAAAGTGACCTTCATTTTTTGAATTTTGCACAGTGTTTCTTAAAAGAGTGCACAATTGACTTTGATTTAAGTTCACTGATATCTGACAAAATTATTGCGCAAGCTGCTTGATTGAAGTAGCATGCAATTCCACTTTTTAGTCAAACCTAAAATGTCTACCTTAATCTCCTTAAGGAAAATTTCTTGACTTTTGAAACCCTTAACCATCTTAGTGAGCAACGCCTCCATTCTTGACTCATTAAAATAGGCACCACTTTTCTCCGTATAATCATCATTGCGTCTCCTATGACCGTCTTTATCTCTCTCTGCTCTGATCTATGTATCTATCTCCATATTAGTTCCAATCTTTATTCCCTTGCCTTGAGTTCTAATTGTCTTGAGCAGACGATTGGTCCTTCGTTAGAAAACCCACTAACTCTCTATCTAGATACATTGCTTTTTCATCCACATTAGAATCATATGACCTAGAAGCTTTACCTTGGGCACCCACAATATTAACCTTCTAAAAATTCATAATTGCAAATAGTTTTGTCAGTAAGACAATCTCCATCCTCAGCTACGCAACCTTCTGAAACACTAAATCAACTACAACTTTATTCTCTCTAGAAGGACCAATAGCATAATTGTTGACACCTTTCTCTACCTCCTGAGTATTCTACCATCAATTGGTAAGAGAGACCTGATCTAAGATATCTAACACTGATTCCAAATGCAGGTTCATGAATGATTCTCTAGTAATAGTATCCGCCATAGCTTTAGAACTAGTATTTAGGGCACGAAAGAAAATCGCTAGCAAATCTCTCCCCAAAATTCTGTGATTAGGCACAATCATCCATTTCTTCTTAAACCAAAACCATGCATCATACATTGGTTTAGAATGTATTTTACTAAAATTATAGATATCTTCATTCAATTGTAGCATTATGGTAAGAGGGAAAAACAATCTAAAAATAACTTCCACAACTCATTCCAAGTAGTAATGGACCCACAAGGTATTTCCCCTAACCATAATATCGCTTCACTAGTCAGAGAGAATGGGAACAACCCGAGTCTCAACCTTTCTTGATCCACCCCAAGTATATTATATGAAGTGAAAATTCCAATATAATTAATGAGGTAAATGTTTGCGTCATCAGTCGGCAGGCCCTCAAACACCTTTCAAATTTAGCAACTGGATCATAGCTCTAGTAATATCAAACTTAACCCCCTGGGGAAACTCAGGAGGAATGATGGCTCAGTATTGATAGGCTCTACATACCCCATTTCTTCATCTGGATCTTCATGTGCTGGTAAATACTAAAAACCTGGGGGTAATGGATCTCTATCTCTTCCACCTCTATTAAGTTTTTCTCAACAATCAACTTTTTGCCTTTGTCTTGCTCTCTCTATTTCCTGAGTTGCACACTGGTTAGCCTGATTATCCCTTCTCATATTTTTTAACTAATAACTATGCAGTAGTTTTTGTAGCTGTCTTCTGAGGAGGTGGGGGAGTTAAGTACTATGGATCAACTTGAGGCAGCCCATGATAAGCTTCACGATCGTTTTGAGACATCCTATGCTTATTTTTTAGGATTCTTTTTGGCTCTGGAAAAAATGGGATCAAGGGATTGCCTTGACTCCTAGTACTGGTCATACACCATTGTATGCCCTAAGAAGAACAGAAAAGTTAAAGAAGATAACCTCAACAACTTTAATCAATAAATCCATAACCGTATTCCTAGACAACGACACCAAAATTTGATGTCACCCAAACTATACCTTTCAAGAAGATACAATGCGGTTGCTGTCAAATTATAGTAACCCAACTAAGTTGGGTTCGATACTATAAGGAATAGGTTTGAATCCATCTCTCAAACTTGTTGAAGTAGTTGAAAGTGTAGAAAAGTAAATTAGAGGAATTTGTAGTAAATATTATTAAGTAACAAGTATTGAATGCCTTAAGTTATAATCAATCTGAGATGAACACTAGGATTGTGTTCCCCCTGGCTTCCTAACTCTGGAGGTTTCTCATGCTCAATCCAACTATCTTACTGCCACACATGCAGAATCTGACAAGCTAGGTATTACCAACTATCTTGTGAACACTTTGATAAGTCTTACCATTCAGCTTGTGAGTCTCATGGTGTCACCTTACTAAATCTTGTCTTTGATGCCAATTTAACTATCACCTTTGGGTCTCAAGTCATTAGTTGAGTGTTGATAGCCTTGAATCACTGTTGTAATCCACATTTCCCAATTTCAATCTCTCTTGTAATGATCTCGAATACATGCAAGTTCTTAGCATTATCCACCGCTAATAAAGCAATTAAATTGAATGAGACCACAATGGAAATGTAAAGAATGATCTAGAAAAAACTTACACTTTCCCTGCTTCATTATTCTACCTGGGTTCCCACAACCATAGCTAAGGAATTTAGCTGCTCATAGTTGCAAGAAATTCCATGGAATAAAATAAACAAAGAATAGAAGTAATCTCATAACAATGAAGAATAGAAACCAAAGTCTTAAATAAATTAATCAACCAAAAACCAAGAACGAAGAGATTCCAAGATCAAAAGGCAGTCTTAGAATCAAATATATATTTGTGAATAGTATGAGTGCGGAAAAGTCCATAAACTAAATAAAAAAATCAACAGAGCATTTATATATTACATAAAAACCTTAAAAATCCATACCAAAACATACAGTAAAAACCAAGTCAGTGGCCACTTATGGGGCGTAAATGGAACCTACGCCACATAGGTGGTCATCATAGGTGCTAGGCTTCTCAACTCTACAACATCTTATTTTTCATTGATACCTACGGGGAATAAGTAGGGCCTATGTCCCATAGATTGGCTCATCATAAGTACTAGAAAATCTTCACTTCTGCAACTTCTCTGAACTTTAATTCTCTGAAACTTACAGTGGTACCTACGGCATCGTAGGTTCCCCATTGTAACTAGCAGGCTCATTACTATAACTTTTGATTCTCAAACGTTTGGAACTCTAAAACATATGACAGGCTACTTACTAGCCGTAGATGGGACCTACGCCACATAAATGGCATCGTAAGTGGGCCATTCTCATTTTAAAAAGAATGTAACGTCATTTTATCAAAAAATCACACAATCACAACCCTATAATAGAGAAAAGGAGTAAATTTATTCGTTCTCAAAAATTTAAGAAGAAAGTACTAAGCTAAACCAAAATATAACACAGCAAAGAGGATACAGATATTTAAAGCTGAAGAATATGTAGTAGGAGTTTGAATTAATCAATTTAAGGCCTTAGCTACTACCTAAAGATTAGATCTTCATGATCTTACTACCTTAACGACTTAATTAAGCTATAATGTAGTGTTTAACAAGAAAAGTAATTGAAAAGATCAAACAGAAAAAAAAATATTAAGCTGGAAGGCGTCTTATAGATAGTCATATATGCTCCTCTCAAACAGTCATGATTTGGTAAAGAGGACGTGAAACTTAAATTGATGTGAAAAAATGAAAACACAAAAGTGTAGAGGCTTCATATGTTCCTCTCAAACCACATTTACTCTAAGCTATCAACATTTGTTTAGGTAGAAAAGAAACATACTTAAAGACTGACATTTTTTATAGAATCCCAATTTTACTCCTCACTCGTATTAAACTGATATAATAAATCAGTAAGAGGATTTGATCACAAAGGTTGATGACACTTAAGATAAACCCAATAGATTTGAACCAGTTTCTTCCTCAACTTAAAAGTTATGATGAACCATAAGACAATAGATCAATGAGAAATCCTCAACTAGACAGCTCTGTACTAATATTTAGTTTATTTGTTCATTTTGATATTATGAATCAAGGGATACTTATGAACTAATTACTCCAAACACACAAACCAAAGAACAAATAAACCTAAAGATGATGGTTGTGATAAAATAAAGAAAAGGAATGAACTTTGAATAGTTCATCTATTAATCAAGAAACAAGAGAAACACAACACATAAAAAAAAAGCTAAACATACAAGAAATAAAGATAGAATGGTTATTTTCCAAATGTAGTCTTGCAAAACTTTAAGAGTTTTAGATATAGAAGCAAGAATCAAAGCAAAATTGTAGAGAGAGCACATAAGAGAAACATTCAAATTCCAATATCAAATACAATGAGCTAGGTCAATCCCATTTTCACGATCAAATATGAGATTTAAACTATTTGAAAATAAAAAGAACTAATACTATATCAAATGGAAATTAAGACTAAAACATGATGTTGAAATACTATTACTAAAGCCAAAACAATAGGAAAACAAACAAGCACCTAATAACAAATTAAGGTAAAAGGTACGAAAGTTTTACCTCTTTTGGGGAAGCAAACTAGGACTACGAGCTTGTTGCAAACTAGGACTACGAGCTTCCATATAAAAAATCCTAAGCTACTAAGAGTCTTAAAAGGATCTTAGCCTACAATCCGAGAAAAATCCCTTACTTTAGGGTTCTTGCTCTCGGACAATGCCTCTAAACTTCAACCTCTAACCGCTTCCCCCGATAAAAATAGGAAAGATATATAGTAATGATTTTAGGGTCAAATTCTGATTTCAAATGATGTGGAAGTTTAGAAATTTGGGGGTAATTTTGGAAATTTGTTTGGGGCATGATTTTGAATCCTTTTTTAGGACAAGGTTGGGCTGTAGAAATCGGTATGAATTTGTATCAAATTTTGAAAGAGAAAATGATGAAGCAATTAAAAAACACCACGTCCCATGTTCTATAACGTCGAAGGTACACATCTGTGTGTTGGTCACATGGTGTCGTACGAAATGAGAGGGAGATGAGCGAAGAAAAAAGGGGGAAAATCAGGGCAGGGTTTTTGCTAGGTCGATATTAGTTGTTGTGGATCAATATTCGAGGTAAGAAATAGGTATTAGGAAATTTATTAGATAGCCTAATTGTTAAAATTTTAGCCTAATTGAAAATCAATTGGCCAATTGCATTGCAATTGTGGCCAGATTGATTTCAATTAAGGTCATATTTAATAAATTGGTTAAGTTGAATTAAAGTTTGAAATAAATTAACAACCTTCAATCCTGAGCTTCTCGGTTTAATAAAATCAAATAAATATTTTCCAAATAAATTATTTTTTAAGAAATATATTTAAATCAAGATTTACCTTTTTTGAATTAGTTTTTTCAAGACAGTTCTTGATTAAAATTTGATTTCTCGTAAAATAATTATTTAAGTATCAAAATTATACGATCTCATATATACAAATATGAGAATATATAATTTATACATAAATGAAAAAACTACCTAGATAAATATTTTGAAAAAAACATTCTGATAAAATAAATGTTGTAATTTTATTTAAAACTAAAGATACTGTGAATTAAAATTAGTTGTAAAGGGCAAATATTAGATGGCAAAAATGACTATATAAGGGGAACCATCCTGATCCTACCAAATATGCAGAACATAGAATTTATTTTGACATTGACTACCACTTGTACTACATGAGGCACCCTACTAAGTTGGGCGACTTATTGGAGCTGCTAACAATGTAGACTAAGCCCTGTTACCCCTAATTACTTGTTCGATAGAAGGACTGACATAACTCGAACTGGCGCCTAGTCGTGTCAGGTGCCTTGAGTCCAATAGGGACCCGAGACCATGCCCAATACCCAACCATAACCTTTCTGCAACCTATGTCGGATGAACTCCAAACATATAACAAGATAGAACAATAAAACATTAATAAAATCCATAACCATAACCAACCAAATATCCAACCGGTGTCAACCTCAATGCCAATACCAATACCAAGGCTGGCACCAATACCAACACCGCTCTTGCCCATAGTAGTCACTCGAAGCCTTTAACCAAAAACAAAGAACATCTGGTCGGGACATGCCCCCGGCCATAGCCAAAACCAAAGTCCAAGAAACAAAAACAAAGTAAAGAATTCCATAACATGAAATGGAGTCTTTCGAAGTATGAAAGCTCACCACTTAAGTCTGACTCTGAGCTGTCCCCGAATCCAAGTCACTGAGTAGGAGGAGTAGTATGGTCGGTTCCTAAATCGCATGGGGATACAACGCCCGAAGATGGTTAGCATAATAAATGGTAGCATGTACTTAGGAATAAGGATAAAATAATACCATTACTCAAAACAAAAGTAAATAACTATATGCAATCACATACATATACACATATATTCCATGCCAAGAAAGGGAACCGGGTTTCGCATGCATTTAAAACCTTAACCTGAGTTGTGTAGCTTGGCCATCCTAAAACACCCACGGGCTATATGGGTCCAGTGTTACCCCTTGAACGGGCCCCAATGCATATAACCGCACAAACCGGAGAAATCATAGGGGCCAGGGATTCTCGTGTACCTGTTTCCCTCCATGATACATAAATACAAGTATAAACGTAGGGGATTCTCGTGTACCCCACAAGTATATGGTCACCATTACCAACCCTTGTATCGGCAAACATGAGTTTCTAATGTTCGTTCATCGGACTCACACCTTTACGGTTAGCTATCACAACCCACTATTATTGACCAATTAAAACCTTTAGCACATAATCAAACCACCAATTCTATAATTTAATTACCATGGCATTATCAAGTGGTATCATCATACCGACTACAGCTTGCAAGAAATGTCATTAACCAACACTTAGGGGATTCCTTTGTACCCCATATGATTTCCAATTAAACCAACACCATAGCCACCAAGGCCTTTACAAAATCATTTAAAACTATCCAAACCAATTTAAGTTCCATTACCATACTATGCAATGTAAAGATTTCACTAAAAGTCAAACTGTGTGACAAAATCATTGTCATTGGCAATTTATCAAACATGTTGAGGGCATATAGTTTTCAAAACCAAAACCAAGAATCAATTGACCATTCCCATGCAACCACATGTTCAAACCACCATTATAACATGAAAACCTTAAGAAAAACATGGAAAAACATTATCCAACCATCAATAACAAAGACCCGCAACATATATTTCAAAACCAAAACATTACCATAATAATACTATAAAAACCATTCATTAACACATGTTTTTAGTTGAACTAACAATGAGGGAGGAGTAACATAACTTAGACACCAAGGAATATGGAGAGACCACCCTTTGAAAGCCCTAATAGATCACCTTGAAGAAACCCTAGCCTTTTCTTAAACCAAGAACTTGAGAGAGATTTAAGAGTGTTTGACTTATAATAATAGGTTAACGAAGCCTTCAAAGATATTTTATATCGTAGGGACAAAAAGGGTTAAGAGGGAGAATGTCCAGAATACTACCAACTTAAACTGTAAAAATTCCTGCAGGTGGTACGATTGGACCCCTCAACTCGTACCCATATCATACGAGTGGTACCCTCCAATCATATTGAAGATAGAAAGTTGGACACTATATTCTATCCTACATATGACTCACTTGACCAACTCGTAACCAGACCATTTGGCTCGCACGGTCTAGTCGTACCCATGATAGAATCAAAAGGGGTTGGACACTGGACAACATACGGCTAGACTATACCACTTATACCCTATCCTCATGACTCTTAGTGAACCACTCGTACTCTGAGCCAAGTCAAGTTACTAAGTTTTATATTAGGTGAAGGATCAACCCAACAACCCATTACCAAACCATACGGCTCGTACAACCAAGTAGTACCCAAACAGAAAAGCAACCATCACCCATTGGATACCTTACGAGTTGGGTCACTTGACCTGTACACACACCATACGACTCGTATTATGATTCTTCAAAAGACCAGTGAGCTCAAAGCTTAGGGAATTTCCAAGGGCCAAAACCCAGGGTGTTTTAATTCTCCCCCACTTAGATCATTCATCCTCGAATAATGGAGCAAGATATTACAAGCATGATTTACACCCCAACACATCAACTTTGACCTTTAACTAAGTTAGAAAACAAAGATGTAAGTAAATCAATCTTTCCTTTAACTAAGTTAGAAAACAAAGATGTTATGAAGAATACATACCTTCCGCATGAATTTGCAGAGCAGAAAACATGAACGGATACTTAAACATCATGTCCTCTTCATATTCCCAAGTAGCCTTTTCAACCTTGTGGTTCCTCCACAGAACCTTTACTGAAGCCACGTCCTTGGTCCGCATCCGAAGAACCTACCAATTGAAGATCTCAATCGGGACCTCCTCATAAGATAAGTAGTCTGAAATACCAATATCCTTGATAGGTACGATTTGCGAAGGATCACCCATACACTTCCTTCACATAGAAACATAGACCAGCGGGTGAATGGATCTCAAACTAGAAGGCAACTTCAACTCTATGCAACATTACCAACCCTTCTAAAAACCAAGTATGGACCAACGTAGCTGGGACTGAGCTTTCTCTTCTTACCAAACCGCATCACTCCCTTCATGGGAGACACCTTTAAAAATACCCTATCACCAACCTTAAACTCTAAATACCTACACCTTACCTACATCTCCACCTCACCAACCTCGAAACACCCAATAGGAGACCTACACCTCCTACCATACAAAGTTTCAAACAGAGCCATCCCAAAACTAAAGTGGTACCTATTATTATAGGCAAACTCTATAAGAGGCAAATGATCAACCCAACTACCACCATAGTCAATCACACAAGCATAAAGTATATCCTTAAATATCTGAATAATTCTCTACACTTGCCCATCTGACTGCGGGTGAAAAACATTACTAAGACTCACTTTGGTCACCAAACCTCTCTAAAATAACCACCAAAAGTAAGATGAAAATTGTGTACCATGATCTAAGATGATAGAAATAGGTACCCCATACAACTTCACAATCTCATAGAGATATAACCTCGCATAATCCTCAGCTTAGAAGTTTGTACTTACTGGTAAAAAGTGAGCTGATTTTGTCATCCTCTCTATGATGATCCAAACCAAATCAAATTGGTTCCAAGACCGAGGAATATCGATACCAAAATCCATGTTGATCACTTTTCACTTCCACACCGGTAACTCAATTTCTTGATACAATTCTCTGTGCCTCATGTGCTCAACTTTCACTTGTTGTCACACCATGCACTTTGCCATAAAATTAGCCATATCCCGCTTCATATTATTCTACCAATACATCTTCATAAGGTCATGATACATTTTTGTTGAACCAGGATGAACAACATAAAATGGCTTATCTGCCTCAGCCAAGATCCTCTCTCACAACCTATCTACATGAGGAACACATAACCTTCGTTGGTACCACAAGGTACCATCACAACTAATCTCAAAGTCTATCGCCTTATGCCCACCTATATCACCCTTGATCCTCATCAAGACCATGATCTAAACCTTTTTTCTCTTTTATCTCTAGCATCAAGAGACGACTACACTACCTCATATACAAGTATGCCACCATCCTCAGAGTCCATGAGGCAAAATCTAAGGTTAGCTAAATGGTGAATATCCTTTACCAACTCCTATTTCTCCTCATCCACATGAGTTATACTCCCTATGGATAACCTGGTAAGAGCATCAGCAACCATATTAGTTTTACCTGGATGGTAGTGAAGACTCATGTCAAAATCCTTGAGCATCTCAAGCCATCTCCTTTGCCTGAGGTTAAGCTCCTTCTGAGTAAACACATATTGCAGGCTCTTATGATAAAAAAAGATGTCTATATGTACTCCATATAAATAGTAATGCTAGATTTTTAATGAGAACACCACAACTAATAATTTCAAATCATGGGTTAGATAATTCTGCTCATGTACCTTTAACTGCCTAGAATCATAAGCTATCACCCTGCCATGTTACATCAGAATACAATGAAGCCTCACACAAGATGCATCATAATAGACCACAAACCAATCCATATATTCAAGCAAAGTTAAAATCGGAGCCAAAGTTAGCTTATCCTTCAGCATTTTAAAACTACCCTCACAAGCATCTAACTATATGAACTTTACCTTCTTCTGAGTTAACTTAGTCAATAGGGAAGCTATAGAAGAAAAACTCTCCACAAATCTCTTATAATAACCAACTAATCTCGAGAAGATCTGAATATTAGTTGGGGTTGTGGGTTTAGAACATTTCTTAACCACTACAACCTTCTGCAGATCTACTATGATCCCTTTACTAGAAATAACATAACCCTAAAAAGTGACAATATTCAACCAGAATTCACATTTCAAAAACATAGCATACAACTGCTGCTCTCTTAAGGTATACAACACCACATGGAGGTGATAGGCATGATCCCCCTCACTCTTGAAGTTCACTAGGATATCTTCTATGAACACAATAATGAACAAGTCCAGAAATTTATGAAAGACCCTATTCATTAAATCCATAAATGCCTCTGGGGCATTGTTCAACACAAAGGACATAACCCAAAACTCATAATGCCCATACCGAGTACGGAAGGAAGTCTTAGGGATATCCACTTCCCTAATCTTTAATTGATCATACCCAAATCAAATATAAATCTTGGAGAAAAATTTAGCACCTTGCAACTGATTAAACAAATCATCTATCCTTGGAAGAGGGTACTTATTATTTACTGTCACCTTATTCGACTGTCGATAATCAATACATATCCAAATAGAACTATCCTTCTTACGCATGAATAACACTGGTGCACCCTATATTGATACACTAGGACAGATGAAACCCTTGTCTAAAAGGTCTTTTAGCTACTCCTTAAGCTCCTTCAACTTAGTCGGAGCCATTATATATGGAGGAATAGAAATTGGACGAGTGTCCGGAACATGATCAATCCAAACTTAATCTTCTTATTAGGAGGAACACCAGGAAGGTCATTAGGGAAGACCTTAAGAAATTCATTCACCACAGGGAAAAAATTCAAATAAGGACCCTCCAAGTTAAAATCTTTAACCCAAACTAGATGATAGAGACACCCTTTAGAGATTAATATTTGAGCTCTAAGATATGATATGAACCTTCTCTTAGGATATAGGGAACCACTCTCCTACTTAATAACCAGCTCACTAGGAAATTAAACGACAACCTTGTGGGTTTGATAGTCTAAAGATGCATAGCACGTGTGCAACCAATCCATCCCTAATATGACATCGAAATCTACCATATCTAATTCAAATAGATCCATCATAGTTTCTTTACTACCAACAGATACCACGCCCCCCCTATAGACTCTCCTAGCAATCACAGAGTTACCTGTTAGGGTAGAAATAGAAAAAGGGTCCAAAATAAAATCAGGACCATAACCAAAATGCACAACCAAAAATAGGGTCAAATAAGATAGAGTGGACCCCAGATCAAGTAAACAGTACACATTATGAGAAAAGAGTTTCAACATACTAGTAATGGAATTAAGTGATGCTTTGGACTCTTGACGAGTAGTGAGAGCATAAAAATGGTTCCAACAAGTGCTGGAGCCAGATGGTGCACTCTTTAGTATCGGAACTGAAGAAGAGGCAACCCAAAAAAAAACCTTACCAATAGGATAATTTCTAAGAATATATCCTGTCTGACCATAGTTGAAGAACTTTTCCCTTCCCTCATCACAGAAACCCCGATACAAGCAACCATAAAATTTGTAAAGAGGATATGATGGAGCTGACTGAGACCCACTTGCCTGAGATTAGGCACCCTCTGCTCTAAAGTTGTTGCCACCATGCAGACGCTTATCACCCGACGACTTTGGGTAGGGAGCACTAGTCGTCGAGTAAGACCTAAAATTGCCTCACTTTTTCTTAGGCCATTTTCCACCATCCCGGCCACTCTGTTGTTGGCCACCACCCTACTCAAAAAATCTAAAGTTTTTTCCCTACCTCTTCCCTTTATTTTCTTCCTCAACTTGTTGCATGTATACTACTAACCAAGAGATATCCATGTCCTTGTTTAACAAGGAGGCCTTACTCTCTAAGATCAATTCTCAGGATAAATCAAAAGTGAACTTCATTATTCTATCCCTCATGCTAAAAACCAACTCTGAAGCATAACGCAATAAATAATAAAACTTCAAGGGATATTCCTTGATTGACATCTTTCCTTGCTTCAAATTAACAAACTCTCCCGCCTTTCTTTCCCTCAATTCTTGAGGAAAGAAGCGGTCCAAAAAAGCCTTTGAAAAATTTTCCCAGTGAGATAACTCAACATCGTCACCCCTTGCCTGACCCCATTCCTCGTACCATTGGTATGCCATATCTTTCAGCTGATAGGCAGCAAACTCCATGCCCTTCACATTAGTGGCATGCGTAACACAAAAAATCTTTTCCATCTTATCCAAAAAATATTGAGGATCCCCGTCAAACTTAACACCTGTAAAGTTTGACACATTCAACCTCATGAACTGGCCAACTCTTGTGGACTCAAAAAATGGAGTAACAGGAACACCACACTCAGACTAAAAAACTACCAATTGTGCTAACATGTGAATAGACTGATGAAACTCGGTGTTCGTCACTTTAGACTGGTGAGCTCAGGAAGGAGTAGAGGGAATAGTAGAACTCTAGGAAAATTAGGAACTAGATCACTAGATTGGGTGTAGACCCCATAAGTAGAATGAGTCCCATCAATATTATCATTGAGTGGGGTAAAGGAGTTCCCATGAGCATCATATCATCGAGAAGGCATGATATAAAAATAAAACAAAGAGACATTAGTGGAGAATTTAGGACCTTAGACTCTACAGCTTGAAAATAGAACACAAGAAAGAGAAACATTCCTAAATACCTTATAGCCTCTTCCTTATGAGTGTGGCCTGCTATACACCGTTAAAAAAGACTCTACTCGACACGACTTTCTTGACTCCTAATTGACCATAAACTTAGGGCTCTAATTTTAATCTGACTTGACCCAAACTAGGGCCTAGTCAAGTTGGGTGCCTCAAGTCCAACCGAGACCGAAGACCAACACTAATACCCAACCATAACTGTCCTGCAACCTATGTGGGATGAACTCTAGAAATATAATAAGATAGAACAATAATAAATCAGGAACATCAATAAAATCCATAACCATAACCAACCAAATAATCAATCGGTGTAAAACCCAATCCCAATACCAATAATAAGACTGATACCAATACCAATACTGCTCATGCTCACAGTAGTCACACAAAGCCTTTAACCAAAAGTAAGGAACATCTGGTCGGGACATGCCCCTGACCATAGCCAAAACCAAAGTATAAGAAACAAAAACAAGGTAAAGAAAGCCATTGCATAAAATAGATTCTTCCAAAGTATAGAAGCTCACCACTTCAGTTTGACATTGAGTTATCCCCGAATTTAAGTCACTGAGAAGTAGGATTAGTATGGTTGATGTACTCAGGAATAAGGATAAAATAATGCCATTACTCAAAACCAAAGTAAATAACCATATGCAATCACATAAATATATACATATATACCGTGCTGGGAAAGGAAATTGGGTTTAGTATGCATTTAAACTTTAACATGGGTTATGTAGCTTGACTGTCCTAAAACTACCCATAGGCAATATGGGTCCAGTATTACCCTCTGAACGGGCCCTAGAGCTTGTAGCTGTAAGAACCAAGGATATCATAGGTGTCGGGGATTCCCGTGTACCCTTCGCCCACCATGATACATATATACAAGTATAAACTTAGAGGATTCTCGTGGACACCACAAGTATATGGTCACCATGACCAACACTCATGTCGGCAGACATGATTTTCTAATATCCGTCCATTGTACTTGTCGCCCTCCATGATACATATATATAAGTATAAACGTAGGGGATTCTCGTATACCCCACAAGTATATGGTCACCATTACCAACCCCCATGTCAGCAAAAATGAGTTTCCAAAGTTCATCCATTGGACTCACACCTTCACAATTAGCTATCACAACCCACCATTATTGACCAATTAAAACCTTTAGCATATAATCAAACCACCAATTCCATAATTTAATTAGCATGACATTATCAAGTGGTCTCATCATACCAACTATAGCTTACAAGAAATATCATTAGCCAACACTTAGGTGATTTCTTTGTACCCCACTTAGCTCTGAGTACGAGTGTCTTGATAAGAGCCGTGAGGATAGGTTACGAGTCGTTGTGACAAGTCATATGTTTTCTAGAGTCAATCCCTTTAGATTCTATCTTGGGTACGACTGGAGCATACGAGTCGTATGGTCTTGTCATTGATGGGGGTTAGGGAGTCGTATTGTGGATAGTGTATGGGTGTCCAACTCACTTTATTGGTGAAAAATCCATGGCAAAAGTCATATATTATGGTCACAAGTCACGAAATTGACTCATAACAACCTACGGTATTTTTACAATTTTAAGTGTGGGGCATTTTAGACATTTCCCCTTTTTAACTCCCTTTGATACAACGACATAAAACACCTTTGAGGACTTCATTAACCTATTATTCTCAATCAAACACTCTTAAAAATCTCTGAAAACTCTCTTTTCAAGCAAAAGTGTAGGGTTTCTTCAAGACAATCAATTAGGGAATTTCAAGTGTGATTCTCTGTGTCTTCCTTGGTGTCTAAGGTATATTACTCCTCCCTCATTGTTATTTTACAAGGGGATTGTGTTTTAATGTATGATTTTTATGATATTATTATGGTTTGAAGTATTGGTTGGGGGTTTCGGATGTTCATGGTTGAATAATATTTCTCACAGATTAATTATGATTTTTCTTTATTTTAATATGATTTTGAAAATTGTGGGATGCATGGTGATGGTAAATGGATTTTAGGGTGTTATGGATTCCCTAAATTACTTGGTTATGGTTTTGAAACTTATGTTCCCTCAACCTATTTGTTAAAATGCCAATGAGAATGATTTTGTCAAATAGTTTAACTACTTTTGAAATCTTTGCATTGCATAAATGGTAATGGAACCTTAATTGGTCTGGTTGATTTTAAATGGTTTGGAAAGGCCTTGGTGGACATGGTTTTGGTTTAATTGGAAACTTTAGAGTCCACTTGGTTTAATGGTTTTGGCATGGCATGATAGGATAGACTTGCAGTCTCTAGTTTTGGTATGACGATACCAATGGTTAGTGCCTAATAAAAACTGCTTAGTAAATGGTTGGAATGAGTAAATGGTTTTAATATGGGCTTAAAGGGGTGTGTATATTAAAGTCGTCGAAGGTGGAGGTCCCGAGGGGATCAATACTAGAAAATCATGTTTTTTGATATGAGGTTTGGTCATGGTGACTATGTGCATGATGTCACACTTTATATTTTGAGAGATGTACCAGTCATCTTAGGTTTTTTTCTCTGGCCGTACGGCTAACACTCACTGGGGCCCTTTCAGCAGGTGGAGCTGAACCCATATAGCCCGTGGGTAGTTTTAGGATGGGAAAGCTACACACCCCAGGTAAAGGTTTTATATACATACTAAAATTGGTTCCCTATCCCAGCATGATATATATATATATGTATATATGTGATTACATATGGTTAATTGATTTGGTTTTGAATTACTGGCATTATTTTATCTTCTCCCTGAGTACATGCTATATTTCACTCCGCTAATCATCTTTGGGTGTTGTATCCCCATGCGATGTATAAGTCATCCATACTACTATTCCTCCTGCTTAGTGACTTAGATTCGGGAACAACTTGAGTCAGACTAAATTTGTGAGATTCCATACTCTGAACGACTCTATTTCATGTTGTGGACTTCTTTTATTGTTATTATTTTCTTAGATTTTGGTTTTGGCTATGGTCAGGGGCATGTCCCGATCGGATGATATTTGATTCCAGTTAGAGTCTTTGTTGGACTACTATGGGCATAGGCGGTGTCGGTATTGGTGTCAGGCTTGGTATTGGTATTGACATTGGGGTTGGCATTGGTTGGATAATGGGTTGAGGTTGTTGGATTATGATCATAGACTTTATTTAATGTCTTTAAACTATTGTTGCTCTATCTTGTTATATGTTCGAAATTCATCCTGCATAGGGTGCAGGGCAGTTATGGTTGGGTATTAGGGATGGTCTCAGGTCCTATTTGGACTTGAGATGCCCGATACGACTAGGCCCTGGGTTGGGTCGTGTCATGGTAGGGTCATTTGACAAACCCAAGATGCAAAATATAAACACTTAACCATAACATAGTACAACTAGTTAATACATGCTCACCTCTACTAAACTTTAATGAAACAAGTAACACTAAGAAAAATTTTAGTAACCCTAGCAACAAGGAAAAGATGTCAACAGCCTTTCCAGTCAAGTCAGATGTAGTCAAGTAAAGTCAACCACCAGATACAACAACAAGTAGATATATTCCCCAGTTTACTCACAGAACCATCAAACTTATCTGTACCTTATACATACACGCCAAGGGTTTTATAATCGCAGTTGTCATGACCTGTAGGGGCCAACTTCTATCCATGTATTAAAACCCTGACATAAATGTTTGCCAACCTTATTACACTAATATCCCATGAGAATATCCAAATACCAAAACATTCCATAAGAAATAATGTGGTGTGTGTGCGTGTGCGTATGTATATGTGTGTGTGTGTGTGTATAAGAAATTACATAACACAACACAACAACCAACTCTTATAGTATCCCTAAGCTTTACATATAAGTTCAATGAAATGTAATCACACCTAAAAACATGCATTAATATGCAATACTAAGAAATAATTAACATACACATATAACACAAGTTGGATTAAACTACATAACTATCATCTACCTCAACCCAAGCGTGCACAACCCAACTAAACCTAAGCCTTGCCTTTTTTGCTTTCTTTCTATCTAGAGTGAAATACAAAACATATAATCAATGTAATGACCAACCCTGTCAGGGATTATAATTGATTCCCAATCCCTAAGGCCAACTTCATGATCATCTCTCCCTATTCTAGGGATTTCCTATCACAATTCACCTAAAACTACCAAAATCATGAATGATTTAGTAAATTAACAACATGAAAGGGTAATTTAATGATCATTAACCAAAACCTAATGATTTTATACCTAAATTACTCCTTTTTGCATAAAAACAACTAAAACCAGCCCTAAACCCTCCTCAAACTATGTAAACTAGCAATTCTAAGGTTATATTATCATTTTTCTAGTTAATATGGATGAATTCCTTACCGTAATGGAGAAAAATGATGAAAACTAATGATTTTCGCCAAAATTGCCAATGTTAAATCCCCAAAATGCATTTTAGAAAAATAAATTGGGATAAAATAATTATTTACAATGCTATAGAGATAGTCTCTATAGCATCCCTTGACTGCATCGAGTGCTCTCTATATTGGGAATTAGTCTACTTTTTGATAGTCTCTAAAGTGACATGGATGAAGAAGAAACTCCATTTTTATCCCCAACTCCCTTTTTCACAACACCCCTTAAACCTAAGACATCCCAAACAATTTGATTTACATCACGGTCCTTTCTGGGAGTTCTACTTACCCAAAATCAATTTTGAAAAGTCCTAAGGGTTCTTTATTATCTTAGAAAACTAGAAACCAAGACAAACACTACCACATTTTCCTAATCCATTCCTAAATTTTTCCTAGACCACACCTCACTCAGATTTCATTTGAGAATAGCCTAGCCTGAAAATTACAACTTCAAATTCAAGGAGAATAATAGCTCAAAATGAGAGAATTACACGTAACAAGGAAAGGATCATTACAACATATAGTAATTTGTCCATCATTCATCCCCAAATGATCAAACAAGAAAAATAGGCTAAAATAAGGAAAAGAGAGTACATGTATCCTTAAGCAATTGAGAGTACTTGTCCCGTATGTCCTTGTTGATTTCCAAGTGGCTTCTTCAACTAGATGATGTTTCCATTTAATCTTGACCAAATGAATTTCCTTCATCCTCAACTTTTGAACAACCCAATTTGGAATAGCCATTGGTTCTTCTTCATATGCCAAATCCTTATCTAATAAAATTAAGTCCCAATGACCTCTAAAATCAGTCACATAGGATCATAACATATCCTCTAGCACTTGTATTGTTGTTTCCGACTGCCCATCAATTTGAGGATAAAAGGTTGTTCTAAAGGTGATTTTGGAGCCCAACTCTTCGTACAACCTATCCCAAAAATTAGAAGTACATTTTGTATATATATCAAATATAATGGTAAGGGGCATACCCTGTAGCCTCATTATTTCCTTGATATAGATTTTAGCTAGTTGCTTGGGGTTGTAGTCAACCCAAACTGGAAAGAAGTGAGCTGATTTCGCCAATCGGTCCACTATCACCCAAATAGAATCATATGTCCCTAAGGTCTTAGAAAGACCCACCATAAAATCCATGACAGTATTCTCCCAGATCTATTTAGGTATATGCATTATCTAAAGCAAACCCACAGGCCTTTAATGTTCGTACTTCACCTTTTGACAATTGAGACACTTGGAAACATACTCCACTATGCCTTTTTTCATCTCAGGCCACCAATAAAGATGACTTAAGTCACAATACATTTTGGTTGCACCTGAATGAATAAAATAATGCAAACAATAGGCTTCAGAAAGTACATCACGAATCAAATCACCAACCTAACAAACATATATCCTTCCCTTAAACCATAGCACCCCACTCACGTTAAGAGTAGAATCCTCTACCTTTTTATAGACTACCTTATTTTTTTAGTGTATTCAACTTCTTGTCTTTAAACTATTGGGCCTTAATCTAATATTGAAATGTTGACTTCACCTCGACAGTAGCCAATTCTCCATCTTTGTATGAAACACCAAAATACATACACTATAATACTAGAGTCTAAAACTCTCTAGCCAAAGGTTGACTGGACACTCTCAGAAAGGACAAACTACCCATACTTACAACCTTCAGGCTCAATGTGTTTGCCACCACATTGGCCTTTCTCAAATGATATTGAACAGTCATATCATAATCTTTTAGTAATTCCATCTATACATGGTTAGATTCAAATCCCTTTGAGTAAAAACATATTGCAGGCTATGGTGATCTGTGAAGACCTCATACTTGACACCATAAAGATAGTGCATTCAAATATTTAGTCCAAACACCCCTACTATAAGCTCTATGTCATAGGATGGGTAGTTCTTTTCATGAGGCTTCATATCAGGTCCCAAATTCTCAAGTCATGATGACACCTACTATGACCCACTAGTGGATAAGCCGACCCACAAGACAAAACCGCTAGTAATGGACAATCCAGAGAAATAACCCCAAGACCTAGTGAAGTTAGTACAAGACCTTCTAATACCATAAGAGTACAAAATCAAATACTAAATAAATATACATTTACAACCCATCTCCAAATGCAAAATAGAGATCAGTCTAAATAACAAGAGGGAGAATGGTAGTACTCTGAATGCAAAGCTCACCCAAAATCTCTAATTTATAGCTTCTCCACACAATGCACAACAACTATAGTGAGAACCCGTATTATGATTTGTAGACATCAGAAGTTTAGTATGAGTACCAAACACGTAGTACCCAGTAGGAAATTTTTGACTGAGCTCCAAAGATAATGCAAATATAGATAACATGCAAAGCAAGAATATAAACTACAGGCAACTATCTAAGAAGGTAAACTCAATAAGTCTAAAGAAGCAATAAGGATAAACTATCCTATTCTAACCATAATCAGGATCTAAAGCACTATACTGTATATCACCGGACATTATAAAAATAAAGAGTAGAAGAAGGATATATAGTGGTATACAAGGCTAAGGAATATATATAATATGAATAAATGAGGGAAAAAGGGATATGCAATTATACAATAGCTAGATATGTGTGTGTATGTGTGTGTATATATATAGGTATACAAGACTAACTCAAAGGTACAACCTAAGGTAGTCAAGCTAACCTCTCTAGGAAATCCTAAATAAGTAGAAAGGCTACTAGTAGCATGATCAGGGCCTATAGTCGAGTGTTTAACAACGAATATGCTATTTGTGATGTAAAATACCATAAAAATAAAAAGGATCAAAATCATACCTCAATTATCAGTACATTCTATAATTAGCCTGTCACAAACTAACCATAATAACAACAATATAGTAACTGGCTAGTCCAAACAACCAATACCTAACTGGGACCCAAAAATCGAAAGACTCAATCAACACTCAACAAATAACACCTGTAACCTATACCCATGCAACCCCCCGATAAGCCTGATAGATATAGGAACCAAACCACATATTGATGATAGGCAATGCGCATACAAAAATGAATGCAAAGTAAATCCATAATACCATAACCAATCCAAGTATCATAACATACCCAGTGTATACACCTCTTCCAGATTAACGGCTCACAAAGGAAGAACCTACATCGACCTGTCTTCTTTGGTATGACAGCTCACAAATGAAGAGGCCCGTAGGGAGTTTGGGAGTACCCATATAAACTAACATATTCCCGATCTAAGATTTTCAATCAGCATTATCATTAGTCTACTCCGTCTAGTATCGGAGAAATGTATATATAAGAAATACACATACTTGAACAGTGGCTAAAAGAGTGTAAGTTTGTAAATCTCTTGCTCAAGGTCAACTTCTAAACTAAATCATCTTAATGTAGTAGAAAGGGTCAAAATCTCTCATGACCGAAGTAAATGGTAGTGGTAAATATGGACTAAAATTTGACTAAGTCAAATTTCTAAAACATCATTTTAGTTCCAAAAGCTTGTAAATCGCCCATTAGGTAGTACGATTCCCATTACAAAAGAACCCATTTTATAAGTAAAAAGTCAGAATAAATTCCTTTTTAGGAAAGAAGTAGTAAAACCATGATTTTAATTGGAATAGTACCACAAAGTGAGCATGAATGTACTATAATATATGAATGTCATCACCAGTATCCAAACAATATAATCATAAGTATCTAAGCATTCATAGACTAAAACCAAGTCCTTTATAAAGATAGAATACTCACCCGGAGTCCAACAAGTGTAGTAACCATGACCCAATAGTATACAAATAGCATAATATTAATATTATAATCTAAGGAAAACACAATAAAATCCACCAAATCAAATAATAAACCTTATATTAAAAGGATACTTAGCATCAACAATAATCTACATACTTATATCCTAGGGTGACAGGATCCTATAGTCCTAGCAAGTATTTCATCTTAAGGGTTAATTCACCCTTCTATCCCTACACTTCTAAATTAGACCAAGTCATGGTATTCTACCCATAATCATATCCTAACATGCAATATATATCATACAATATCTTGTGAAGAAAAGTGGATCTAAGCCTACCTCGATGTCAAATTGCAAGTCTTGAGTCATCCATAAATCACCTTGCTGTACGATCCCAAAATGCTGGCACATTATCAAAATCGTCATCTATACATCATTAGGAGTAAAATAAGACCTATATTGCTATATAAAGGGTCAGGTTAAAATTTGAGTCAAAATGGGCCCATGAGGCCCGCAAATGAAATCCAAAATTTAATACTTCACGAGGTCCCTTAAAGGACAAAAAAAGTATGATCAAAAGTTGAGCACAAATGGTACATAAATCGGGGCCCAAATCAGCCCTTAAGGTCTAGGGATTTCAAGACCTAATTTCTAAGAATTTACCATGAAATGAAGTTGAAATTAACGGAAAAAATAATGGGAAATAACCAAGGAGTGTTAGGCTATCTTACCTTAGCTTCAATGGATGATTCCCCACTCTTTCCTCTCTTCAAGCTCTCAAAAATGGTGGGAAAATAGTGAGAAATGAATGGGAAATTTGGATGAATAAGGGGATTTAACAATCTCTAGGTGCCGCTAAAGCGACCACTTGTCAGTTTAAGTAGCTACCACTTAATTAGCATAAGACCACTAAAGTGGTCATGCACTAACGCTGCGAGTATTGCTAAAGCAGTCGCCTTGCTACTAAAACCATGTCCGCTTAAGCGGTCCTTGACCGCTAAAGCATACCTCAGCCAAATGTCTAAGACCGATAAAATGACTCATGGATGCTAAATCGATTGCCTCTATAGCGGCTTCTCGACCTTTAGAGAGGCCAAACCAGATATCAAGCACCAAATTGTGCTATGTTTAAAATGGACTTCAATTGGGTACTCAAGATTCGTTTAGAACCCCATGCACACAAATGAACTATGCTACCATACCAAATTTCATATTCAGGACTCAATAGAACCACCAAAACTTTCATTCGAGAATATTTTGACTAAATATAGGGCCTACACCTATTGTTTTATTTTTTATCAAATGCACCCAATAGACCAAAATGAGTTTGGAAGCCTTGGAACCTAAACCAAAGGCCCCTAGCCTAAAATAATGTTTCGGAGTTAATGGCATTGTCGAAATTCTCATCTGAGGTCATTTACTAGGAGTTTTGGTCTGAGATTAATTCCTTAACAACAAAACTCCAAATAGGAAAATGAGATTAAAACCCAAACAAACTATTCGATAACCAAACCAACAGTTGTGGCAATTCACAAATGATCTATAACTAGTGTGTGAAGGCTTAAAACATTAAAAATGTACGTAAATTGAGGAAATAACCTAGAGGGTCATTACAATATCCACTACTAAAAGAACTTTCATCCATAAAAGTCAATGGATTGAAAGACCACAAAAGCTCAAAAGGGAGAGGTACTGGGCTCGCATACTCCGAGCAAGACTCCCTAGATAACCTCTATGAAGAAATAATGCTTCCAAGGGATTTTTCTATAGGTATGCCTTTTTCAACCAACTTTCTTTATTTTTCAACTAATCAAAATTCAACCTCAACAACTAACTAGTCTCCAACTTAACTGAGAATGGCTGAAACAAGAAAATCCAAACCACAACATACAGATACCACACTGATACTAGCATAACTAAGTGAAAACTCATCCAAGTCAAAGCCAATTCAAGGAATAAATCATGCGACCAACTCTATTATCCAAATATAAACTCAATTTGCCTTTCCAAACCTACCATCTACTCCGAATCACCTAAATAGTCATCAAAATCCTGTCTATGCAATCTCATCACACTACCTCAAAGAACTGATGTTGATTCGTCCAAATTTCATAATGACAAGCTCATAATGTGCTACCTGGACACACAAATGGTGATATCGGTGTCTATAACCCACTACCAATGCTATAACTGGTCTGAATGACCCTCAAAACTGACAATCGGGAGTCCAAAGCAAAAACACTCACCACTGAATGATTCACTCTAGGATATCCCACTAATTTAGGATAAAACTATACTAAGCCAAACCTGAGGACACTACTTCTTTTGAGTAGATAATCCAAAATTTCTGATGAAAATTGAAAATCAAGGTCAAGAGCGGAAGAAACCATCATCAAGTATCAATGGGCTATCACCCGAGTATCTACCAACCACAATCCATCTAAACTGCAGAAGACCAAATATGTAGACAAAAGGTAGTCTTAGCCAACCTATAGGTTAAATGCCAACTAAAATAAATCTAAAAACAAAGGCTGAACCCATGCTCTACAACTCCCGACTAAAATCTCAACACCAAGGTTGAACCGCTCAATCTCAATTATCTAAACCGATCCTGTAGATGGGTAGGCATCCATATTCCAAATCTATATAACATTCAAGACATTATTCCAAGGCGTCAAACCCAAAACTAAAACTGACAAATCTAAACCAAGGGAAAATACCCAACTCATTCTCTCTATCAAATATTGGGCATATCCCCACTGGATCTTGTGATGGCTAAAATTAAAATGTAGCTAAGAACTAAAATCATAACGAAGGATAAACCAAAGGATGAAAGTACAAAAAAAAAATCCATATCTGCTAGAGGGCATGAATCATCAAGGAATACCCAAGAACTCACTAGGGCCATAAACTGTACTAGTAAATGGACAAAACTCTATCAACTCAAGGAAATGCAACCTTAGATAGAAACTGGTCAATCCAATACTCTACCTCAGCAATGAATACCCAATCTACCAACTTAAGATGCAGTCATAGAAAAGATCACCTATCTCCATTCCCTTAACTCCACCAGGACAAGAACTACATCAGGCAAGAATGGGGTATCCAACTCCACACCAATACCAAGATCAAACTATCACTATAAAATGAACCCGACAATCTTGAAAGGCAAGCCCAAGACTTTTCGCCAACAATATCAAGACCACCACTGGGCGATGAACTAACCAAATCAGAATAATAGATCCCAAACTGGTCAACCTTAGAAATGGGATATAGAGAAGGATAGACAATGCTAAGATCTACATAAACCATAAGGCAAGTCCTAGAATCACAAACTCAGAAATGGGCAACATAACCAAATTGTGGACTCTAAAACCATAAAAGAACCAAGGAAGGACAACCTAGCTTCATTTTTGTAGCCTAGTCAAAAAACTGGTCTAGCTTCACCAATAAAAGATGAAAACGACCGACCTTACCTTACTACAAGAGAGAAACCATCCAAACAAATTGGTCTCATAGGCCAACAAACAAGGATCATAAGGAAGGACATTCTAACTAGGTAATGCTAATCTAGTCATCTATCAACTAAGAATTGATCAACTAAAAATAATCAAGATAATAACAACAGCAATACAAATACCATTATGAAGAGTAGACGGTACCAAAAGAATCATCAATAACAAGTACAACTCTAGGGCCATAAGTAGATCAATATGCCACAGTAAATGGGACTCGAACCCAAATGTTACACCCCTAGAAAAATATCAAAACTACTCTACTTTATCTACTACTAAAAGAAATCATCTATAGGGTAGTCACATATTTATGTACTCTACACCAAAGAACACAATAATCAACATAAACCTACCAAGGCACATAATTATCAATAGGTACAAAAAACCCAAACACTCAAATAAAAAAGTAAAGGCAGGAAATAAAATAAGAACCTATCATGGTGGAATTCAAAGTCATCTGCCTGACATGACCGAAGGAGTATGAATTTGAGTGGGTCCAAACGTAGATTAAGCGTCTAAATCAAAATCGAGGTACTAAGTGCACTACCTCTAACTGAAGGTGCCACAACACTATGAGACTAATCTAGATGAGCTTAATGACTAATAATACCATATCAGAGACACTCTCTAGACTAGTGGATGATCTCTCTATAATCATAGCAAACTCCTGAAGCTCTAACTAGATGAGAAACTTAAGTTAACCCACACTGTTGGCCAACTGATGTCAAAGACGCTCTATACTAAAGTGACCATCTTCCCCATAATCATAACAAACCTCGGGAACTCAAGGATGGCGAGGAACATATGATTACTCTAACTAAACAACCAACTTGTTCCTGGGACACTCTCTAGACTAATGACCAATCTAGCCACAACCATGGCAAGCTTCTGGAATACCCTGAGGTACTGCACCTACTGATCAACAATGGTCACTATTTCCTAAAGATCCATGTTGAACACTCGACAAGATCTAATAAGAACTTTTCCCGTTGTGATCATATGACTAACTGAGAGCTAATTATAGCTTGGCATGCCACTTGAATGAAACTGACAGGCTACATATGAAGTTGAACCCCATCGAGAGGATCCTCACTATGGATAGAATACCAATAACACTGTACTAATGCATGGATATTTACTGCCACCTCTATAAGTATCAATACATTCTCTCTCTATGTCCCTTACGTGATCAAAATCTAAGAAGAAAAAACACCAGCTGCTATAAAATGCTCTAATGCCAAATAGAGTGGCAAAGCTAATCCTCTAATAAACCCATGCACCATCACATGCTCTAAGAGATATAACATAGGAAGATGTTTGATCCACTCTAGAAAACCCAATCTTGAACTCGAAAACTAATAAAAAATCCTATTGAACACCAATAAAACAATGTTGGCCTGAGAACTACTTGACGAATCAAACCTCATCTCTGACTGTGGGGTATCTGCAAAAAGGATTGAAATTCCTAATGCTGAATCTCCAATATCAATCTCTGACTCCCAAGTTCAACACTGCACTAAAACTCTAAGAACGTGTGCTAAAGTCCCATCTGCATATATCGATAACCTCATATCATCCACTTGGGATAGAATTAAGGGAAAATGTACTAGATGTTCATAGAAATACGAACATATGACAAGGGGTCAAGAATAGAATTTCCTAAGAATGCCCTATAGCCTCCCAAAGATAGAATGAAAATGTGTTTATATCAATCCGCAGGACTTTACTAGAAACTTAGCTCTTGTAACAACACACCGGTAAACCTAGGGTCTAATACCAATCTTCCACAACCTAATTTCTCAGCTTATGATGAAACCTATCATAACTCACCAGTAGGTAAGCCACCTCATAGTCCAAAACTTCTAGTAATGGATCATCCAAAAGAATAAAAGAGGATCCATTAAATAAATACAATAGAGGGGCTAATATATATGAAATAACACCAAAACCTGCTAAAGTTAGTACAAGATATTCTAATGCCATAAGAGTACAAAATCAAATACTAAATAAATAAACATGTACAACCCATCTCTGAATACAATATAGAGATCAGTTTAAACCATAAGATGGAGAATAGTAGTACTCTGAATGCCAGAAGATCATTCTAAATCTTTGATCCATAGCTGCTCCACATGATGTACAACAACAATAGCGAGAACCTGTACTATGATCTGCAGGTTGCAGAAGTGCAGTATGAGTATAAAACATATGATATTCTGCAGGAAACTACCGACTGAGCTCAACAAATAATGCATATATATAATATTCAAAGCAGGAATATATACTACAGGCAACTATCTCAAAAGTTAAACATAATTAGGCTAAAGAAACAATAAGGATAAACTATCCTATTCTAGTCGTATTCAAGAACTAAAGCACTATACATATATTACTATACATTATATAAATAAAGAGTAGAAAAAGGATATATAGTAGTATACAAGGCCAAAAATTCATAAACAATGTGAATAGATAGGGAAAAGAGGGATATACGGCAATACCATAGCTAGATATGTATGTATATATATAGGTATACAAGGCTAACTCAAAGATACAACGTAAGGTAGTTAATCTAACCTCTCCAAGAAATCCTAACCAAGTATGAAGTCTAATACTAGCAAGATCAGGGCCTATAGACGAGTGTCTAACCATGTATATCATATCAATAATGTAAAATAGCATAAAAGGAAAAGGATCATAATTATTCCATAATTCTCAGTACCAGTGCATAATCATCCTGCCATAAATTAACCATAATAATGATAATAATAAAGTAATCAACTAGTCTGACAAAATAATACCTAATCGAGCCCCATAAACTAAAAGGTTCAATCAATACTCAGAAACAACACTTATAAATTATACCTATGCAACACTCTGTAAGGTTGATAGATATATGTCACAGCCTGATTTCTTCAGTCATCATGGCACCTACTTTACCACACCAGTAGATAAGCCCAACTATAGCTCGAAACTATAAGTAATAGGCTAATTTGTGGAAAATAGAATAAATGTTGGAATTATGCAAGTAACTAAATTATAAAACATCAATCATAAATACAATCGCATATACAAGGGGAAATAAGAGAAAAGTAACCTCATCCCACGACTTAGTAAAGTCGGTACAAGAGCCTCTAATCTAAAAGAATACAAGTACTATCAAAGTCAAATATACAAATGCCTCAAAAATAGAAAGACTACAAAAAATAGAAGCTGGAAAAAAGGTCAACTCTGACTCCAACAGCTCACTCTATCTCCAAAATTTATCTAGCATAATCACAACATCAATGGTAGCAGCTAGTACTTGAATCTTCACCAAAAAGGTACAAAAGTGTAGTATGAGTACCAAACCCATGGGTACTCAGTAAGCATCATAGGCCAACTGAGATAAATGATAATACAAATATAGTAAAAAGCGAGATAAAAAAGTAAGTCAAGGGAAGAAAGTAAACCTGGAATAACCCTCTAAATACTAAAAGTGAATAATTGAAATAATAATATTAAACAAAAGCATAACTATGTCTACATAACTGGCCCCCATAAGCCAGAAGGTACGAATAAAGTAAATAACCTAATGCGAGACCCCATAAATCCAAAGGGTATAATCAAAGTGAAGTAGTAATAGAAATTATACCAATCATCCATATCTCGAAATCATAACCATGGATCCTTTCATTCTAAAAACACCATACTTGAACAAGTTTCATAACCATCATAAATGATCTCTTAATATCGAACTTGAATAGGAACTAGTATCTCATATGCTGGAATTAAACCTAAACTAATATCATGAGTAATGCCAAAATCAAACTGGTCTTAGTAACATAAATTGTCAAACTTAAACTGGAACTCGTATCAATAATGTTGGAATCAAAACAATCTTATCATCTCCCAAGCATCAATCTAGAATAAACCCTTATATGACTAAAACCTCCTTCCTGAGCTCAAGAAAGTATGAAAAATAATGTAACATGTTTATCGAGTCTACAAGGAGATAATAGTGATATTGGCCTAAGATATGCTAGAGGGGCTCACTTCTAAACCCCAATAATTCATTCTAAGGTAAATTCTACTCCTAACTAGGATAAGGTACCAAATCCTATTACAAGAAGCTAAATAAATCTCATTGAGTCCTAAGATAGAAACTCTACCAAAAGAACGAAGAGCTAAATCAATTACGCCTACTCACGGCCTCTAAATTGGCTAAATCATCCAATTATACTAAATATAGCTCCAAGTCCTAATTCCAATCCCAAAACTAGTATATTATCATATTAATACTATAGTTAAACTTAACCTAGGAGAAAAGTAAACCTAACATGCCTGGACATCAAGAAAAGCTTGGAAAATTCTTCCAAAAATTGATGATTTCCCACTCCAAGAAGCTTTTGCACAATGCCATGCTATCAAAATAGTAATCTACTCCTCAATAGGAGAACAATAGTACCCATAATAAAGTTGTATGCTTTGTGTCCAAAATCAAGCCAAAATCCCATGTGGGACCCACTTACATAATCACACGTTCGAAATCGTCAACACGTCCCACTATGATTAAGGATCACTTGCCCATAAGAGTGGGTAAATTCCAAGCTCAAATGATACCACAATCTACTCAACAAGAATCTAGGGATTTTGGGACTAAATAGAAGAATTAAACCAATAATTTGACAAAGACATACAATTATTTTGAAGAGGAAATGATTAATCTGATCTCACAAGAACCCCAAAATCTCCCAATAATTAGTCTCCCAATTTCCCACACTCTCTAGGGCTTATAGCTATTGAGACTTATGAGAAAATGGGAGAAAATTAGGTTAGAAAGGGATTTCATGACCTCCTGAGTTCCACCTAAGTGATCACCACTAGAGCAGCTAAGAACAGCTTAAGAAGTACCCTCTAAGTCTGGACGTTTCGCTAAAGAGAACAAGCAGCCGCTTAAGTGTCCTCCATTTTACCAGACTGGGCTCTACTTTAGCAATCTGGCAGGCAAGCCCTGGTTTCTTAAGCGGTCAGCTGTCAACTTGCATGACCTCTATTAAAACAACCAAAGGTCCACTTTAGCAGATGTACTAGCTAAGTAGCATCAGCTGAAACTTGGAAAAATTCTTAGTTTCCACCAACCCCTCGGGATTAATTTGAAATCTTATGAACGTAAGCAAACTATGGTACCCTATCGAATTCGATATTCCAAAATCAATAGCTCCATCAAAATTTCCATCTGGGTTTGTTGCAATGAAATATGGGCCCCACACCTATGGCCAATCCTTACCATTGAAGACTTCAAGACATGAGTTGGCTCTAATAACCAAATAAATTGCCCGATAACTAAACTGTTAGCTCCAAAAAGTCATGAATGACTTGGGTAGATATAGGAAATATATAAATATTAAAAATATGTAGAAATATAGAAAATCAACTAGAGAGCCATTATAATATAGGAACCAAATAACATACTAGTGATAGGTAATGCGTATGCAGAAATAAATACAAAGTATATCGATATTACTATAACCGATCCAAGTACCATAACGTACCTAGTTATACACCTCCTCTATCTCAATGGTTGACTTCTCTTGTCCAACACAATGTCTCACAGACAAAGGGGCTTCTAGGGGGCTTTAGAGTACTCGTATACACTGACCTAGTCCCGATCTAGGATTTCCAATCATCATCAATTTACTTTGTCTAATACCAGAGAGATGCAAATATAATAAATGCAGGAACTTAAATTATGGTAAAAAGAGTGTAAGTCTATAAATCTATTGTCAGTTGTCAACTCCGGGGTAATATCATCATAATATAGTAGAAAGTATCAAAATCTATCACATCCGAAGTAAATAGTAGTGGTAAAAACATGGACCAAAATCTGTCCTAGTGAAATTTCTAAAATATTATTCTTAGTTACAAAACTCATTAATCACCCATTATAGTGGTATGATTCCCACTAGAAAGAATCTATTATAAAAGTGAACAGTGGGAATAAATCCCTTTTAGGAAAATAATAGGAAAACCATGATTTTAATTGGAATCGTACCACTAAGTGAGCATGAATGTACCATAATCTATGCAAGCCATCATCAGTATCCAAACAATATAATCATAAGCATCTGAGTGTTCATACACTAAAAGCACATCCTTTATAAAGATAGAATACTCACCTGGAGTCCAACAAGTATCGTAACTACGGCCTCAAGCCCAACACTATGCAACTAGCATAATATCAATACTATAATCTCGAAAAACATAATACAATATACCAAGTCAAGTAATAAACCTTATACTAAAGGAGTAATTAGCATCAACTATGGTTCACATACTTATATCCTAGGATGACAGGATCCTATAGTCCTAGCAAGTATTTCATCTTAAGGGCCTATTCTCTATTGTATCTCCAAACTCCT
The DNA here is from genome assembly GCA_030864215.1 of Capsicum pubescens. Taxonomy (NCBI): domain Eukaryota; kingdom Viridiplantae; phylum Streptophyta; class Magnoliopsida; order Solanales; family Solanaceae; genus Capsicum; species Capsicum pubescens. Next base: position 205,102,435 of record CM061546.1, on the reverse strand, counting down.
AAATTAGGCAAAGTCATTGTATTCTACCCATAATCCTATCCTAACATCTAATATATATCATACACTATCTCATAAATAAGAGTAGACCGAAGCTTACCTCAATGTTGAGTCATTCGCAAATTGCCTGTTTTTGTTGAACAATCCTGAAATGCTGCCACCTATCAAAATAGTCATCTACACGTCATTAGAAGTAAAAAAAGATCCATATTTCTATATAAAGGTTATAGTTGGAATTCAAGTCAAGAACTAGCCCATAGAGCAGTAAACAGAATCCAAAATTAAATCCGTCATGAGGCCCCTCTAAAGACAAGGCAAGTGTGCTAAAAAGTTAAGAACAAATGGTGCATAAATAGGGCCCTAATAAGCCCCTATGAAGTAGGGATTTAAATACCTAATTTCTAATAATTTACCATGAAATAGGGTGGAAATTGTCATGAAAAATAATGACAAATGGCCAAGGAGTGTTAGGATAGCTTACATTAGCTTTAATGGATGATTCCCCACTCTTTCCTCTCTTTAAGCTCCCAAAAATAGTGGAAATAGTGAGAATATAAATGGAAAATTTGGGTGAAGAAGGGGATTTACTAATCTTCAAGTACCACTAAAGAGACCACTTGTCCGATTAGGCGAGACAAGTCCGCTAAATCGGTCCTACACCAGGGACACATGCAGCGCTAAAGAGGTTGCCTGGCCACTAAAGAGATGTCCGCTTTAGCAGTCCTTGACCACTAAAGTGGACCTTAAAAAAATGTCCAAGGCCACTAAAGAGGTTCATGCACGCTAAAGTGATTGTCGCTAGAGCTGCTTCTTAACCACTAAAGCGGCCAAACGAAATATCAAGCACCAGATTTTGCTAAGTCTAGAATGGACTTTGATTGGGTGCTCGTGATTTATTTAAAATCCCGTGTGTGGAAACAAACTATTCTACCATACTAAATTTGACATTACAGACTCAATTAAGATATCAAAACTTTCATTCGAGATTGTTTTGACTAAATGTGGGGCCTACACCTAGAGTTTAATTTTCCAAATAATCTATCCAATAGCCTAAAATGAGTTTGAAAGCCTTGAAACCTGAACCAAGGGTCCCCCTAGCCTAAAATCAACTTTATAGAGCAGATGACACCATCAAAATTCTCGTCTGAGTTCATTTACTAGGATTTTTGGTCTGAGACCAATTACTTAACAATAAAAGCTCCAAAATAGGAAAATGAGCCTAAAACCCAAATGAACTATCCTATATCCACTGTGGCAAGGCTTAAAAAACTAAAAATGTATGTAAATATGGGAAAATAATTTAGAGGGTGATTACACTTCAATTGCCTCAAAGCATAGGCGATGACATACTTATCCTACATTAACAGAACACTCAATCCAAAAATTGAAGCATCACTAAACACTATAAAATCCTTACCTTCAATCAGAAGAGAAATAATAGGAGTCGTGGTCAACAATATCTTGAGACATTGAAAGCTCTCCTCACAATTATCCAACCAAATAAAAGGTACTTCTTATTTAGTTAACCTTTTAAAGTGTGTTGCTATAGATATAAAGTTCTTGACAAAATTTTAATAGTAGCTGGAAAGACCCATAAAACACCTTACTTTAGTCACTTAGCTAGACCTAACCCAACTCTTAATTGCCTCAATCTTCTAGGGATCCACCATCACACCTTTTTTTGAAACCATATGCCCCAAGAACGCAATCAAAGACAACTAGAACTCATAATTTGAAAACTTAACATACATCTTATTTTCTTATGGAATCCACAACATAATACGAAATTGACCTACATGTTCCTCCTTACTCTTGAGTAATCTCAAATGTCATCAATAAATAAAATAATAAAAAAATCAAAAAATAACATAAAGATACCATTAATAAAGCTCATAAAAGATGGTGATGAGTTGGTAAACCAATAGGACATCACCTTGTAATGTCCATACCGAGTTCTAAATATTATCTTTGGAATATCCTAGAGCCTAATTTTCAACTGATGATAGCTTGATCGCAAGTCAATTTTGGAAAATACCATTACACCTTGTTATTGGTCAAACACATCAACTATGTGAGGCAAAGAATATTTATTCCTGATGGTAACCTTATTTAACTATCTATATTCAATACATATCCTCATCCTACTATTTTTCTACTTAACAATTAGGACTGAAGCACCCCAAGTTAAAGTACTTGGAAGAACAAATCCTATGTGAAGTAGTTCTTACAATTAAGTTTAAAGTTATCTACTGAAACTATTTGATTGGGAGAAATAGAATTAAGGTGAGTGCCTAGCTCTAACTCAATGCAGAAATCAATATTTCTATCTGTAGACATACTCGGTAAATCTGAATGAAACACTTCCTGAAATCAGAAACTACTAGAACTAACTCTATCGAAAGGGACCCTACACTTGAATCTAAGAGATGATCTAAAAATGTTGAACATCCATTCCCCACTAACTTTTTATCTCAAACAAATGATATAATTTTCACTTATTTAGCCTTATCTCTGACTCTATTTCTTCCATCCTAGGCATACATAGAGTCATTATCTTAGTATTAAAATTTTAGACAATATGATATAGAGATAACTAGGTAATACCCAAAATTATGTCAAAGTACAACATATCTAGAATAATTAAATCTACCCAAGTCTGAAAACCCACAAACAATATGGAACAAGAATGATAAATATAGGTTACTACCACAACCTCACCAATTCTAGCATACATATATAGAGGATAGTCAAGTACATCACAGACCAATTTTAGACTAATAAAAAATAGGAAAAATACATAAGTATAGATAAACCCCAAATCAAATAAAATAGAAGCCATCTGGTACCTGTGATAACTGCATCAAAATCCTTGGTATCAGTCTTTCCTAGGAAGGTAGAATAGTGTCACAACCCGATTTAGTAGTCATGATGGCACCTACTCTACCCCGCCAGTGTGTAAGCCCAACTGTAATCTAGAGCTAAATGTAATGGGTTAACTTGGTGAAAAATGCCCCATCATAGGAGAAAATGAACAACATACTTATAAATAAGCAAAGTGTTCAAAATAGAAAAAAAAAATAATCAATACAATATACCATCCCACAACCTGCTAGAGCCAGTACAAGAGCATATAATAATAATGCAACTCAAAGACTTAGAATAGTCAACAATATCTGTCTCAATAACTAAAGACTGAATAATAAAAGGTATAAGGAAATAGGTGACTCCAACTCAAAGTGGTCACCCTATCTTCTGATAATCAACATAACATAACTGATGAATAATGGAGATAGCTAGTACTTGGATCTGCACCAAAAAGGTATAGATGTGTAGTATGAGTAACAAAACAATGGATACTCTGTAGGTATCATTGGTCAACTGAGCTAAATCACGATATAAGTATGATAAATGCAAGATATCATAGCTAAGTGTAATAACCCATATCTTTCTTAGCTTAATTCCATCCCTAAAATGCCAAATATTAGCTTCAAGAATGAGTAACATTTATTTCATATGTATTTTTCCATATTTAGACCTCCCATAGTGTGGGAAATTGAATAAGCTTTCAATCGATATAAAATTCGCCCAAATCCGACACTCAGTGAAGAAGTTAGAACATTTTTAGTAATGCAGTAACCCACATGGGCACTCACCACGTCGCGGTGGATGACAAAATGGAAATAGTCATATTCCAGTGGACCTCCACGATATTGGCGCATTTCGGAGAGGTCAAAGTCCCAATTGTTAATTTCCAGTGGCTTAACGCGATTTCACCGCGTCGCAGTGAAGGTGTAATTATCGTACTCTTGATCCATAATTTGAATTCTTCTGTTATGATTTTAATTCTAAGTATGTGAAGTCCTTATTAGGTGAATAATGTTCGTAGAAGTCACTTAGATCCAAGTGGATCTAAGAACATTAGATTCGACCAAAATTTGGCATTCAATCCTACAAGGGTCTACTTTAAATATGTATAATATTTTATATACCTGGAATTTTCCATACCAAGACCCACAAAATTTTAGATAATTGAATTATCTTTCCAAAGATACCAATTCCAAAAAAATTTGTTACCCGAGCCAAAAGTTATGACATTTTTAGTTTGAGAAAGTGAGTTGCCGCGATGGTAGCGTGTCGCGCTAAAGGGCAAAATCGGGATGCAGGTTATGAATTTCTTATTTAAATTATGGAGGGGCAATGTCGTCTTTTCCCACCTCAACCCAGGTCATAAAAACAGAGGATTAAGGGTGATATTGAGCAAATTACACCCCTTTTTCATCAAATTCTCTCAACTAGAAACCCTAAGTTTCATCACCCAAATTCAAGAATCTCCTAAAGTTCACCATTAATTCTCCAAATTGAGTCAAGATTCCAAGTTCATAGTTCAAGAACTCCAAGAACCCTCATTCAAGAGTACAAATATCATCTCATAAGCAAGTTTCACCCTTGTGCCCAAAGGCTTATTTCAACTATAATTTTCTGCAATCTATGAGGTTTTACATTATATTGAATTAGAGTTTTTCACCCATTGTTATTGATTGCAATATCTTTATGTTTCCCATGAATTGAAGGTCAAATAGCATGATTTTTGCATGTTTTCTTAAGAAATTGAAGCTGGGTTTATACCCTATGTTGTTACTCCTTGAGAATTTAAGAGTTTCAATGTTCTAGAAATTGAAGTATATGAGTATGTTGATATTTTGAGACAAAGTTTTGTAACTTCCTGATGTCTACATGAATTATGAATCTATATGCTATCTATTATGCATTATGATGAGTTTTAACTTGAGATTGAATTATGGGTCATTAAGCCCTACTTGAGACTTGCAATTTTATGAACTATTATGCTATAAGAACCTATGATTTGAGTATTTTGAGATTATTGAGAAATGTTTTGACCTAATGTTCATAGAGTTTTGAAATCCACTCTACCACATGAGATTACAGATTTGACTATTGGGTTCTTATAAACCAAAAGATTATTTTGAAAGTGGATTTTCTTGAGATGAGCGAGATAAACTAAAGGGATTAGTATTTAGCACCGATTTGGGTAAGTTACTATGGTTTCTTACCCCAGAACTACATTCCACCGTAGGTTTGAGATTTTGGGCCTGAGGCCGAGATGATTGGGCCCGAGGATGAGATAAGTGATCACTGAGTTGAGGTTATACTCTCTGGCAAGAGTATGACTCTTCTCCCCAACGTGAGGTTTCTTACTTAGGAGGACAAAATATTGGACTCCATGTAGCTTGCATGGTTTATGTCGGTTAAGAGAACCTCCCTTAACAGAAGTTATTTTCCCTAATAGTAAGATTTTTAGAGTAGTTTCTTAAAGTATTTTCCCTTGCAAATAAGTTATTTCTTTTCTACTAGTAAAGAAGAGTTTTAAAAGTGATTTCCCTAAAAATTTTAGATACTAAGTGTAATGGCTCACAAGCTTATTCAGATGTTGTTTTACTTGAGATTTCAGCTTCAAAGTTACAATCTTAGCTTTCAGATTCAGAGGTGAACTCTTTACCACTTAGTCTATATGATTTGAGAAGAGAATAGAACTATAAATTTTAAAACTAAGTGTGATGACTCATGAGCTTTGTATAATATGTTTTAGTCTTCATGACTTATGATATTCAGATTTCATATTTCTCAAGCTAGGTGAGTCATTTTCATTTAGCATGCATTGTTTATAAATGATGATCATGAGATATGTTTTACTTATGTACTGCACCCCTATATACTCAATACATCCTTAAAGTACTGATCCACATATATGTTTATGCGCTACATTGTCTCATAATGTAGGTACAAGACTTAGTATGCACATTCAGATTCAGACAGCTGCAGATTCCAGCCAGCAAGATGATAAGTCCTCCTACCTCGGGGACTTCAGTTAGATTTATTTATGTTGTTCATTTTCTTATTCATATATATTGATTTGCGATAGTTAGAGTGACTTCTCAACTATTTATAGTATGTATTAGTAGAGGCTTCATAGACAGTCAGTAGAGTTAATGTATTCAATTTTAGTTTTCTTTGTAAAAGCAGAGTTAAAATCATGTGAATTCATTTTTGTATTGATCAGATTGAGAAAAGAGTTATTTTTTGCTGATTTTGTACAGATTCATGCATTTTATTTAGTTTCTTATGAGTTATGCCAAAAGAAGGGTTATCTTGGGGTCACTTGTGACCCTAAGCACCATATTACATCTCGGGACTCATTTTTGGGGCCTTACAAACCTGGTATCAAAGCACAGAGTTCAAGAGTCGTAAGGTGTCTGTGAATCCATGTCTAGCAGAGTCTAGAGGAACGGTACGAAGACGTCTATACTTTTATTCTAGAGGCTACAAAGCATTTAGGAAATATTTCCATTCTTTAAAGTCTCAGATCGTGCCATAAAAAATGTCTTTTAAGAAGCTTATACAGATTCTCAACTTGCTCTATCCAAACCATCTCTACCATATTTCTGAGATATCAGAAATAGTCAAGCTTAAATCTTTATAGATAGTGTTTTCTAAGATAGTCTCCACAAAAAGTTAAGGGACTATAAGTGCACTAGATAGTATCCCATCAGTGCTTTTATGTTCTAGAGTTTGAAGGGCCTTATTCATGTTCATAAAAATCATGCTCTAAGCCCAAGTCAGATGTGCATTCAGATTCCTCTTCAGAATCCATAATGTTAATCTATACTTCCCTATCTATATACTATTCTTAAGGTAATATGATCGGCAAGTTCTAATTTCCTCCCCTGATAATGCTCTCAGACTTGCTAGCAAGAAGTTTCAGAAGTCTCATAAAGCGGCTTGAAAGGAGCCTTCTAGTGTGTTATAAGCCCCTCAAGTTTAAAGTTATGTCCTCATTCTTATGAGTCATTTAGTTAAGACAGAGCAAGATATGTATTCTTAGATCATTGAATATTGTGTGTCAAGTTTTTATCTCTTGTAATATGTAAATTTTTTATCATTGTGTTTTTGAAAAATCAAAGTCTAGTGAAGCCGTGTGGGGCTCTTTCAATTCACTAGCATAGTTACTTGTTATTTATCTTATTTTCTCATTTAAAACACAAAATCAAAGTCTAGTGAAGCCGTGTGAGGCCTATTTCGATTCACTAGCAATTTATTGTGCATCTTGTTGTTCTTGTGTTAGTTGAAAGTGTGGGTTTAGAGGTGTAGTTACAAAAAGGATGGTATGGGCAATGTATTGAATATATATTTATGTATAGCTGAATTTTTGCTCATGATTGGGCTAGTAATGAAGTGATATGTCCTTGTTTGTTAGTTAGTGAAAGGTAAAGAAGGAGTTATTAGTTAAGGAGAATTGTTGTTTGCTTGTAGTATGAAAAGTCATTGATGATAATTATTGTGTTTGAAAGGTATAGGTTATTGATGAAAGTACTTGGTTGTTGAGTGTTGTTCCCTTGAGGTTATAGAAAAGAGTTTAGCTAAAATTTATAGAGCTATGAAAGTATGTTAAGTGTGAAGATGGGTAAATAGTAATGATATGAAGAAGGAGTATGTGTTAATGGATTATGAATAAGATATGCCATATGATGATGATCAATTATTATTGTTATGGGGTTCTAGCGGACTAGTGTTCTTGATATCTTGTTTTATAACTTCCAAGCGAGAATAGCATGTGAGTTTGGGTTGTAAATCATGTTTAGCACTAGACATTAAGTTTGAACAATGGATGGTCGTCAAGGTGGATGTAATAAGTTTCTTGGTTAGTGATGCTAGTGGTATAGAAGCGATCTAGTAGGCTTGAACAGTGTATGCAAAAGCTTAAGTTTAGTTATTAGTAATTTAGTATGATGTTGCAGGTATGATGTAGGGGTGTGCCCAAGGTGATATAGGGTTTATTATTTCAAAAGTTATTAAGTGTTGTATGGTTAGTAGTACCCTTGAATTGATAAGTATGAATAAGGTTATGTGGTATGTGATATTTTTGTCAGTTAACTTATGAGTTATAGGGTGATGATGTTGGGTATGCTAGTGTAAGATTAGAGATATGACATTAGTAAACTATGAAGGAAGTTAGTATGGTTTAGCAAAGGTTTAGAGATATCCATGTTAAGTGATAGAATCTAAGTTGGTGAGTGTTTAAGTTGTTACATGATGATACAGTCCTTCAGGGTAAGTTTAGTTTTACGAGTATTGATTACATCCCATACTCTAGAGTAAAGTGATTACAGTTTAGATTAGAAGCTTATATAGTGGTTCACAGATTTAGAGTGATGTCTTAAAGCTAAGGGGGAGATGATAGAATGAGTAACCAAGCCAGACTCCCAAATTTTAGTAGTGATGCTAGAATGTTATAGAACATCAGAAAGTAAGATTGAGGCCAAGTCATTGATACATGTCGTAGTTAGTTGAGGCTTTATGTGTTGTATTTTGGAAGATTATTATATGTTTGTTTTATGTAATTCAATGAGTCTGGAGGAATATTGAGGTGAATTTTTGTGTATGACTTGGTTTGTTGAGAATAGTTTATGAGTGTCTTCCTAAGAATTGAATATTGCATGGAAGTTGTTCTTGATAGAGGTTTGATCTTGATAGAGGTTTGTAGGATATGAGAAAGATGCTCTTACGAGCATTTATTTAGAGGAGCATATGGGGCTATGAAGATAAGCTTAAATGTCGTGTTCGTATAAATACGGAGGGATGTATTGAGCGTTAAGAAATGTCTAGTACTCGGTGGATTATAGTTGTTGGAGTGGTAGTGAGAGTTATTCTTGAGCTAAGAAGCTGTGAAAAATAAAGATATGTGCGAATTCATGATTCAGACTGGTACTGTGTTATGGTGTTATGTCCGATACCTTGTGATTTCGAGTCAGGCTTGATCATGATAAAAGAGTTTTGTTTAGTTAGACTCTGGTAGATGGATTTTTCGATACTTTGTGAGAATTGTAAGCTGAGTCAGTGAGTATGGTGTTTAAGGGGAAAGTTTAGTTGAATGAGTATTTTAGAAGTGTGGCTAAGTTTTAAAGTGAGAAGTTGCATTACTTGAGACTTAGTACTTCTGTCCTTACTTATGATTCACAGGTTTATATTTCATGCTTATATTTGAGGCAATGTTGTACTTCCTTATTTTGAAGTCTTTTTTAGATCATGCCCAGAGCCCTTTTACTCCCTAATGGACTTAGAAATTCTTAGATAGGCATTGAAGAAATACCCTATTTGGGTGTGAATATTCAGCATGATTCAGTCCGGGCAACCAGAATCCATTTTAGCAGTCAGAAAGACAGATCTCTATAACTTCTTTAACATCTTTCGATTTGGTCTAATCTCACTACCTAAAATTTCATGAGTATGGCCATTTCAAGAGATACTTTGTTTGCATCCAAGTAAATTGCAAAATTCAACTCTGTAAATGTATCATGCATCAGTTTCAGATTCAGATATTGAGTCATGGTTCAGTTCATAAGTATCATGTATATCATCTTAGTCTTTTACTAGTACTTTGACCAGATCAGTATCATTTGGGGAAGAATGATCCCATGGAGGGGGTGTAATACCCTGATTTTTTATGTCATAAACCTCTAATATCTTCTCCATGAACTCAAATCTAACTGAAAGTGATAGTCTTCCTTCATTAAGTTCTTTTCAAGTCTCAGATTCAGCCAGATAGCTATTTTCATGTAAGTTCATGCACTCGCAGATCAATTCAGTAGCTCACTATGTTCAGATTCAGTCATACCGTTTATTTTAGTTGTTCTTGATAGCTTATAGCCTCAGATTCCTTAGTGTTTTCAGCCTAACCATCCACATTCGAGGACGAATGTTCTCAAGGGGGAGATAATATAATACCCCACATCTTTCCTAACTTAATTTCATCCCTAGAATGCCAAAGATTAGCTTCAAGAATGAGTAACATTTATTTCATATGGGGTTTCCAAATTTATACCTCCCATTGTGTGGGAAATTGAATAAGCTTTCAATCAATATCAAATTCGCCTAAATTCCACACTCAGTGAAGAAGTTAGAGCAATTTTAATAATGCAATATCCCACATAAGCACTCACTGCATCGCGGTGGATGGAAAAATGGCAATCGTCACATTACAGTGGAGCTCCACGATATTGGTGCATCGCAGAGAGGTCCAAATACCCAATTGTCAACTTCCAGTGGCTTAACGCGATTTCACCGCAATGCGGTGAAGGTGTAATTTTTGTACTCTTGATCCATAATTCAAATTCTTGTGTCATGAATTTATACCTAAGTATGTGAAGTCCTTATTAGGTGAATAATGTTCATACAAGTCACTTAGAGCCAAGTGGAGCTAAGAACATTAGATTCGACCAAATTTTGGCATTCAATCCTATAAGGGTCTACTTTAAATGTGTATAATATTTTATATACATGGAATTTTCCATTCCAAGACCCACCAAATTGTAGATAACTGAATTATCTTTCCAACGATACCAATTCCGCAAAAATCCATTACCCGAGTCAAAAGTTATGACATTTTTAGTTTGAGGCAGTGAGTTGCCGCGATGGTAGTGCGTTGCGCTAAAGAGAAAAATTGGAATGCGGGTTATGAATTTCTACTTTAAATTATAGAGGGGCAATGGGGTCTTTTCCCACTTCAACCCAGATCGTAAAAACAGAGGATTAAGGGTGATATTGAGCAAATTACACCCCTTTTTCATCAAATTCTCTCAATAAGAAACCCTAAGTTTCATCACCCAAATTCAAGAATCTCCTAAATTTTACCATTAATTCTCCAAATTGAGTCAAGATTCCAAGTTCATAGTTCAAGAACTCCAAGAATCCTCATTCAAGAGTACAAATATCATCTCATAAGCAAGTTGTTCATCCAAGTTTATCATCCAAGGTATGTGGGGTTTTGAACAAGGGCAATCCTTTCACCCTTGTGCCCAAAGGCTTATTTCAACTATAGTTTTCTACAATGTATGAGATTTTACATGATATTGAATTAGGGTTTTTCACCCATTGTTATTGATTGCAATATCTTGATGTTTCTCATGAATTGAATGTCAAATCGCATGATTTTTGCATGTTTTCTTAAATTGAAGCTGGATTTATACCCTATGTTGTTACTCCTTGAGAATTTAAGAGTTTGAATGTTCTAGAAATTAAAGTATATGAGTATTTTGATATTTTGAGACAAATTACTATAACTTCCTAATTTCTACATGAATTATGAATCTATATGCTATCTATTATGCATTATGATGAGTTTTAACTTGAGATTGAATTATAGGTCATTAAACCCTACTTGAGACTTGCAATTTTATGAACTATTGTCCTATAACCACCCATGATTTGAGTATTTTGAGATTATTGAGAAATATTTTTACCTAATGGTCATAGAGTTTTGAAATCTACTCTACCACATGAGATTACAAATTTGATTGTTGGGTTCTTATGAACCATAAGATTATTTTGAATGTGGATTTTCATGAGATGAGCAAGATAAACTAAAGAGAGTAGTATTTAGCACCGGGTTGGGTAAGTTACTACGGTTTCTTACCCCAGAACTGTGTTCCACCATGGGTTTGAGATTTTGGATCCGAGGCCGAGATGATTGGGCCCAAGGCCGAGATAAGTGATCACTGAGTTAAGGTTATACTCCCTGGCAAAGTATGATGCCTCTCCCTAATGTGAGGTTTCTTCCTTAGGATAACAAAATGTTGGACTCCATGTATCTCGCATGGTTTATGTCGGTTAAGAGAACCTACCTTAAGAGAAGTTATTTTCCCTAATAGTAAGATTTTTAGAGTAGTTTCTTAAAGTATTTTCCCTTGCAAATAAGTTATTTCTTTTCTACTAGTAAAGAAGAGTTTTAAAAGTGATTTCCCTAAAGATTTTAGATACTAAGTGTAATGGCTCACAATCTTATTCAGATGTTGTTTTAATTGAGATTTCAGTTTCAAAGGTACAGTCTTAGCTTTCAGATTCAGAGGTGAGCTCTTTACCACTTAGTCTATATGATTTGAGAAGGGAATAGAACAACAGATTTCAGAACTAAGTGTGATGACTCACGAGTTTTCTATTTTATGCTTTACTCTTCATGACTTATGATATTCAGATTTCATATTTCTCAAGCTAGGTGAGTCATTTACATTTTGCATGCATTGTTTATAAATGATGATCACAAGATATATTTTAGTTATGCACTACACCTCCATATACTCAGTACATCCTCAAAGTACTGATCCACATATATGTCCATGTTCTACATTGTCTCATAATGTAGGTACAAGACTTAGTATGCACATTCATATTCAGACAGTTGCAGATTCCAGCCAGCAAAATGATGAGTCCTCCTATCTCGAGGACTTCAGTTAGATTTATTTATGTTGTTCATTTTCTTATTCATATATATTGATTTGCGATAGTTGGAGTAGCTTCCCAATTATTTATAGTCAGTGTTAGTAGAGGCTTCATAGACAGTCAGTAGAGTTAATGTATTCAGTTTCAGTTTTCTTTGTAAAAGCAGAGTTGAAATCATGTGAATTCAGTTTTGTATTGATTAGATTTAGAAAAGAGTTATTTTCTGCTGATTTTGTACAGATTCATGCATTTTATTCAGTTGCTTATGAGTTATGCCAAAAGAAGGGTTAGCTTGGGGTCACTTATGACCCTAAGCACAGTATGACGTCTCGAGACTCGTTTTGGTGCGTTACACTAAGTCAAGGTATAGAAATAAAGCTGAATTCTCTCCAGTACTGTTGTAAATAATAAGTAATTTAGCTGGAATAACAATATAACACAAGGCATCAACACATGCCAACATAGTCGTGCAATATAAGTAGATAAAAATAGAATAATAACACATCACATGGCATCACACAATCAATCACAAACTATAAAATTGGCTCCCATACGCCAATTGGTGTGAAAAGTAAATAACTCATCATAAACTTCCATACGCCTAGAGAGTACACTCAAAGATAGAATAAAGCTACCATTCAACATTACAACTAACCAATTCATTATTAAACTATCATTCCATAAGTGAAGAGGAAATTGGAGACCAAGAAGGAGACGTATATTAGGTTGATTGAGAGTAAAGACGAAAAGGAGAAGGGGGAGAATAGGGAGGTTTACAAATTAGCTAGGGAGGAGGCAAAGTTAGCATCTATGGTTGCTAAGTCAACAGTGTTTGAGAGCTTTTATGAGGGTTTAGAAGAGAATGTAGGGAAAATAGGTTGTATAGGCTGGCTAAGTCTAGAGAGAAGAAGGGTCGTGACCTCGATCAAGTAAAGTGCATTAAGGGGAAGGATGGTAGTGTTTTGGTGGAGGATGCTCACATTAAGAAGAGATGGAAAGAGTACTTTCATAACCTTTTTAATGAGGAGGGGGACAAAGGTGTTGAGTTAGGAGAGCTGAAGAACTCAGAGGAGAGTTGTGAATTCCATTACTGTAGGCATTTTTAGGTTGAAGAGGTAAGAGAGGTTATTCGTAGGATGTGGAGGGGTAGGGAAACGAGGCTTAACGAGATCTAGGTGGACTTTTGGAAGTATGCTGGTGGAGGTTTAAGGTGGTTGACTGATTTCTTCAACAACATTTTCAGGACTGTGGGAATGCCTGAGGCTTAGTGATGAAGTACGATGATCCTGTTATATAAAACAAGGGTGACATTCAGAGCTGCAACAACTATAGGGGTATTAAGCTGTTGAGTCACATTATGAAGATTGGGAGAGATTGGTTGAGATGAGATTGAGGAAGGTAATGTCCGTATCGGAGAATCAATTTGGTTTTATGTCTGGTCGCTCGACGACAGAGGAAATCCACCTGGTGAGGAGACTGGTGGAGCAGTATAGAGAAAGAAAGAGGGATTTACACATGGTGTTCATCGACCTAGAAAAGGCATATGATAAATTCTTAAGGGAGGTTTTGTGGAGATGCTTGGAGGTGAGGGGGGTCCCAGTAGCTTACATTCGAGCTATTAAGGATATGTACAATGAAAGGAAAACCTGGGTAAGGACAGCGGGAGGAGACTCTGAGCATTTTCCAATTGAGATAGGATTGAATCAGGGTTCGACCCTTAGTCCCTTCTTATTTACGTTGGTGATAGATGTGTTGATACGGCGTATTTAGGGTGAAGTGCCTTGGTGTATATTATTTGTGGATGATGTAGTGTTGATTGATGAGACAAGGAGGGGAGTGAATAAAAAATTAGAGGTTTGGAGGAAAACCCTTGAGTCTAAGGGGTTCAGGTTAAGTAGGTCCAAGACGGAGTTTTTGGAATGAAAATTTAGTGAATTGGGGTAGGAGGAAGAAGGGGTGGTGAGGTTGGATGCCCAGGAGGTTTGTAAGAGGGATAGTTTTAAGTATCTTAGGTCTACGATTCAAGGAAATGGGGATATTGATGAGGATATTTGTATGCGTATTGGAGCAGGTTGGATAAAGTGGAGGCTCACCTCGAGAGTGTTGTGTGATAAGAAAGTGCCTCTTAATCTTAAAGGAAAATTCTATAGAGTGGCAGTCCGCTCGGTCATGTTGCATGGATTAGAGTGTTGGCCACTCAAGTACTCCCACATCTAAAAATTGAAGTTGGCGGAAATGAGTATGTTGCATTGGATGTGTGGGCTTACTAGAGGGGACAGAGTTAGAAATAAAGTTATCCGAGAAAAGGTGGGAGTGGCTTCAGTGGAGGTCAAGATGAGGGAAGGAAAGCTGAGATGGTTTGGGCATGTGAGGAGGAGGGGCATGGATGCCCCAGTTCGTAGCTGTGAGAGGCTAGCTTTAGATAGCTTCATAAGAAGTAGAGGTAGGCCGAAGAAAAACTGGAGGGAGGTGATTAGGCACGATATGGAGCAGCTTCAACTTACTGAGGACATGACCCTAGATAGGAAGGTGTGGAGGTCGCGGATAAGGGTAGAAGGCTAGTATGGGTGTATGAGGTGTAGCAAATGGTTAGGTGAGACCTTGTGTTGCTGGGATAGTAATCTTAGGAATCTTAGTATTCTTTGATGTCTTTGGTATGTGCGAGTATGTTACAACTAGGTAGGTTTCCTTTATATTTTTTTTTGCATACTTCTTATTTTCTCTCTTCGTGTTGCCCTATTAATCGTATGTTGTATTTTCTCTGTTTTCTGGTGACAATATTTCTTATCATGGATTTTCTGTTGTTTCATTCATCCCCTTGTTACTGTTCTGTATCTAGAGCAGGTGGTCTATCAGAAACAGCCTCTCTACTTCTTTGGAGGTAGCGGTATGGTCTGCGTACATCTTACCCTCTCCAGACCCTACTTTGTGGGAATACACTTGATTTGTTGTTGTTGTTGTTGTTGATAATGTACCCACATTCCATAATATTACTATCATTTGACAATCCTATGATCGTTACTCACTAGTCATCATTTATTAGCTATCCATCTCTTATTAACTAATTCAATTGATTACTACTCATCATATAACCTCTAGACATCATTTAACACTATTCACCACCTATCCACTAATCACCATTCATTATATAACGATCATTTTTCAACTGACATTATTTTTTAACTAATTATCTCTTACCAACTATTCCTTGTTTATCAACTAGTCATGATTAGTCACTTACAAATTATCCACCACTATTCCTTATTTATTACTAATCATCAACTATACCACCTTATAATTATTTATCACTAATCCTCACGAGTCCACTAATTATCATTTTTACCACTTTTGGGCTATGTCTGGCATCCCTAATGTCGACATTATGCCCAACTTGTTCTAAATAGTCAGACTCAAACTAGTAGATGTACACGCAGGTACATAGGCATAATCATTCTCTGGCCATTTCGGGTATCAATGTATCATCATAATCGTCCTCTGACTTTGCTGGGTACAATGTCTCATCAGAATCATATTTTTGGCCTTGCCAGGTATCAATGTATCATCATAATTATCCTTCAGCTTTATCGAGTATCAATGTATCATCATAATCATCCTCCGAAATTAAACCGGGTATAATCAACATCATTATAATCTTCTAGAATTGAACCTGATATAATTAACATCATCATCATCTTCCGAAATTGAACTAGGTATAATCAACATCATCATCTTTCATAATTGAACCAGGTATAATACACATCATCATCATCTTCCGGAATTGAATCAAGTATATATATATAGTAAATATCTAGACACAAACCGGTAGCCACATCATCATAGTCGGTGGCATAATATATAGCATAAGTGCTAATATAATTAAGTATTATGAATTCTAGCTTAATCATAGCATAACTTCCCATAAAATCAATAAGCATGACTTCTAGCATATTAATAACACAATTTCTAACATTATCAATAAGAATATTTTCTAGCATGTATACTAGTACAATTGTTTAGCATGATCATAACCATAAGTAATAGCATGGGCAATAACTTATTAATAGCATGGTCAAAGTCTTATCATTAGTATAATAGATAGCTTATACATGGCATAACCAATAGCTTGTCGCAACACTATTCATATCTCATCATAGCGTAAGTGAAAACCTAATCCATTAGTGTATGAACATTACTTCTAATGTCATAATTACCATAACCATTGAGTGCCAAAGTTCTTCCCAATCACAATTGTTAAACCAAAATAGTAACTAAGGCAACCTCCTTTAATGTAAGAAACTATAGCCAATCTCACCCTAAGTATGGGTATCTAAAGCATTTTAATCTAACTTGAGTGTTCTAAGGCATTATCATGTTAAACATGAGATTATGAAGTCTAATTTACCTAAGGCGTAATGAAACAAGTCAAGTGTTTCAACTCTATGATTTAATATAGACTAAACGGTCCAACTAACCCAAGTCTTGCATTTCGTTAATCCAACACCTAAAACCCGTCCCAAATCTAATAGAATATCATAAGAATGCTATAAAATAGCCCAATCTAACTAAAGATAAGCCTAGGCTACCTCGATGTTGAAGAAATCTCAATGAACCGCTAAACTATTGTTTCCCCTTACGAGAAGCCTCCTTAAGGGGCCAAGCTATCATAAACACATTCTACTCATCAATACGATAATAACAATACCCATATTGAGCCATTGTACTTTGGGTCCAAAAATCACACAAAACCCCATGTGGGTCCCACTTACGGAATCACATTTCTGAAACCAACCCAACATTATTACAAGATTAAGGAATCATTACCCTAAAAAATGGGTGAAAACTAAGCTAAATTTGGGATGACATCAAGCCCTAAAGGTTTTGGCATTTTGAACTATAAATCACTAAAATCCACTAAGAAAAGGGTGAATTATTACCTGAAATCGAAATATAATCGCGAAAATAAATGTTAATAAAGCTCCCAAGTCACCCACAAGTCTCAATTTTAAGCTATCACACTAATTAGGGTTTTGGATCTCAAAGAAGTGATGAAAATGGCCAAAATCGTGGAAAGGGGGTCCTTTTATACCCAGTCCAGGTACTCGGGATTCGCTATCGCGACCTGAGGCTCCGCAATTGCAATATCTCCCTTCTGCTACACGAGTTGTGATTGCGACACCCTTTCATGATTGCAGCATCTTGTCTTCTCAACAAGTTGCGATCGCAGCAAAAAGTATCGCTATCATGATGCACCAACTGACAGCAATGGACTTGGAAATTTCCAAGTCCATGCCAAGCCCTCGGGATTTTTCTATAATCCAGTATACGCAAAAAAAGTAACCATACCAAATGGAACGTTCGGAGTCAATGGCACAATTAGATTTTCCATACGAGTTTGTTTTGATCAAATGTGGGTCCCATACTCATATTTCATTTTCTTACCTTTCTGACCAATAGGTCAAAATGATCTCAGGTGTCTAGTGACCTGAACCAAAGGTCCACCTAGCCTAAAATCAACATTTTACAGATACTGGCACAATCAGAATTTGCATACAAGACCATCTTACTAAAGTTTTTTCTGGTAGCCATTTGGAACCATCAAAGACTCCAATTAGGGGATTGGCTCTAAAAACCAAACGAACTCTACGGTAATCGAACTATTTGTTCCAACAAGTCATAAATGACTTGGGGTGGCTATATAGAAACTCTAATGGAAAAAATAAGTGGAAATATGGAAGGAACTTTTGTCTGTGAAAGTTTAGGATTAGGATGCACCTAAAGTCTCGAACAGGTGAGGATACTAGGTCTGCATCTCACTCTCGACCTCTCAAGTGACCTTCTTCACTGGGTGGTGCCTCCATTGAACCTTGACTACAATAATTTCTCCAGTGCACAACCTACTAACATCACTAGCCGAAATGAGCATTGGTACCTCTACAAAGGTCAAATGCTCGTCCAATTGGACTGAGTCCTATCTAAGCACAAAAGACAGATCAGGAAGGTATCACCGCAACATGGAGACATGGAAAACTATATGAACATCAAAAAATTTTGGAGGTAAAGCTAACTCAAAGGTTACCTCACCAACTGCATAGAGAGTCTCAAAAGGTCCAGTATATCTAGGACTGAGCTTGCTCTTTCTCTTGAACCTAATCACACCCTTCATGGGCGATACACAAAGGAATACATGATCACCAACTCCAAATCTCAAGGCATAAAGCCTATAGTCTATATAGGCCTTCTTCCTACTCTGAGCCTCTCTCAGCGTATCTTGAATCATCCTGACTCTATCTAATGACTTCTGAAGCAAATCAATACCAAGGGTCTAACCTTAGAAGTCTCAAACCATCCGACCAAAGAATGACATATCCTACCATACAAAGCCTCAAAAAGTCACCATCTCAATACTCAAATGATAGTTGTTATTATATGCAAACTATGCCAAGGATAAGTGCTGCTTCCACTAGCCTCCAAAATCCATAACACAGGCTCAGAACATGTCCTTAAATAGTCCGCTCTGACTAACCATTTGTCTCTGAATGAAAGTCCATACTAAGATCTACCTGAGTACCCAAATCATACTCTCCAAAATATCGAAGTAAACATAGAACCATGGTTTGAAATAATAGAAATGGGCACTCCATGCAAACAAAATATATCTGAAACATAAATATGGGTTAACCTCTCAGCACTGAATGATATCTGAATAGGAATGAAATATTTTAACTTGGTCAAATGTTCATTAATGACCTAAATACCATCAAAACCACAGGAAGAGCGAGGAAAACCACTAACACAAACCATGGTAATCCTCTCCCATTTCCAATTGGGAATGGGCAACCTCTAAGTCAAACCACCTAGTTGTTGATGCTCATCCTTTACCTACTGACAACATAGGCAATTAGCTAGTAAATCTACCATATCTATTCTTATAACACTCTAATAATAATGTTTTCTTAAATCTCTATACATCTTGGTTGTGCCGGGATGAATAGAATATCAAGAGATGTGAGCCTTGTGTAGAACCAACAAAATTATGTCATCAATCTTCAGAGCACAAATATAGCCATCAAATCTCAAAATACCCTCAGAATATATGGGGTTCCTCTCATACTCACCACTCAACACCTGATCATGAAGGAAGTGATGCTTACTATCCTTAAACTGACGATCTCAAAGCAACTCAAAAAGCAAAGACCTTTTCTTAAAACTAGCAAGAATCCTTACACGGTCTAAAATATCAAGGCGAACTATCAAGTTGGATAAGGACTAATGTCTCGTACCAACAGCCTTTGAGAAACTAAAATACAAGCCAAGCTACCCATGCTTACTACCTTTCATCTCAAGGCATCTGCTACCACATTTTCCTTTCCCGGATGATACAAGATCGGAATATCATAATCCTTAAGAAACTCCATCCATCTACTCTACCTAGCATTAATCTCTCTCTTGGTCATAAGATGTTGAAGACTGTGATGATCGATGAAAATCAAATAATGCACGCCATACAGATAATACCTACTAATCTTAAGTGTTGAAACTACCGCCAACAACTCTAAATCATTAGTAGGTAGTTCCACTCAGGCACCTTAAGTTGTCTAGAAGTATAAGCAATAACATGACCCTGTTGCATCAATACACAACCTAAACTGACACTAGAAGAACCATAAAATACGGTGAATCCCTCATCATTAATAGAAAGAGCTAAAACAGAAGTTGAAGTTAAGAAATCCTTGAACTTTCCAAAGCTCATCTCACACTCCTCGGGCCATCGAAAAGGAACCTCTTTTTGAGTCAATCTGGTCATAAGTGTGATGACTTGAGGTTGAAGTCCCTTACCTTATGAATGGCTTGAGGTTAAAGTCCCTTGACTAATAAAATTAGTTGTGGTTAAAGTCCTTTACTTAAAGAAATCTCTTAAGGTGATAGTACCTTACCTAATGTATAAGCTCGTGGTTAAATTTCCTTGCTTGAATAAATAAGATTATGGATGGAGATCCCTGTGGACTGAATATATATGTGGTTAAAATCCTTGGTTCATGAATGAGTAAGCATGGTTGAAGTCCTTTGTCTAAGTGTGTGTGATTGTGGTTAGAGTACTATGCATAGTGTGAAATATTGAACCTATAAGTGTGAAGGGTAGAAGTCCCTTATCTCATGCCTAATGATTGAATGCTTGAGAATGTTGATGAGCCTTGACATCTCGATTGGTATATGGTATATGCAGAGGTATGGATAAGTGTATAAATATGATAGAATGTGATATATTGACTGGTGATTGATTGAAGATATTATCTTATCACTTATCATTGAGTTACATGCTAGTGTTTCAACTGCTAACCATCCCCGGACGCTACATCCCCATATGACGTAAGGACCAAAGCATCTTTTTCTTTTTATGTGCTGTAATTAGACGATCAATCAATTCATGCATCAACTTGATGGGGTTAGCTTCCTTATATTCAAAATATATTCATATCTTAGTCCTTAGCTTTACACATGGTTTAGCTATAGTGGGGGGCTTGTCCCAAAATATACATTTATTGACTTCAGTTTTGTATATAGGTATTGTAAACAACTATGAACTTAGGCATATTCGGCTAGTTGCTGAGTCTCATAAAGCATTTAGATGTGATTAAGCTATGACTCTTAATATTTTCTCTATCATATTATATGGTTGGATCCTATCCAACCCCTATGATATTGATAAATAGGTTGGTTACGGGGAAAACTTTGATACATGTGTTCTTGAGGTGCCCATACGACATGGCCTAGTTTTGAGTCATGTCAAGTTGGTATCAAACCCTAGGTTCATGGTTATTTGGGTGTTCATAATGCTGTGTCAAGTCAAGTAGAGTATCTTTTATGGGTATGAAGTGTGCCACACTTATAAAAGAGAAGCTATGAGACATTTTAGGAAATATTTCCCTTTCTTATGATTCAATCTCAGGCTATAAAGTCTAGGCTCTTGAATTCCTCTGATTCTATTTTCTATCTTTCATATCATGCCTCATAAAAGATCTGAGACTCAGGCAAACACTTCTGAGGATCCTATGTATGAAGCGCTTCCAACTTCTAGAGTTCTAAATCGGGCTAAGGTTGCGGCATCTAGCCATCCTCATTAGGTTCAACCCATCAAACCTTCTCATGAGATTGGTATTCCTCCTCAGTCACCTCAAAGGGATGCTACTAATGCAGAGTTCCATCTCTCTATCAACCTCTTGACTTAATTAGTAGCCTCTTAACCGAAGCATGGTGCTTCGGCTACCGTTCCTTCTGAGGCCACAACAATCGGCTAATTTATAAGGTTAATCCCTCTTATGTTCTTCGATATGAAGGTTGAGAAAGACCCTCAAGGCTTCATTGATGATATAGAGAAGATTTTTCAAATCATGCATGCTACAGAGATTGAGGGCATTGAATTTGCTTCCTACCAATTAAAAAATATAGTGTACCAATGGTACAAATGGTGGGAGTTATCTAGGGGTGTTGATTTTATCCCCACTATATGGGAGGATTTCTTCGACGCTTTCCTTGACCACTTCTTTCCTCAAGAATTGAGGAAGGCTAAGGCGGAAGAGTTTGTAAACTTGAAGTAAGGAAAAATGTCCATTTAAGAGTATGACTTGAAATTCCATAAATTGTCAAGGTATGCTCTCGAGATGGTTGCTAGCATGAGGGATAAAATGTGTAAGTTTGTCTTGAGATTCTCCCATGAGCTAGTTCTTGAAAGCAAGGAAACCTTGTTGATTGAGAACATGGACATCTCTAGGTTGATTTTGTATATGCAACAAGTAGAAGATGATAAGAAAAAGCTAGTTGAGCTTAATGAGAAGCAACGAAGGAAGTTAAGTCCTTCCAAGAGTAGAAGGGGAGATGGTGGCAAGTGTCCACAAAAGAAGTGGGGGAGTTCAGGACCTCAAATAGTGTTTTCTATCCTTACCTAAAGGTTTGGGCGGTTGTTGCTCCTTATTTAGTGGAGGGTCTCGAGCACAGGGTGCCCAATTTCAGACTAGTAGTGTCCAGTTGGCTCCACCCCACCCTCTTTGCAGATTATGTGGTCAGAGTCATCATGGTCAGAATGAGCAAGGGAAAGATAAATGTTTTCATTGTGGTCAGGTTGGGAACATGCAGCATGAGTTCCCCATTCTAGCAGCTTCTTGGGTCAATAAAGCATCTTTTGCTACTCTTTCTACTCCCGCACCAAAGGGTGCTATGTCTACTGTTGCTTCTATTTATTGCATCGGCGCTGGCCGGAACTACTTGTATGCACTTGCTACTCCCCAGGATTCTGAGGTATCTCCCGATGTTGTCATAAGTATGTTGAGACTTTTCTACCATGATGTGTATTTCTTGCTTGATCCAGAGTCTACTCTTTCTTATGTTACCCCATATGTGGTTGTGCATCTTGATTGTGGTCCCAAGAGCCTGTCGGTTTCTTTTTCTTTTTCCACCCTAATAAGAGACTCAGTGATTGTTGAGAGAGTCTATAGGAGGGTGTAATATTTATTGGCAGTATAGATACCCTTGTTAACTTGATAGAGTTAGACATGGTTGATTTTGATGTTATCCTGGGATGGATTGGTTGCATTCGTGTTATGCTTCTTTAGATTGTCGGACCCATAGGGTCATATTCAAATTCCCTAATGAGTTGGTCATTGTATGTAAAGGTGGCTCTTTGGTGCCTAAGAGAAGGTTTATTTCTTATCTCAAAGCTCGAAGGTTGATGTCAAAGGGGCATTTGTATTATTTGGTCCAAGTTAACGATTCTAACTCAGAAGAGCCTTCTCTATAATCCATTCTCATAGTTAATTAGTTTCCTGAGGTGTTTCCCGATGATCTTCCCTATGTTCCTCCCGATAGGGAAATTGATTTTAAAATTGATCTTGTTACAAACACTCTTTCGATCTCTATCCCACCTTATAGAATGGCTTCAGCGGAGTTGAAAGAACTTAAGGAGCAATTGAAGGACCTTTTATATAAAGGTTTTATCCATCCTAGTGTGTCTCCTTTGGATTATCCCATGTTTTTCGTGCGCAAGACGGATGGTTCCCTTCGTTTGTGCATCAATTATTATCAGTTGAACAAAGTGACCATAAAGAACAAATATTCTCTTCCTAGGATCGATGATTTCTTTGATCGATTTCAGGGTGAGAATTATTTATCTAAGATTGATCTTAGATCGGGTTATCATCAACTTAAAATTAGGGATGTGGATATCCCTAAGACTGACTTTAGAACCCGATATGGTCATTATGAGTTTTTTTCATGTCTGTTGGGTTGACCAATGTCCCGGTGGTATTCATGGATTTAATGAATAGTGTCTTCCGTCCATTCTTGAGCATGTTTGTAATTGTCTTCATTGATGATATCTTAGTGTACTCTAAGAGTGAGGCGGATTATGTAGATCACCTCGATGTCATGTTGCAAACTTTGAAGGATCATTATTTGTACACCAAGTTCTCTAAGTGTGAGTTTTTGTTGAAAGTCGTTACTTTTATTGGTCATGTTATCTCTAGTGAAGGGATCATATTGAATCCCTAAAATATTGTGCATGTTAATAAGTGGCCTAGACCTATGACTCTAACTGACATTCAGAGCTTCTTGGGTCTAGACGATTATTATAGAAGGTTTGTGGAGAGTTTTTCTACTAAAGCTTCCCCGTTGACCAAATTGACCTAAAAGAAGGTTAAGTTCTTGTGGTCCGATGTGTGTGAAGGTAGTTTCGAGAAGTTTAAAGATAAATTAACTTTAACTCCAGTTTTAACCTTGCCCGAAGGTAATGAAGGTTTTATGGTTTATGGTGATGTTTCTCGAGTCGGTCTTGGTTGCGTATTGATGCAACATGGTAAAGTGGTGGTCTATGCTTCAAGGTAATTAAAATTCATGAATAGAACTACCCCACCCATGACTTAGAATTATTAGCCGTGGTCTTTGCTTTGAAACTTTGGCGGCATTACCTCTATGGTGTTCACATTAATATCTTTTTCAATCATAAGAGTCTCCAATATGTGTTTACCCATAAGGAGTTGAATCTCCGGTAAAGATGGTGAATTGAGCAATTGAAAGACTATGATATGAGTCTTCATTACTATACCGATAAGGCGAATGTAGTCGTTGATGCTCTTAGTAGGTTATCTATAGGGAGTTTGGTCTATATTGATGAGGATAAGCAGGAATTGGTGAGAGAGGTTCATTGATTGGCTAATCTTGGAGTTTGACTTACAGACTCTAATGATGGTGGTGTATTTGTGCATCTGATATCTTAATCGTCTCTCGTTGTTGAGATAAAGGAAAAGAAAGTCTTGTACCCTGAATTGATGAAGGTCAAGAGTAATGTGGGTTAACACAAGGTCACGGACTTTTTGGTTGGTGTTGATGGTATCTTGAGGTACAAAGGTAGGCTATGCATTCCCGACATCGATGGATTGAGGAAAAGGGTTATGGCCGAGGCTCATGGGGCCCGTTATGCTATTCATCTTAGTTCCACCAAGATGTGTCATGACCTTAGAGAGTTCTATTAGTCGAATAATATGAAGCGTGATGTTTCTAGCCATGTGGCTAAGTATATGGTGTGCCAATTAGTAAAGGCTGAGCACTTGAGGCCGGGTGGCCTATACAAAGAGATTATGTTGTCGAGTGGAAGCGGGAGAAAATTAATATGGATTTTGTTACCGATCTTCTTAGATCCCAAAACTAATGTGATTCTATTTGGGTCATTGTTGATAGAATGACCAAGTCCACTCATTTCTTGCCTGTAAGAACCAATTTCTCAATAGAAGATTATGCTAAGTTGTATCTAGCGGAGATCATGAATTTGCACGGTGCTCCAGTTACTATTATTTTAGATCGTGGTCCTCCATTTTCATCCCAATTTTGGAAGTCATTCCAAAAGGGTTTGGGTACTAGAGTGTGCCTTAGTACCGTTTTTCACCCGCAAATGGATGGTCAAGCGGAGAGAACTATCCAAACATTGAAGGATATACTGTGGGCTTGTGTTTTTAATTATGGTGTTAGTTGGTATGGCCATTTTCTTTTGATTGAATTCTCCTATAATAATAGCTACAACTCTATCATTATCGTGGCACCTTTTGAGAAATTATATGGTAGGAGATGTTGATCTCATATTGGGTGTTACGAAGTTGGTAAGGGTAAGTTGCTTGGGCCCGATTTAGTTCATCAAGCCTTATATAAGGTAAAAGTGATTCATGATAGATTAAAAACCGCTCAAGTCTCCAAAAGTCCTATGTGGATGTGAGGCGTAGGGACTTAGAGTTTAATGTAGGCGATTGGGTATTCTTGAAATTGTCCTATGAAAGGAGTGATGTGGTTTGTTAAAATGGGAAAGCTTAGTTCCCACTATGTTGGTCCCTACTTGATTGTCAAGAGGGTTGGCAATGTTGCCTGCGAGTTGAAATTGCCTCCTAGTATGAAATCCATTCACCCGGTTGTCCATGTGTCCATATTACATAAATGTGTTATTGACCCTTCCTTAGTTGTTCCTTCAGAAGATGTTGGTATCTTAGACTCTTTGTCATATGAGGAGATCCGAGAAGCAATTTCACCAATTGCAAACAAAAGAAGTGTCTTTGGTGAAGGTTCTATGGAGGAACCAAAAGTCCAAAAAAGCTACTTGGGAGGCGGAAGAGGACATGAAGTCCAAGTATCCGCATTTATTTCCCATTCCAAAATCTTGTGGTGGAGGTATGTGTTAATCTCTTTACCTTGATGTACGTCTTGATAGGTGATGGGTTAAAGTCCCCAAGCTTTAAATTGATTTATGTCTTCGTTAGACAATGGATTGAAGTTTCCAATGTGTGAATTAATTTGTGTCTTATTAGACCATGGGCTTAAGACCCTAATTCTTTGAAATCGTATGTGTTGTGTTATGATGAGTTTAAGTCTCTAGTACCTTAAGTTGATTCATGTTCTTAGTAGATGAAGGGGTAAAGTCCCCAATGCTTTGAGTTGCTCTATATCTTTGATGAGTTGATAGGTTGGAGTCCCAAAGTAGTGAAATGAGTAAGTGTTGGAGTCCCATGACCAATAAAATAAGGCGGTTGGTCAATGATGATCATGGTATGTGTTGTGTTGTATCCTTGTTGTGTGCTTGTTTCTAACTTATACAAAAGGTTGCTTGATGCATGTTGATGTGTTAACTTGTGTAAATGCTTGTCTTACCCTTCATTCATGGATGAATTATCCCATGTGGGGAGAATTGAAACACCTAGGCTTTGAGCCATTTCGAAATAACAACTTTTGAAATCTTTGAGTTGGGTATGACTTGAGACTTGAGTCGTACCCTTGATCACAATTTGTACCCTTATCCCCCTCCTCTTTCATACCTTGATCAGCATGTTAGGGTAGCATACTATATTCTATACTATAAGGTCATCCCTTAGTCGTAACCAATGCATATGAGTCGTATACTACTCAATCGTATAGAGTAAACTCTCAAAACCGTGTAGATTCTTTTGGTAATGAGTGAAGCTTACGATTGGAGGGTGAGTCGTACCCTTTAGTTAGGACTCAATGGCTCCCTCTCATACCCACAA
The DNA here is from genome assembly GCA_030864215.1 of Capsicum pubescens. Taxonomy (NCBI): domain Eukaryota; kingdom Viridiplantae; phylum Streptophyta; class Magnoliopsida; order Solanales; family Solanaceae; genus Capsicum; species Capsicum pubescens. Next base: position 205,075,595 of record CM061546.1, on the reverse strand, counting down.
CAGTTTGGTTGACCTAGGAGAAGCCTAGGTTACTAGTTAGGGTACCACTTGTAACCTAGGTCACAAATGCCATAGGAACCGTAAGGGGGAGTCTTACCCCAGCGTGGGTGGTCTTTCCATCTTTTAACCAAGGACCTTTCAGTTATTTTCCTTACCTAAAATCCTAATCCCTCTCACTATATAAGGAATTATAGCCTCCTATGTCTTCCTTTACAAGACTCAAACACTCCTAAACACTCTAACAGCTGCTTGGAGCAAGATTGGAGGCTAGGGTTTGGAGGTGTTCATCTAGTGTCAAGGAAGAGTCAAGATTATTGGTGTGTCATATAGTTTAAGGCATGTATCTTTTCCCTTCTTTAAATAACTCTAAACCCATGTATTTCACGCTTGGATGAGTAAGTGTATATGGTGGTTTTGAATCAAATGAAAAGAGTTTTGTTGCCTAACAATGAATAATGATGATTCTCGCTTATACTTGTATTGATACATGTTATTGATGGTAGATTTTATATGTGGATCCTTGTTATATGTTTTTTAACATGAGGGTCTTGGGTAACCCTAATCTTGATGATATCTACCATAAAAATAACCTGTTGAAGGTACACACATAAGGTGTTTGTGAAAATGTCTAAATGAGTTGTCTAGTAATATGTTGGTGGTGTAATGAGCTAGAGAGATGGCCTAATGAGTATAGATGATTGATAATGATGTTGTAAAAGGTATAGTAGGTCATGTGAGATATGAAGATAACCTTGTTAAACTAATGACCAATGAGCGATTGAAATTCCTCAATATGAAGTGGAACCTGGATTGTGTGTTAAACCCAAGTGTGGTAAGAATGTGGTAATAGATTGCGAATTAAATATGAATAGATTGTGAGGGTATTGTTGACCATAATTTTAATTGTATGATGAATTGAATGAAGGCATTGGCCTATTGAAATGGTTGAGCAATAAAGGCTCCCTTAAGGACCACGTGGTCATGTATAGCGTTGAACTGGCTAAATGGTTAAAGTCCTTAAGTGTTGTATTTAATGTATGATTGATTCATAAGTAAAAAGGGGGGGCTAAAGTCCCATTGTTAACTACTGAAAGTGTGATGGCTTGAGGTTGAAGTTTCTTACCTTATGAATGGCTTGAGGTTAAAGTCCCTTGCCCAATGAAATTGCTTGTGCTTAAAGTCTCTTTCTCAAAGAGATCTCTTGAGGTGATAGTACCTTGCCCAATATATGAGCTCATGGTTAAAGTCCCTTGCTTGAATAAATATGAGAATGGATGGAGCTCCTCGTGGAATGAATGTGTATGCAGTTAAATTCCTTGGTTAATGAATAAGTAAGCATGGTTCAAGTCCTTTGTCTAAGTATATGTTATTGTTGTTAGAGTCCTATGTATAGTGTGAAATATTGGACCAATAAGTGTGGAGGGTCGAAGTCCCTCATCTCATGCCTAATGAATGCTTGAGAATGTTTATAAGCCTTGATATCTCAATTGGTATATTGTATATGCATAGGTATGGATAAGTGTATGAATGTGATAGAATGTGATATATTGACTGGTTGTTGATTGACAATGTTATCTTATCACTTATACTTGAGTTACATGCTAGTGTTCCAACCGCCAACCGTCCTTGGATGCTATGTCCCCATACGACGTAGGGCTCGAAGCATCTTCTTCTTTTCCTGTGCAGTGATTAGACGATCAGGAGGTTTGTGTATCGACTTAAAGGGGTGAGCTTTCTTACATTTAGAAGACATTCATCTCTTAGTCCTTATCTTTAGACTTGGTTTGATGATAGTCGGGGGCTTGTCCCGACATATACATTTATTGACCTCGATTTTGTATAGAGGTTTTGTGAACAACTGTGAACTTGGGCATATTCGTCTAGTTGTTGAATCTCATGAAGAATTTAAAGTTGATTAAGCTATGACTCTTAATATTTTCTCTAGCATATTATATGGTTGGATCTTATCCAACCCCTGTGATGTTGATGAATAGGCTGGGTTATGGGACGACTTCCTGTACATGTGTGCTTGAGGTGCCCATATGACATGGTCCAGTTTTGAGTCATGTCACTACGGTTATGGGAACCCTGGCAGATTAACAAAGTAGGAGAAGTGGGAGATTCATCTAGATTGTTGTGATTTCGTGTATTGTAGTCTTCTTTGTATTAATTGCATCTCAACCTACTACAGAAGTGAGGGAATTGTATGTATTGAGATCATCCTCACAAAGGAGTTTGATTTGCAAAAAAGAGGTTACGATAGTGATTCGAGTCTATCAACCCTTATCTAATCTACTTAAAACCCAAAATTTGCTAATTGTACTAGGGTCAAGGACAAGGGATAGTAAGGTGACACCCTGAGACTCAAAAGGTGAAGGGTGAGATTTATCAATGAATTCATAAGATGGTTTATAATACATTGCTTGTTAGACTTTGCATGTAGAGCAGTGGGATAAGTGAGTTGATTACAAGAACCTAGTGGAGTTAGAAGCCAGGGGGTACATAGTCCTAATGTTCACTTCTATTGTTTACAATCTCAAGCACTCAAGTTCGGTTACGTGTTACTGTGACTTTCAAATCCCCCATTTATTTTTTCACACTGCCCTTGATTTTATTAAGTTTGAGACACAATTCCACGCATTCCCGGTGAGTTTGACCCCAACATGGTTTGGGTTACTATATTTAGCATGCACCACAACATACTTCTTGGGAGGTTAGTTTTGGGCGACATTAAATTTTGGCACCATTGTTGAGGAATACGGTGTTGAATTATTGATTTTTTTGGTTGAATTTTTGGGTGTTTATTTTCTTCTTTTAGTTGGGTATACGCTAGTGTATTCCTAAAGACGGAGTCTAGGCGATCCCTTGCTCCCATTGAATCCTAAACTAAAAATACTACTATAGCCTAATTGTACGATAGGTGATCATGTACGGGACGGCAATTTAGAAGGAGTTTGAGATGATCCTGTTGTTGTACCTTCTCTACTCCAGGTGATCCACATAATATTTCTAATAGATAGAGAGAGTTGATGATAGCATAGGCAGCTGAACAGTAGAGAAGAGCGGTTGAGGAAGGCCGGTTGGCTCAATAGATAAAGCTAGTCAGGCTAAGACAAATAGCTTATCATTGAGCAACACTCGACGATGATCGTGACATAGAACGAGGTGAAAGAGCTCGAGTGATTCCATCTTATTAGTATCTACTGTCATATGATGAAGATAAAGATATGGGATATGTTGATAGTGCTGAAACAGGAGTTATTTCCTCCTACTTTACCCTCAAATGTTAAGTTTAATATTACCAATGAGATGATCCATCTATTGAATCTAAAAGGTGTATTTTTTGGGGTTGTCAACAAATGATACAAACATGCATTTTGCCAATTTTACTGGGATCTGCACTTCGTATACCATCCCAGGGGTATATCAGGAAGCATTGAGATTGAGGTTGTTCTCATTCTCGTTGATAGATGAAGCATTATCTTGTGGATAGGGGAACTATCAAGAGGCTCAATCACTACTTGGACTTAGCTACATAGATAATTTTTGAATTAATTCTTTCCTCCTACTAGGATGCTATAACTAAAAGATGAGATTTACAACTTCCGAAAGTTGCATGGAGTGTCCATGTATGAAGTGTGGCTTCAGTTTAAAATAAAGTTTAGCATGGTACCTATCACCAGATTCTAGGGTCTAATTTGCTGGGGATATTCTATAGATCCCTGAATATAAGTTCTATAGTGATGGATGACACAATATATGGATATACACTTATGCATCTTTGTTAGGATATGGCTCAAGAAATACTAATGGATCTCTGTCCCTAACCGAGGATGGCACACTGGGCAAGCAGATTGAGATGTTGGTACGTATGCTATTGGGGCTTCTAGTGACGGCAGATTTGGTGATGATTCAGTAGCACAAGAAGTTGCACAGCTTAGAATAGATATTAGATTGCTTACAAAGCAACTTGCAGTGAGGAATTCTTAAAAGGTGAATGCAGTAAGGACAAAAGGTCTAATTTCAGGGCTTATGAGTCTGATGTGGATGAGGAAGCAAAGTATCTAGATCGAAAAGTGGCAGGTTCTTGATCCAAGGGGCAAGGAAACCAAGTTCGGAACTATTATGGGGACAGGTACTAAGATAGAAATAGAGAGTGAGATAATGATTGGAGGCATAAAGCTGACTATAAAAAGAAGAGTGATAGATATGTTCCACCGAGCATTCGAGATATAAAGTCAAGAATGGAAGAAATATTGTCAAAGCTTGTGAAAGGTCAAGAAAGTCAGGAAAGATGTTGTAAGGAGATCAAAGCAGATATATCTGGGTTGAATTAGAAAGTTGAGTCACATGCCACTGTGATAAAATAACAAGAGCAGCATTTTGGTCAAATGTCTGCCATATTGAATCATAGGTAGCCTGGCACTCTTCCCAACAATATAGTACAAAATCTGAAAAATTATTCTTATTGTCACACCATTACCACTCAGAGTGGAAAGACCACCATGGATCCCTCGATGCCTAATGCGGTTGAGTCAAAGAATCATGGTGATAGTATTGATGTTGATGAAGTACATAAAGTTGAAGCTAGAAAATCATCAGGGGTTGAGTATAGTAATAAAAAGGAAAAAGGTAAGGGTAAGGTTGATGAACCTGTTCTGAAAACTATTCCAAGACCTCTCCTTTCCTTTTCTTAGAGACTGAAAAAGAAGCAGGAAGAAGGTAAATATCTAAAGAACCTATCAATGTTGAAGGAGTTGTCTATCAACATTCCACTTGTAGAGGCATTAGAGCAGATGCCTATTTATGCCAAATTTATGAAAGATCTGGTCTCTAAAAAGCAAACAGTGAGCTATGAGACCATTGACAATTTGCATCATTGCAGTGTTGTTGCTTCTACATCATTGGTAGAGAAGAAGAAGAACCCCAGAGCCTTCACTATTCCCTTTGCCATTCGGTCCTTCAACTTCGCTTGGGCTTTATGTGATCTAGGATCCAGTATTAATCTTATGCCACTAGTTGTGTTTAAGCAGTTGGGGTTAGGGGAAACTAAATTGATATCGATGAGATTGTTGATGCCTGACCACATGGTGAAGCAGCCAATTAGTATTCTTTATGATGTTTTGGTGAAGGTAGAATTCTTCATCCTTCCAGCCGACATCATGATTCTTGATTGAGAGGTGGACTTCCAAGTTCCTATCATCTTGGGAAGACCCTTCCTAGCTACATGTACGGTATTAGTGTATATGGAATTGGGACAAATGAGGTTTAGACTAAATGACGAGCAAATAATCTTCATCGTATGCCAGGTAATGAAGCAATTTAATGATATGCTAGTAGTGTATGTGATAGACACCATCGATAATGAGGTTGATGCAATGATTGTTCTAATTGAGAAGAAGTTGGGTGTTGAAGCATTAGCAATGGTGATTATAAATTTCGATCGTGATGGAATTAAGAAATATGAAGAGAAGGTGGGCGCTCTGTATAGGAGAGGTTCTTACACTTATGCTACAAAGAAAAATGATCTGGATCTGAAAAATAAAACCACTCTACCCACTTGTTGGTCGATTGAGGAGCCACAAATTTTAGAGTTAAAGGCCCTCCCTTATAACTTATGCTATGTATTTTGGGGGGCCGATAATACCTTACCGATGATTATTACAGCTGACTTGGTTAAGACTGAGGTATAGGTATTATTATCAGTGTTGCAGAGGTTCAAAAGAGATATAGGGTGGACCATTGCAGATATTATAGGTATTCTTCCAGGCATTTGTACTCACAAGATCCAGCTTGAACCAGAATACGTCCCGAGTATTGAGCATTAGCACCGGCTAAATCCTCCTATGTAAGAGGTGGTAAAAACAAAATCATCAATTGGTTAGACACTGCTGCAGTTTACCCCATAGCAGATAGCAAGTGGGTCAGTCCTATTTAATGCATCCCAAAGAACGGCAGAATTACTGTAGTGCCAAATCAGAAAAATAAGTTCGTGCCAATGAGACTAGTCACAGGTTGGAGAGTGTGCATGGACTATAGAAAGCTGAATACATGGAATCAAATGGACTATTTTATCATGACTTTTATGGATCAGATATTGGATAGGTTAATAGGTAGGGGTTGGTATTGTTTTCTTTAAGGATATTCGGGCTATAATTAGAACACTATTGCATTTGAAGACCAAGAAAAGACAGTCTTTACCTGCCCTTATGGGAATTTTACATTCAAAAGAATTCCATTTAGGTTGTACAACGCTCCTATCACCTTTTAGAGATGCATGATATCGATATTCTCAGATATAGTGGAAGACACCATTGAGGTATTTATGGATGATTTTTCTGTGGTGGGTGATACTTTTGATGAATATTTAGTCCATTTAGTTGATGATCTTCGTAGATATTAGGAATGCAATTTGATTTTAAATTGGGAGAAGTGTCATTTCATGGTAAAAATAAAAGGAATCATGCTTGGGCACAAGATCTCGAAAAGGGGAATAGAGGTGGATAAGACAAAAATTAAAGTAATTAAGAAGCTGCCACCACCGATCTCGGTGAACAGTATTCGGAGTTTCTTGGGCCATGCTTGCTTTCATAGGCTTTTCATCAAGGATTTCTAGAAGATTTCAAACCCTTTATGCAAGCTTCTTGAGAAAAAGGTGAAGTTTGATTTTTATGAGGCATGTCTGAAGGGTTTTGAGTGATTGAAGGAGCGGTTGGTTTTAGCCCCTATTATAGTATTCCTCGACTGGTCCCTGCCATTTGAGATCATGTGGGATGCAAGTAGTGTAGATTTAGGTATTGTACTAGGCCAAAGACGAGAAAAGATACTTCATCCTCTGTACTATGCTAGCAAGGCATTAAACCCTGCTCAAAAGAATTATACTGTGATAGACCAAGAGTTACTAGTAGTGGTTTTTTCCTTCAAAAAGTATTAGTCCTATTTGATTGGGACTAAGGTTATTGTTCAAACAGACCATGCAGCATTGATACACCTATTGGCAAACAAAGATGCAAAGCCAATATTGATTAGTTAGGTTCTCTTGCTATAAGTATTTGATTTTAAGGTGAAGGACCAGACATAAAATCAGGTTACATATCACTTGTCCAGACTTGAGGAAGAAGCAATGCAGAAAGTAGGGGATGGTCTTGAAATGGATAATACTTTTCCAGACTAGCAGATATTTGTAGCATCGCAAGACCTAATTCCCTGGTTTGCTGATTTTGCCAATTACTTGGCAAGTGATCTTGCTCCATAAGCTTATCCTTCTAGCATAGAAAGAAATTTATGCATGAGGTAAGGAAGTTCTTATGGGATAAGCCTTATTTATTTAGGATTTGTGCAGTTGGTATGATTCATAGATGTATCCCAGGGGTGGAGATGATAAGTATTCTTGAGACTTGTCATGATTCACCTGTTGGGGGTCACCATGGAGGAACCCACACAACCCATAAAATCTTGCAATATAGGTATTACTAGCCTACGATCTACAAGTATGCTTACGACTTTACACTCGCCTATGACCAGTGTTAACATCAAGGCAATATTTCATGATGCCATAAACCCCCTGTGACCCTCACTCTAGAATTGGAGTTGTTTGATATGTGGGGAGTTGACTTTATGGGGCCATTCATGAGCTCCTATGGTATGAAATACATTCTAGCTACAGTTGAATATATGTCCAAATGGGTGGAATCGATATCACTCCCCAACAATGAAGGTAGAAGTGTCACTGTATTTCTTAAGAAACATAATTTTGCTTGATTTGTCACTCCACATGCAATAATTAGTGATAATGGGTCTCATTTCTACAATCGCGTGTTCAAAAGCTTACTTGAGAAATATAGAGTAAAGCATAAGGTGGAAATACCTTATCACCCTCAGAAAAGCGAACAGGTTGAGGTCTCTAATAGAGAGATCAAGTCCATATTGGCGAGGACTATGAATGCCAACAACACTAATTGATCGAGAAAGTTGGATAATGTGTTATGGTCCTACCGGACAGCTTACAAAGCCCCCATAGGTTCCTCCCCCTATCAGCTTGTGTTTGGTAAGGCATGCTACTTGCGTGTTAAACTTGAGCACAAGGCACTTTGGGCATTGAAGAAACTAAATTTTGAGTGGAATGATGCAGCAAAGATGAGGATGAATAAAGTGAATAAGTTAGATGAATTTTGACTCAATCTTATGAGAGTTCTGCACTATACAAGGAGATGATGAAGTTGCATCGTGATCAAAAAATTGGGAAAAGAGTTTTTGAGCCCAGTGATCAAGTGTTGTTGTATAGGTCGAGACTTTGCTTGTTTCCAGGCAACTTGAAGTCTAGGTGGTATGGCTTGTTCACTATGGTGAGACTGTTCCCATATGGTGCTATTGAATTGAAACGTGATGGTGAAGCCTCATTCAAATTGAATGGGCAAAGGGTCAAGCACTTTATGGGTAACTCTGAGGAAGTAAAGGTAGTTGATGATTTGAGCCTTGGTAAAGTCTAAGTAACCAAGGCAACTACGTTGTATCATGACGTTAAATCAGGCACCGTATTGGAGGCAACCCATGGGGCTGGCTGGTAAAGTCTGAGTATCCAACCTATCCACATCATGCCGCAATGTTAAATTAAGTGCTTCATTGGAGGCATCCCATGTTTTGTACTTATTTGATTATAGGGTAACTAGTATGTTAAGTGTGCAGGGTTTAAATAAAATACCAAATGATTGGTATTTTAATCATTTAAAATCGGCAACTCTTTCCATTCCATACACTACTCCTTAAGTACCTTAATTTCACTTTAAAGTTCATCCAAATTATTGATACACAAGAAGCTTAACCATCAAACTTGTCTCTCAAAGCATCCGAGTTTAAAAGCACAAACGAATTATCTTTAACAAGGATCTAATACACCAATCAAGTAAGTGGTTTCATAGTTATATGTTCTTGAGTTAATATGTTTAGAATTAGTGTAGATTCCTGGATTAAAGTAAGTGCATCAAGTTCAAACCCTAATGTATTTGAGAGAAGAGCTAATTATGTATCACTTGAAGGATTGTGTGTAAAAATTATTGTTGAGGAATGAACTTTAAGGGCTTAATCTTGTTTGATATGTATGAGTGTGTTGGGACGGAGAATCAGAACCAACTACTCTATACATTCATGTTACAGTAGCTAGAGACTCATTACAGCTCATAGGGTCACCTAATGAGTCATTACGTCACTCGTAACCACAGGCAACATGGTTCATTAGAAGAGTGTGTCTTCCACTAACATTATGACTCATCTTACAGGTATTAGTCACACTATACAATTCATAGTGAGTAATTGTAATGACTAGAAAGGTTTAAATATGAAGGAAATCAGTTTTGGTCAGACAATGAGTGGTGGTGACGAGTCATAGCCTATCATTATGACGCGTTAGGAGGACTCATTGCCTGACCAGTAACCTTAACTTATGCACTGTATTACCCTATAAGTCTTACCACGACTTGTAACCAGTGGGTATAACTCATACCCTAAGAGTCGTAGGGTGCCAGTACCTGCTACACTGACACTAAATTTTCTTATTTTTTCTTTTTTTTCTTAGTAATCACTAATGGGTCTTGTTCAATAGGTACTAATGGCTCCAAAAGTTGATTCATCAAAGAAGAAACCATCAAAGACACAAACCCTGAAAAAGCCTGCCCCAAAAGTCAGCCATAAGCTCATAGATGAGGACACTGAGTCATCAAGTAGCTCAATAGAGGAATATCCAGTAAAGGGTCAGGTGGATCTAAGGGAGGAATGACCCTAGGGTGCAAAATCAACCACAGAAGAGGTCACACCACCTAGGTATACACAAAGAATGAAGAAACCTAGCACCTCACTACCCCATTCACCATCCTTCTCTTCAGAGGATGTAGATGATGATGATGATGATGATGAAGAAGAAAAGGGTATAGATATGAGTGAAGGTAAATACAGATCTGAAAAAAAACAATGGGAATAGAGATAATGATAAAGATGGGCCTGAATTTGGATAAGAGAGTGGGAGTGAGGAGAGTAATACACCAGTTGAGATTCTACCTCCTCGAGTATCTCCCACCCCACTTTCCATTAAAGCTACTCTGGTTCCCATCATTTAATGGTGGGGATACCGCAAATGTAGGCCATTCTTGATAAATACATTGCCATAAACCTTACCACCAGAAAACCACAGCAGGGCATTTATTTGGAGAGGAGGTTGACTACCATAGGCATGTTTGAGATGCCTACATTTGATGCCCAATTCAGAAAATACAACTTTGAAAGGATGACTAAAGCCCTGGTTCAGTACAGTGCAATATTGGTTCTTGAGTTTTATTATGCATATCAAATAGAGCTGAAAAGGCTAAGCCCTCAAGAGCAATTGTGAAAGTATGCAAACCCATTGCTAGACTTGGTAATTCAAGTTGTTTGGGTGAATGTCTTATAACAAAAAAAATTTAGATTTTTGAATAGCCTAGAATTTCTACCTCCAGCCAACATTGGTGAGTTTGACCATAGGGTGGAAGGAATACATAAGGTGGAGGTGAAACAAATTGGAGAATAAGATAAGCTAGTTCAGTTTCGGTGGATGGCCGGGATATTTGCTACAGAGCGAGAGCAAACTCCGTGGGTAGTTGGTGGTAATGAAGGTTTGTCATTGATAAAGAAGGGGAGCCTAAACTTTCAGTCTAAGGCTTGGTGGACTTTGATACGATCCAAGCTGAGTCTCACCATAGGGGACAATGTTATGGGTCTAGACAAAGTGGCTCTAATAGCAAGTATCATGGTTTGCTATGAGATAGATGTAGCCAAATGGATCATAAGAGAGATCAGAGATTGGGTGACTAACATCGATACAGTCATGGATTTAACCTTCATGTTGACACAGATCTGTTTGGATGCAGGAGTGCCAGAGCTCCTGGGGATTGATCAGTTCTTGAGGCCAAAGACCACGACAGATATGGGACTAATCAAAGATATTGCTAACCAAATTTCCAAGGAGGCTAAGTTGGTGGAGGCTATAATCCAAGGGTTTTTTAGGCCGGTGGGCATGGATATGACATCCCAGGGTTCACCAACATGGGTGACACACCTACTATGATCGGCCAGTCCAAGCCTCAGACCTTTGATGCAACTGGTATTTCACAGACCCCTACTCCACCACCGACTACAACACCACGACCATCCACATCTAGGTCGGTTCTAGATGTCTATGTATTAGTGCCGCAATTATTTTTATTAGAGGCACCGAAGAGGTTGAGTATGGTGGATTACAAAAGTGATACTTATAGAGGAAGGAGTGAAATCTTGGGTAGACGGGAGGATTATAGAAAAGATAAGAGCGATGCAGGTGAGGTTTGATGGTTCTGAGTAGCGTATTAGTCAGAAGCTTGAGAGTATTCAGTCCCTAAACTTAGTTGGTGTACAGGCCGAGCTAGATACGTTGTGGAAGTCAGCTGAAGAGTGGCATGATAGGTCGATCCTCTTGATGCCTACTATTAAGGAGGCCCAAAAAGAGGAGAAAGTTGAGAATATTTGGGGTGTTGAAGATTCGAACCCTGAATCTAGTAAGAAGGTGCATAAAAGAAAGAAGAGGAAGATAAGAAGAATGGAGAAACAAAATTTTGAGTCTTCAAAGTGAGCTAGACCGCAAGGCGAGTGTCCAAGAGATGGTTGTGGGGGCTAGTAGTTTGATATTTTCTAATGCTACTGAGTTGAGAAGTGGTAGAGCCCCACTTCTTAAGCCACCTTTGAGTGAACAGGCCACCACCAGTGCCACTGCTGCTGATAGTGTCCCAACAGTTGTTGGGACCACTGATGTTAGGAGTGGGACCTGGTCTGAGGTGTCACATGCTTGTATTTCTTGATCTAGGACCTAGGGCACCCAGGTATGTCTTCACCCCATGTTTTGTAATTTTTATATGCACTAGGTACAGTGCATAGGTATTTAGTTGGGAGTGAGGGTGTACCGCATAGTCATTAAAGGTTGTTGTTTCCGTGTTTCTTTTATCGTCAGCTGTGGTTTGAATAAAGAACTGGTATGTTGTGTTGTCTTTATATGTTTTGTGATGTGGTGTGTTATGTTTAATTGGGAGGATACTTGGTACAATTAACATTTTTGATATAATTGTGCAATTTCAGAAAATGTTTGAGAAAATGGTACCCCTCCTAAAATTTTGATAACTGTGTGATCAGGTATGTGTGTGACTTCTGTGGATCTAGTAATGGCATTAGAATTAGGGACGTAATAATTGTGGTGAACAACTGCATAAACTAGATAGGTAGTGACTAGCAATATGACCCAGTACAATGTATGTGTGAGGCATTGCCTAGTTCTTGGTGTGGATCGATTGCTCTAACCTAAGCTGTAGGATGGTTGTTTAGGAGATGATCATAGGTCATTTTTTTTATTAAGTCCAGTTTATCCCAAATTTCCCATAACCAAATGAAATAAAAATCCCTTGATCCCAATGTTGAGCCTTAATGGACCCATATTTTGTTTGCACCGATTCACCTTCCTGTTTAAACTACAATGAACCTGTTTAGGCCCTAGTCCTCCTTGGAAACTGTGCACCTCAACTCAGGCAAACCGCCTAAGTTGAGGGCGACTAATAGAGGGGTGCGTAAAAAAACAGGAATGAAGAAAGGATGTAGATAGAGAAAAAAATAAGTAAGGGTGGGTATGGTTAAGAAAATGAAAAGAAAAAAAAGTCAAAAATAGAAATTGCAAAAGAAGAAAAAGAATGAATAAAAGAAGCCGCACCCAGCCTGAATAAGTAGTAAAAGAATAAAAAGGGAGTAATAAGAGCGAACTAAACAAAAAGTTGGTAAAACAGTGGACCTCGAAGAAATCGTATTGCCAAGGAGGCTAAGTCACTAAAAAATCCTCAATTGTACCATGCCATCCCCAAGCCTATATTACAAGCCTAATAAAAGTCCTAAAGTGATCCTAACTAGATTGTCCGAAAACTCAGGTAAAGAATATATGGGCAATCCTATGGCATTCTATGTGCACCAATTGGAAGTTCTTTAAGAGTGAGAACTTCTTTGACCGTCCCTTTAGGAATATACTAATCAAATTGAGTGATAGGGACTTCTTTGATTGTAAGGGTACATAGGTTGCGTTATTAGATTATTTACCTTTCCTGGTAATGGCCCAGATATTTGTTGCTAATGTAATACTATCACCTAATTCTTATGTGTCGAACTATTGTACCCAATCAATACACAGTTGAGTTTGAAAAGAGTTAAAAACTAAGAGGGGGTAACAAGTCTTGAGAAATAGATTGAGTAGTCGACTGTCTGTGGTATCTTAGTGTCTTCCTAATTAAGCATCGGTTGTGTTTTTGTTTTATATTCTTTCCTGAGGACATAAAAACGTTCTAAGTTGATGGTGTTGATGTGCCATGGAAGAATGTCACATTCAAGACTCAAAATGGTGAAATTAGGCATTGACTTAGGTTATTTCATCGGATATGATGTGTGTTTTATGTGTTTTGCAGGAAAACTAGGTCAAAAGTGGTGTTTGATACGAGAAAGACAACGGAAGGAACAAAACGCACTCCAAATCAGTCCCTAATCTTAAGGATCCGAGGACCAAGATGGAGACCACTCTCGGATACGCTATCAACAAGAAGAATACAAGATACAATGGTGTATATAACAACGAAAATAGCTATAAAATATGAGGAACAATATGAATAACAATAATACAAGTTTTGGATTCAATAAAGGACCCAAAATAGTCCACTACACAAGATGACAATAACAAAAGTAAAGGATAGATAGTGAGACCAAGATTATTACAAGATTAAGAACTAAAGAGTGTATTAAACTCAAAAACCTTTAATGTTAGTAATAATCAAAACCATACTCTTATGGTGACCGCCAAAGGAATAAACTCACCTCAAGATCCACCGTTTCCAAGAAAAGATCAATACTAGCTTTTCCAAGCCCTAACTAAGACCAAGTGTTCTACTCTCAAGAGAGAGGATTTTTAAGTGTTTAAATCGTTCATCTTTCATAAACTAATGAGAGAAGACCTAAAAAAATCCTACTTATAGTATATTACAAAAGAAGGCAAAAAAGACTACACTACCCTTAATGACCAAGGGTGGCCTTGGTGTGTTGGAAAACAATATGAATTGCCCAAAATGCCCTTAAGTCAAAGTGAACAAAATGCCCTTAATAAAGGGCACCAAAACCATGAACCAACAAAGGTAGTCCAAACCCGATAGTCCTTAAGTCTTCAAGGATCCAATCAATCTTCTACACTCGGGTTTGATCAATGGTAGGCTCAAAATGTCCCCTCCAAGTATGATCCCGTTCCCTCCATGTGACCAAAGCTTGATTCTTCACATAGTGACTTTGAATGATGTCGTCGAAAGCTAAGGCGGACATTATTCTTGTATCATCCTCCCCTTCTTGAAAAGGATTCCACATCGAATCCAAACCTTGTGAAACCGAAGAGAGGGAAAACAAATACAAACTCCTCATAGCATGAGGGTTAGGGTTAGCACAACAAATCATCTCAACATGCCAAGGTTGCACATATTTGCAATATAACCAAGGATCCTTTGAATTAAATATTAAAAGCTCAATAAAAGGTGCACAAAGGATTTGGTTACGGGAATCACCAAGAGATAAAGAAACTACATAGGTCCTAATGGCATCAAATAATCCACAAGGTAGAACTTCCTTCATCTTATGAGCTATAAGACACCATTGCTTCTTTATCTCATCAAAAGACCACACCAAGGGGGGTTTCGATTAGTTCTAAAGACCATAAAATCCATATAGCATTATCACGAACACACATGGACAGACCAACAAACTTCCTAGCTCGACATAAAATAAATCCAAAACTAGCATGAACATCATCATAGGCAAAGAGGTAGTATAGGAAAGAATCATGTGAAAAGGCATTCACAGGTGAAGAATAAGCATTTAAACACATACACATTCTTTCCTTCAAATATCTAGACAACTTGGCATCCACAAGTTGGAATTCATGCAATTTAGGCACAAGTGTGTCAAACAAGGATGCACATTTAGGAACATTACCCCAAGGAGTTAATGGCACCTTTGCCCTCGGGTTTTCAAGAAGGACTACACATTTCTTACCCCTAAGAGTACTCTCATCTTTCAAAAAGAGATTTCCATCTTTAGGAGGAATGTTGTCACACCATAGTGGGTTGGCATATCGATTGTAGCCTTTAAGGAAAACTATACCACCATTCTCACCACTAGGTTCATTAGGAGTGTTTAAATCATCTTCAAACAAGACATTATACCTAAAGAGAGCATGATCTATTTCCTGGGCAGATTCGGAACAAACACGTTCATCACTCTCTAAAAGATCAATATCATGTTTCAAAGAGATTTCAAGCATAAGATTGTCCCAAGAATGTCTCTAGGGTTCACTCTCATTTTGGTGACCAATATTTTCACGTACTTCACTCACTTGAGTTCTATTAATCACATCACACACATACTCAAGTGGTGGACAATTTTCACAAGTAAGCTGATCTACACCGATTACACAAAATGATGTACTTTCGTTCAACATATAGATTTCAACACTAGGCGGACATAAATTAACCTTACAAGAAGAGTTAATTTGGTCATCAATAGGATCAACTAGTGTATCCACACTCATAACATGTACATCATCAACAAGAGATGAAGAATTATTTAACTCACAAGTAAGTAAGCTACTACTCACACTCAATGGGCTACTAGCCACACAAATATCATTCTCATGCACCAAAGTGTAAGAGTTAGCTATTTTACCTTGAATTTCTTGAGTAGATTCTTATTTGTCGTGGTGTGAAGTTCCTCCATAAGCTTGGGCAGCAACTTCCTTTCGAAATTGTTTGCCTTCACTTGCCATGTTGGTACCTACACAAATGTCCTTAAAAATAGAAGGACAACCAATGTTAGCACGGTTTGTTGATAATCACCTCACTTCGCTCCACACAACCTCTCTTTTTTCCACTCTCGAATTACCACCTTGCACTCCCTTACTCCTCTCAATCTTTTGTCTCTCATAATAATTTGGATTGGAGTAGGTAGGCACTTCTCTTTGTGGCTTGGGCAGAAAGTAAGTCATGAGGCGATTCCTCCATTGGTCTCTTACAACACTAGGCTAATTTTTCACGTTAGGAACTTGACGTCGTGCAAAACAATCAGCACCTAAGTATACATGACCGTAGGGCAAGGGAAGAACATCGCACCACACCTCCTCATGGTATTCATATTGAGAGATGATAACTTTTACCCTCTCGGTAACCTTGAAATCGTCCAATGAGTATGGAATAAGTAAAGTCTCTCGAAACAACCCCAAGTAGTTGACCATGGACGGAAGGATGTAGTTTTTAGAGTACCTATCATTAAACACAATAAGTCATCCCGGTATCCCACAACGGGTCACCTTTTTAGAGTGTATAATCCTTCTCGGATCAATTTTATAATGCACACAAGTACCCCTCGGTTTTGGAGATGCACACCCTCTTCTTCTCGTTAGACAACCTCCATTTGAACTAGTATAACCATTCACACTATATTGACCTTGATAAGAAGAACTACAAGGTGAAGAATATGAATCTTCACACTCATCACATGCACTATCATCATAGATCTCATAAGCTTTGCGAATGAAAGGGTTACACCTAACACCAAATCTAGGTTTGAAGTGAGAAGTGTAAGACTCCTCATATGCCCCAACATCATCATAAGAACATTCACGAGGTCCTACATCATCTCCAAACTCACCATAAGTACTAGGCACTTCATTCACCTCATTTTCTCCCTCAAAACCGCAACTCCCAAATCTGCCCAAGTTTTGTTCATGGCTATTTTCATAACCTCCGCAATCTCCCTCAACTTCGTAGCCATAAAACCCCTCACTACAATCATAGTCTCCCATGTTGCAGTCATAATAATCCTCGGCTATCGAAGACATGTTCCCCTTATATCACCTTTGTACCTACACAATGAACAAACAAGATTAGTAGTAAAAGCTTCTAACTAACACTCGTATACATTCACCTTTGTGATTCTCACAATTGGAGCGGCGAATATTGAAAGTTGCTTATACTCCGGTAGTCAATAGGATGTCAATTCTACTTGGCGATCGGAATAGATTCTTGTTTGATCAACTCAAAACACAAAAATAAAATTTACTTACGAACTTGAAACAAAGAAGTTACTATGAGTTAAAAACAAGAAAAAGAATACAAACAACGAAAACACGAAAGGAACGGATTCAACAATTAATCTACAACGAAGTAGGTGATTACTAGTTGTTAATTAATTCTAGAATCAAGATAGAAAACTAAGGAAACAATAAAGTGAAACTAATAATCTAAAATTTGAGCCAAAATTCAATGCATGAACAGTAACTTGATGATGTGGTAGCCATGTATTGGTTGCGATTTCTACAATTTTTATTTTCCAAAGCCCAAGTCTTGACCAATTTTAATTTGTATTGGTGGAATTTGTTTTAAGGAGGGAAGAATAAGTCTTGGATCCTTTTTTTCAAGTTTCAAATTTCAAGACTTGACTTTTGTAGTACTTTTCCTTAAAACATTAACCCTTGTTTCATGGAAAAGTTGTTGAGAAGTGATGTAAAGTCTTTAGTGTGTAGGAAAACTCTTTGAGTCACAAGTACTACACCTTGAAACTTGGATCTATGTCTTGCAAGACTAACACAGTACACACTTTTTTTCTTCAACTTCTAAGATCAACAACCACTTTTTTTCAACAATATATGGAGATGGTGAAGAACACCAAGAACACAAACTTTGAGTCTTGAAGTTCTAAGGTTCAAGTTGGACCTCCTAAACAGTGACAACAACTTCCCAATCTTATATTCCACAACACAATCTCCACAATACACGTTCAAAACTTGAACCAACAACACATCACACGTTCAAGTCTCGAACCCGCAACAACAATTGACCACACTTTGTTCACATTAACAACATCAACATTTCAAGCTCAAATCTAAGATATAGACTCAACGTGTTAGTGAGGAACAAAACTAACACTTAGAGACAACAAAGACAAGTAAAAATATTGGCCAATACACAACAAGAACATAATTTTCGGCCAAGAACACAAAATGGACAGATTGCTCTTTTTCTGAAATTTTCAGATTTCAACTTTTTTTAACAATTTTTTTATGATTTTTCAACTAACAAGCCCAAGATTGATCTTGTGGGAACAAGATAAAGCCATGCTTTGATACCAAATGATACGAGAAAGACAACGAAAGGCACAAAACACACTCCAAATCAGTCCCCAATCTTATGGATTCGAGGACCAAGATGGGGACCACTCTCGAATTCTCTATCAACAAGAAGAATACAAGATACAATGGTGTATATAACACCGAAAACAGCTACAAAACGTGAGGAACAAGATGAATAACAATAATATAAGTTTCGGATTCAATAAAGGACCCAAAACAGTCCACTACACAAGATGACAATAACAAAAGTAAGGGATAGATAGTGAGACCAAGATTATTACAAGATTAAGAACTAAAGAGTGTATTAAACTCAAAAACCCATAATGAATTTAATAATCAAAACCACACTCTTATGGTGACCTCCAAGGGAATCAACTCACCTCAAGATCCACCGTTTCCAAGCAAAGATCAATACTAGCTTTTTCAAGCCCTAACTAAGACTAAGTGTTATACTCTCAAGAGAGAGGATTTTTAAGTGTTTAAATCTTTCATTTTTCATAAACTAATGAGAGAAGACCTAAAAAAATCCTACTTATAGTATATTACAAAAGAAGGCAAAAAAGACTACACTATCCTTAATGACCAAGGGTGGCCTTGGTGTGTTGGAAAATACTATGAATTATCCAAAATGCCCTTAAGGCTAAGTGACCAAAATGCGCTTAATAAAGGGCACCAAAACCGTGAACCAACAAAGGTGGTCCAAACCCGAGAGTCCTTAAGTCTTCAAGGCTCCAAGCAATCTTCCACACTCGGGTTTGATCAATGGTAGGCTCAAAATGTCCCCTCCAAGTATGATCCCATGACCTCCATGTGACCAAAGCTTGATTCTTCACATAGTGACTTTGAATGATGTCGTCGAAAGCTAAGGCGGCCATTATTCTTGTATCAGTGTTGGACTAAAAAGGAGAAAAGAAAGTTCAGAAAAACTGGAGTATTAGTCAAGCTACGAGTTGTTAAGTCACATTATGACTCGTATCCAGACTCATCAGGATAAAAGTGGCAAAAGCTAAGTTGAGGAACTAAGTAAAGACTAACCACAAATCGTAAGGAGTGACAACGAGTCATGGTGTGCAACCGTAGTGAGAAAAATAAGCAAAGATGAAGTCCGGGAATGAAGTTATGGAAAGATATGAGTCAAAAGGTCATATTACAACTCGACTGTGACCAATGTATAGAATTTTGAAGATTGATGCCCCAGTGGTAATGAGGGAAGACCACGAGTCGTAAGGACTGACTACGACTCATAGTGAGTAGTAGTAATGAGAACAGATTCAATTGCCCTGAAGGTGAAAAGTTACTGGAGTGACTACAATTAGTAGCATATAACTCATAGGGTTATACTACGATTCGTTACCATTAAAGCCTAAAGAGAGATACGAAAGCAGTCAATGAGTCTTAACCAGACCTAACAACTCATTGTCAGAGACGTATCTACTACTGAAAATGTTTTCCTATTTTGTTTTAATTAGGTTTCTTTTTTTATTTTGGGATACTATAAATACCCTAGGGTTATTCCTTTATTTTGTGACACACTTTTAATACTTTTTTCCATACTTTGACTTCTTGATACTTTGGATATTTTTGTTCCTGGGTTTTGGTTCCGTATTCAATTAGAGATTTTGGATTTTAATCTTTCATCATTGTGCAAATAATTTTATGTTTTCTTTATTAATTTCTATGTACTTTTTCATAAGCATGAGCGGATAAATTCCTTAACTAGGGTTGTGGGAACCCTGGTGGATTAATAATGTAGGAGAAGTGCGAGATTCATCTAAATTGTTGTGATTGCATGTATTATAGTCTTCTTTGTATTAATTGCATCCCAAGCTACTGTAAAGGCTTCGGAATTGCCTTTATTGAGATCATACTCACAAAAGAGTTCGATATTGGGACAAGGAAGTTACGAAAGTGATTCGAGGCTATCAACCCTCATCTAATCAACTTGAAACCCAAAAGGTGATAGTTGTACTAGGTTCAAGTACAAGGGATAGTAAGGCAATGCCCTGAAACTCAAAAGGTGGAGTATGAGATTTATCAATGCATTAACAAGACTATTGATAATACATAACTTGTCAGACTTTGCATACAGAGCAGTGGGATAGGTGAGTTGATCACGAGAACCTCACGGAGTTAGAATCCAGGTTAAACACATTCCTAGTGTTCATCTTCTATTGTTTACAATCCCAAGGACTCAAGTTTAGTTGTGTGTTACTGTGACTTCCAAATCCCCATATTTACTTTTCCGCATTGTTTGTGATTTCATCAAGTTTGAGACATAATTCCATGTATTCCCTGTGGGTTTGACCCCAACCTAATTTGGGTTACTATATTTAGAATCAACCATAGCATACTTCTTGGGAGGTTAGTTTTGGGTGACATCATTTCCCGGTGGCCATTTGGAACTAGCGAAGACTCCAAATTAGGGAATTGGCTCTGAAAATCAAGCGAATTGCCCAGCAAATGAACTGCTAGTTCCAATAAGTCATAAATAACTTGGAGCAACTTTAGTCAATCTCTAATGGAAAAAATAAGTGGAAATATGAAAAATGACCTAAAGGGTTACTAGAAACTATAAGCCTGATCATCAATTTGAGCTAAATTCCTACCTGGTTGTGCTCCTTCCCCTACACCGCTCTTTCTATAATGGCCTCAACCACTTTAATGATTCCTCTATCCACTCTAAAGATGACCCCTGTCATTACCTCCTTCAACTTTACCTAATGGAACTATAACCCAAATCTGTTGTTACATTTGACTATCTGCTTGCTTTAATGGACTCTCCCTCTTAAAATGACCAATAATACCACAATATTAACATCTCCGCTTGAGAGAAAGACAACTTTTAGAAGATTAAGAATCCCCTTGGTTTCTTATAACCTGTGGCTGAGAAGAGGTCTTAGATGGACCCATAGTAAAAGTTAGCAATGCTGATTAGATAAGGTAGGCTATGTAGGATTGCTGACTATAGCCCTTGATAAGGCCCACTAAAATTACCAACATTGCAAGACTTCTTAGCTAACATCATAGCCTGACCTTCTTGAGTGATTCCTTCCAACTTTTTAACATAATCTGAGGCCTCATTGAACCCTTTCCCTATAGAAGTCAAATAAACAAACAAAACCTGAAGATCATAATTCCAACCTTTGATGAAAAGTCAAACTCTCTTCTCTTTAGTAATCAACCACTGAGTAGCATATCTAGATAAGGCAACGAACTTAGCCTCATAAGTTGAAACTATCATGTCACCCTACTTCAAAGGCTAAAATGTATCTTTTTATGATTACGGGTGGATCGAGGCACATACGTATCTAAAAATAAAGCATAAAACTATTCCAAGTCAATGGATGTAATACTAGTGACCGATATTCAACATATGCTCTCCACCATAATTTTGCATCTTTCTTCAACAAAAAAGTCACAAACTCAACCACATATTGTTCTACAATCTCTATGTTATGTAACCTGATCTTGGGCGTATTTATATGTCCAAACACCAATATTTAACCATAATAGGACTTGTTTTATGAGATAAAATGTGTTATTCTTATTGTAAATTGAGTGGTAATTTCATGATTTAGCTGATGGACACGATTAGTTGATACAGGGTTGGATTATGATAAAATTGCACGTAATTGGAAGCATTGATGGGAAGTTGATGAAAATTGAATCTTAGGGAATGATTTTCTGGGCATGAAAAGACTTGGATTGAGATCATAAAGCATGAATTTGAATATGGGAACAACAAAAGAATTAATGAGCTGGAAAGGAAAAGAAGAGTGATTTGTGCGGCTTGGAAGCTATCCTCCGTGTTGAGCTCCGCATCGCCCCAAGGGATTTTGGTATCGAAACAAATTCCAGAGAGGATCCTTGATAGCCTCATGGCATGGACCCTATTCCCCTACACAGACTTTCATAACTCGGCATTTATTCCCCGCGTTGAGCTCCACGATGCGGTGATGGCTAATTACTGGGTCAAACTTGTCCTACTTTAAAAGGAACACTTCAACACAATTGAGGATACTTTTCTATACGTACACAGAGGCTAAAAACACTTACAATACTTTTTTTAGGGTTCTTGGAACTTTATTATTTCAAACAATAATTTTTGTTTGATTAATTATTTATTTTTTATGTTGAATTCGAACATGAGTGGCTAAACATCCTATTCTGGGGTTGAGATCAAAAATATGATTACACTTTGATATTCTTAGAGTGGTTTATCATTGAATTATCATAAGGGTTATTCTTAATCTCTTGTGCTTGCTATTTTGATGAATGGCCATAATTAAAAACACCTATATTCCTTTCTGAATTCAAGAGGAGAATCAATAGGATAGATTGAAGAGTTTAAGGAGTAAGGTTCTTATTCTTTTATAAAATAAAGGATTTGAATTAGCGTCTAGGATAGATATTTACCTAGAAGCCTTGTTTGGTTCGCTTGCAGGATGACATCTTAATGTATCTAAACGTATTATTGCATCCCCACTCAACGATGTCATTAAAATGTCCATTTAGGTAGAAGATTAGAGAATCGAGAGACCATGATCATACTTTAAACCCTGCAAATCAATAACCCGATAATCAACTAAACTATGATAAAAATAGAGATTTGTAAGATTGTTAAAAGTATCTCAACCCTGGAATTCTCACTAGTATTGTTTACAACCTTGCTTACGTTGCTATTCCACACATTGTTATTTTTTTATAAAGTAGATTATTACTTGAATCTTTACAATCATCTTGGTACTCTAAAACACTTAATACATTCTTATCGAAACTAAAGTTAGTAGAATTTCTAGTTAAGTATCCTCATGGGTATGATATCCGACTCTCTAAGACACTACAATACTTGTACGATCGTGTGAACTTGCGTGTGATAGACCACTACACATTTTGGCACCATTTTTGGGGACTCAAATAGTTAGTAATTTTCTAAATTTTTGGTTTTTGGATAATAAGTTTAAGTGTTAAAGACTTGATCTGAGTTGCTGACTTTTGTAGGATTAGCAATGTACCAGACTGGCAAGAGTTAGTAGAGCCTTATTCGGAACCAAAATAGGAATTTCATTAGAGGTGAAGATCTCACTATCCAATTCTACAAGTTCAAATGGCGGATCAAAGAGATCCTAATCTTATTAATCTAATATATCCAAATGTTGCATATGCCCCAACACCGATGATTCCAGCTGCTCCTGGTCGAGTAGAAGCCAGACCTATTTGTAAAGTGGCAATCCCACTTATAAACTATGCTACTAATTGCATTCGCAAGCCAGAGGTGGGTGCTCGATTTGAGTTGAAGAAAAATAGGGTGCAGCTATTATGTTTGAGTGGACAATTTGCAGGGTTCTCACATAAAGACCCACAATAGCACGTACAGACCTTCTTGGAAATCAGTGATACCTATATTCCTACATGGGTATCTACTGATTAAGTCAGGCTGACTCTCTTCCCCTTTTCTTTAATTTGGGAAGCAAAGAGGTAGTGCCTAACTCTCTTCCCCTTTTCTCTAATTCGGGAAGCAAAGAGGTAGTTATATGCTAAACCACCAAAATCTATCACTTCCTGGGATGATTTGGATTGGAAATCCCTTATGAAATTCTTTCCATCTGGGAATACAGCATATTTGAGAAGTGAGACTTTGAGTTTTAGGTAGAAAGAAGGAGAAAATCTTTACCAAGATTAGGAAAAATTTAAAGGTATGCAGAGAAATTGCCCTCACAACCATCAGTCTAATATTGTACTAGTTTATACTTTCATAGAGAGTCTGGAGCCCAGCACCAAGATTCTCTTAGATCCATAGTAGGTGGGAAAGCTCTTGAGAAGACGTATGATAAATTATACACACTGTTGAATCAGATTTCACAAGGGAATCCTGAGTGGCATGCTGACTCAAGAAGTGATCTAAATATGGTTGCAGGTGTGTTGGAGGTTGACCAGTTTACTGTTATATCATCTCGGCTTATTGCACTATAAATTTAGTCAACTACTTAGTTCAACAATATAAAATTAGGGGTTACACAGCCTGCAACAACATCTAATACAGTTCATCAAGCTAATACTTGCTGTGAGATATGTGAAAGCAGTGAGCATATAGTGGATGCTTGTTAGGTTAATCCAAAGTCTGTTAATTATGTGGGGAATACTAATCGCCAAGGCAGCAAAACTTTGGTAACACTCACAATCCGAATTGGAGATATCATCCCATTTTCTTATGGAGTGGAAATAAGGCACAAAATAACAATTACTACAGGGGGACAGGACAACAGAATCAACAGCAACAAGTTCATAATAATCAGGCCATGACTCAAACTAGCAATATGGAAGAGATGTTGAAGAAAAATATGGATACTTAAGCATAGTTGGTAGCAGATATGAAGAGTCAACAGTTGATTACAATGAACTTGGAGAAGCAAATGGGATAGATTGCAAAAGCGCAAAACACTAGACCTCAGGGAGTTCTACCTAGTGATACTAAGCCTCATCCAAATGCAGTCACTACTAGGAGCGATTTGCAGCTAAAGGAGTTAGAACCTGAGCAGGTAAATCACAAGGCTAATGATGGTGATACTGAAAAAATTAAGAGAAAGTGGTTGAAGAAAAAGATTCAAGTAAGGAAACCAAAGTGGAGAAGATGACTCTACCTCAACCTTTCCCTCAAAGCCTTTGGAAGCACCAAGAGAAGACTAGTTATAAGAAGTTTTTAGAGATTTTGAAATAGGTTCATATTAATCTCTCTTGTCGATATTTTGCAGAGTGTTCCAAAGTATGTAAGAGACATAGTGGCAATAAAGAATCGTTTGGCTGAATATTCTACGGTAGCACTTACTAAGGAGCGCACATCCAAGATTCAAAAAAAAATTCCCATAAAATTGAACGATCCAGGAAGTTTCACTTTGTATATCACCATTAAACAATCTATTAGTTCTCGGGGGTTATGTGATTAAGGGGAAAGCATCAATATTATGACCATATCTTGGCTCAGAAAGATGGGTCTTGGGAGTCTCAAACCCGCAACCATTATTTTAAAGTTAGCCGATAGGTCTCTTGCTAGGTCTGACGGGATCATTGAAGATGTATTGGTGAAAGTGGGATTGCTTATTTTCCTAGTAAATTTTTTATTCTCAAATTTGATGTTTATCTGGCCATTCCATTTATTTTGGGATATCCATTCTTAGTAATGTAATCACTTATTGATGTAGCTGCAGGGAAGATGACAATGAGAGCTCATGACAAGGTCGAGATTTTCAATGTGTGTAAGGCAATGAAGTTTCCTTCTATATATGAAGAATTGTCCACTATTACAGTCATAGACCTTGAGTCTGAGCTCTACCTTCTATTGTCTAATGACCTACTTGAGCAAGTGTTGGTGGGGTATGATCTCTATGGTGATGTTGAGGCACTTGAAATGGTGCAAATTATGAATTCGGTATTGATTGACACTAGAGTTATTGAATTTGAGCTGTTGAATAGACCGATTGGACTATCTTCAAAGGCGTCTATTTATGAAGCACCGAAACTAGAACTTAAGGCTCTTCCTTCTAATTTTAAATATGCTTTCCTTGGTGAGGATGATACTTTGTCTGTGATTTTGTCTGTAGGTTTGTCTGATGTACTTGTTAGAGAGCATTGAGAGTGTTGAAAAAAAGAAAGAAAGTAATCAGATAGCAGATATCGGATATTATAGGAATCAATACTGTTTTCTGTATACATAAAATATATATATAAGAAGGATACAGAGAGAGTGTGCAACACCAATGATGACTGAATCTGGTGATGAAAGAAGTGGTCAGAAAAGAAGTTATTAAGTGGCTTAATGATGGGATAGTCTATCTTATATTCGACAGTAAATGGGTCAATCCTGTGCACTATATCCCAAAGAAAGGCGGGGTGACTGTTATGACTAACGAAGATAATAAGCTAATTCCACCTCGTATAATAAATGGGTGGAGGATATACATATGTTACAGAAAGTTGAATGATACCACGAGGAAGGATCAGTATCTTATTCTATTTACTAATCAGATATTGGACAGATTGGTAGGACAATAATACTACTACTTTCTAGATGGGTATTTGGGGTATAACCAGATAACCAAGAACCTGAAGACCAGGATAATACCATACTTACCTGTCCTTGTGGTACATATGCATTCAGACGCATGTCTTTCAATCTTTGCAATGCACCAGAAATTTTTTAAAAATGCATAATGGCTATCTTCTATGATATGGTGAAAGACATTGTCGAGGTATTTATGGATGATTTTTCCATTTTTGGTAATTTGTTTGATATGTGCTTGCAGAACTTGGACAAAATCTTGGCACACTATAAGGAAACCAACCTTGTTTTAAATTGGGAGAAGAGCCACTTTTTGGTCAAGAAAGGTATTTTCCTTGGTCATAAGGTGTCATACAGAGGACTTGAGGTAGACAAAGATAAGGTAGAGGTCATTAAAAAGATCTCATATCCAATGTCGGTGAAAGGGGTAAGAATCTTTCTTGGGCATGCAGGATTTTACAAATGTTTTATCAAATACTTCTCAAAGATAGAAGGTCTAATATGCAAGTTGTTAGAAAAAAAGGTCAAGTTCGACTTTGGGGATGAATGTCAGAAAGCATTTAATTGTCTGAAGAAGAAATGACGGAGGCACCCATTCTAATTCCTCTTGATTGGGGATTACCATTCAAGCTAATATATGATGCGAGTGATGTAGGTGTAGGAGCATTATTGGGGTAGCACAAAGATAAGGTATTTCACTCTATCTATTTTTGAGTGAAATCTTGGATGCATCCCATATTAATTATACAGTCATAAAGAAGGAAATGCTAGCCTTTGTGTATGCATTAGATTAATTCAGATCATACTTGGTGGGTCCAAAGGTTATTGTTCATACTAACCATACCGCCATCTGATATTTGTTCAACAAGAAGGATGCGAAGCCAAGGTTTATTAGGTGAAGTTTTCTACTATAAGAGTTTGATCTAGAAGTTCGTGATAAAAAGGGAGCTAAAAATCAAGTGGTGGATCATCTTTCGAGACTTGAGAGTCATGATCACGTAGCTGATGATATGCTTTAAATTTGAGAGGAGTTTTTTTATGAGCATCTATTGGCATTAGATGTAGCTGAATTTCCATATGCTGACATAGTAAACTTACTAGTAGCTGGTATCTATCCTCTAGAGGCCACTAGTTAACAAAAGAAGAAGTTGTTCTGTGATTCTCGTACCTACGTTTGGGATGACCCATTTCTATTTAAGCAGGGTGCAGATCAAACAATGAGAATATATGTTCCAGAAGCTGAATCTAAAAAGATACTTGAAAGTTGTCATGTGCCTTATGGAGGTCATTATGGTGGAGAGAGAACAACTCGTAAGGTATTGTAGTCTGGTTTTTTCTGGCCCACACTATTTAGAGATGTTGTGAATTATGTTCGAAGTTGTGACAAGTTCTAGAGAATGGGCACAATATCAAGGCATCATGAAATGCCCTTAAATAATATTCTAGAAGTAAAGATCTTTGATGTATGGGGTATAGACTTCATGGGGCCATTTCTACTATCTCATGGCAATTTGTACTTTTTTGTGGTTGTTGATTACGTGTATAAATGGGTAGAAGTGGCTTCTATCCACACAAATAATGAAAGAGTAGTGATAAAGTTTGTTAAGAAAGAAATTTTCTATCGTTTTGGCACACCAAGAGTGATTATCAGTGATAGAGGTATGCACTTTGTAAACACTTAGTTTAAAAATTTGTTGGCAAAATATGGTGTCAGACACAAGGTGGCCATGGCATATCACCCCCCAAACAAATGGTCAAGTGGAGGTGTCTAGTCATGAGATCAAGTAGATATTGTAGAAAATAGTCAATGAACAGCCTAAGGAGTGGTCGGAGAAGCTGGATAATGCACTATAGGTGTATAGGACAGCCTATAAGACGTCTACTGGGACCTCTCCTTATATCTTGGTGTATGAAAAAGCTTGCCACTTGCCTGTGGAGCTTGAACATTAGGATTATTGGGCAGTAAAGAAATTAAATCTTGATATAAAGGCTGCTGAAGAGAAGAGATTGTTACAACTGAATGAGCTTGATTAGTTTTGCTTAAATGCCTATGAAAATGCAAAATTTATAAATAAAAGACCAAAAGATGGCATGATAAGCATATTATGACTTGAGTGTTTGAGCCTGGACAACTTGTGCTATTATTCAATTCTAGGTTAAAGTTGTTTTTGGGTAAGCTGAGGTCCAAGTAGTCAGGACTATTTGAAGTGGTGAGAATGACTTCTCATGGAGCTGTAGAATTATGGAGTAAGGACAAGAGCGAAAAATTCATGGTGAATGGACAAAGGGTTAAGCATTATTGGGCAGATCATGGGGATCAGCATAAGACATTCATTACCTTTGCGGATGAATAAAGCTGAGTTGGGTCATGACACGGTGTAAACTAAGGTGCTGCGTGGGAGGCAACCAAAAAATATAATGTAATAGTGTATTTTATTAGTTGTTTGAAGAAAAAATAAAAGAAAAGGAGAAAAGAAAATCAAAAAATACAAAATAATGTGTCGTGCCACAACAAAAACTAAGGCTCTGAGTGGGAGGTAACCCATTTTTTCTTACATTATTTTATTATTTTTGTTGAGTGTGTAGGAATAAGAAACTCCAAGGGAAGAGGGAGAACACGAAGTAAGTGAACTTGTGCATTTTTGGGAAGCTCTCAGGTACGTAAAATATGCAATAAAGTGGTGCACAAGAAAGGTAAGAAAAGGGGGACAAAATATTCCCCAAAGTGTAAATTCCATTATTCCTACGCATCACGAAGGTTGTACCATGCATTTTGATCCACGTCGCACAGCCCAAACTCGATGTCATTTTCCCCATCTCCTTTTAAATACTCTATTATTTCCCATCAACCCTCTCCATTCTATACCCTAACCACGCCGCCCCCCATTCCCAAAGCTCCTTACTCTCTTCCATTTTTTTAGTTTCAAATAAACAAAAAAAGTTTTTCTCTCCTCTTCTCAAAGACAACTGAGGTGAGTACTTATGTTACTATTCCTTTACTTATTTGGGTGCAAGAAGTAGAATTATTTTTATACATAATTAGAGTATAAACTTGACTTGCTTGTTACTTAGTGAAATGAATTTGAGTTTATGGCAAATTTTGGTGTTATGAAAGAATGTTGTTATGCTTTTTGTACTTTGCTTGTTCCATTGTTGTTGAAATAGACTAATGACATGTGTTTTGAGTGGAATAATGCACATTTAGGTAACACGCATGATTTAAACACTTGTAGAGAAGGTGTGGTTTACATATTGGCACTGAAATTAGCATTTGGGGTGTAAGTTGAAGAAAAGGGAAGTCTAAGTACCTTGGGTTGTTAAGTTACACCGCCATGATAGCAACTAAGTATGGGGTGGTTTGTAAATCTTCATACACTAAGTGTTCGCTATAATTTTGATATACATGTGCCATTGGTAAGAAATGATACTTGAAATTGTGCATGCACTTATGTAAAATTATGAAGTTGGGAATATGTATGAGTTACGTGTTGGTGAGGTCATGCTGAAACAAAGAAATATGTGCACCTAAAGTTGTTCTTGATGAAGTGAATTAGAGTCTAAAATGCTAGAAGTTGAGCAAAGGGCTGAATTGATGTTTGCTTGAAATCTGAAGAGTTATGAATATGCAAATTTGTATATTGAACAGGGAAAGTCTGAGTACCCTAGTTCTCATACCTACACACCTGTCCTAGCAACTAAGTGTAAGGTGTCCTCAACACTTTTTCACACTTAGTGTTTTCTAGTTCAAAATAGGTACCCTGTTTGACGTGTTTGTTGAATGTTGTGACTAACAGGTACTATGTCGAGCCATTATCAAAAGGGTCGGGTCATGGTTAGACCTTCTGAGCAGTCATAAAAAATAAAAAGACCAACTAGTTATGTGTCTCGACCTACTGCAATTCCATAAGAGCAGGCTAGTAGGTACAGAACTAGGTGGGTGTTAGAGGTTGGTAAGAAGTGGTATGCCAAGCACAATGAGACTAAATATGTTGCAGATTAATTCATTGACTGGGTAAGCCTGTTGAGAGAGTTTCCAAGCATGGTGCGAATAATATAAGAGCTACACATGAATTTCTTGTTTGAGCAACCCCATGAGTGCAACATGTACCTTGTTAGGGAGTTTTATGTGAACTGGGACCCCATGGAGCTAGATTCAGAGGTAAATATGCAAGGAAAAGTGGTTACTTTTACTGCTCAAGCATTGAATGTCCTTCTAGGTGCACCAGAGGTGGATACAAAACCACTAAAGCAGATAAACATCATATTGTTGTATGCAGACATTTGCCATTTGTTATGCGGGAACAATTCTACATCCAGATGGATACATCATAAAGACAGCGACCTCCATCTCACATTCCCCTATGCGCAGATGAATAAGAAGGCCTCATATGGGCAAGGATTATCTACCACTGTCTCATACAGGGAACACACATGACTGATGTGATGCGCGATAGGGTATGCCTTATTATTCTTTAATGTGTGATGATGTTGATGTTAATATAGGTGTTGTGAATTTTTTGACAATGAGGAAGGTGCACTTCCATCAAGGGCATAGGTATGACTTTGGTGGATTGCTGACTAGGTTTCTGAGGGATCTTAGTGTAAAAAAAAAGGCACTCGACTATAGGTCGGTGGTGGACACTTGCCCTATGGATATATCCCGTACTAAGGGAATTACTATGACTCATGGGCCAGTATTGACTATGCCCAAGTGTCAGGCTCGGAATGACGAGATCACAATCCAGATGTATGGGCTACAGCTGCTTCAGTTGCGGATTAGGGGACGCCCAGCTACACAACAGGAGGTTCAAGCAGCTGAGCTGGATTATCCTCTTGGTCATCATGCTAGGACCATGTTGTAGATTGTCTCTAATTTTATAGATCTTGTAGATGATGATATGCCCATTGATTAAGAGCATCGAATGCGTAATTTAGATATGGAGTCAGATAAGGAGGAAGAAGCAGATGACCCAAACTTGGGAGCAGAGGCCTATGGTATAGAGCCTGATGATGATATGGACGATATTTGACCAAGGTGTTGTTCCCTACCTCATACTTGGTTTGATTTTCAAGAACTGGGACAATGCTTCATTTTAAGTGTGGGGTGGTGGTTTCTCATTCCTTGTACTTTTATTGGTTATGTTTGTTGGATATTTTTATTTTGTTCTGTTGGAAATTTTTATTTGTTTGTGATTGGGATTCATTCATTCTAACTATTCGAAACTATTCGGTCTGTAATAGTTAGTATTGATGACATTTTCTTAGTAGTAGTTTGTTTATTAGTTATGTTGCGTGGTAGTTACTTTTTGTTTAAAATTAAGCATAAAATTTTTTGAGTAAAATTTTTATTTTTACCCTTAAGGTAATTTTTAATAAGTCGTCATAGTTAGATGTCTTTCCCTATGATGAATGGATGATGACCGTCTTAAGGGGAGTTAGTCGTAGAAAATAAAGAAGCAAAAAAAACCCACCACAACTTTAAGGAGAAAGATACTTTTTGTTGGCCATGTGGTTGCTTGAATTGGAACATACTTATTTTGAAATAGAGGCATGTCATAAATAAAAAGGGAGCTAGTTTTAGACACCTAATCTCAATAGGTGAAATTTTTGGTTTGTTGGCTTAAATTTGAACTTGACAAGTGCGAGATCGGAAGCCATAGGGATCCGAC
The DNA here is from genome assembly GCA_030864215.1 of Capsicum pubescens. Lineage (NCBI taxonomy): Eukaryota > Viridiplantae > Streptophyta > Magnoliopsida > Solanales > Solanaceae > Capsicum > Capsicum pubescens. The sequence continues at coordinate 205,043,626 of CM061546.1, read as the reverse complement.
TTAAATCTAGCATGCACCAAGAGAGAGAGATTTTCTAGTTATTCTAAATGCATAGTGATGTCTATACTTTGTTTGGTGTATTTAAGAAGCAAAATAATGGATGTTGGGTTTAGGAAATAATGTAGGCATTTTTGTTGATAGCTGTATTTTTAGACCCCGTTTACCAACCCTTGTGCATATTCTTAGTTAGCCCCGTTGATTTTATAGCTTACTTTCTTTGGTAGCCTCATAAGTAGCCTATTCCCCTTTTGTAATAAGTCGTCAGCCTCCTAATAGGATATCACAAATGGAGTCACCTAATCCGAAGAATTTCTAAATTTTATTATTTTGTTTCCATAATTAGGGTGAACTATTTAAAGCCATGTTTAGGGTTTTTTAAGGGTCCGAACCTTTAGTTTTGAGATACGATACTTTGATATTTTCTCTCTCTAACTTCTTGGCTTAAAAAAGCAATTATTTTGAAGAGAATTTAATCATTATTTTAGGATTTTCTGTTGTGATCTAATCTGAGATTCACTAGTTATTATTCATCTTGTGGTAAGTTTATCTTTCAAAGCATGAATTTATCTAGTTACTTCAATTATTACATCATGAGCAGCTAAATTCCTTTAACCTGAATTATGGGATCTAGGAGTAGGTCTTGATAAGGTGCTAAGTGTTCAAGATTCGCGAGGTGGTAGGACTCTTGATAATTTTGATATTTTAATTACTGTCTGTTGGTTGCAAACAATAGATAACACCTGCTTTGATTTGCTTGAGAAAGAAATCAAATATAGTGGGAGGTGAATTATCAACAGGGACTTGGAAATACTAAACTTCCGTTTAATAATCAGCGTTGTAACAAAGTTGGTTAACCTGAGGTAAAATCTGGGCAGTGAATATAAATTCCCTAAGTCTGAAAGGATTAGGTAATTAAATGCTTAAGTAGGTCAAGAGTCATTTAAGCATAACTTCGATAAAGATAACTTATTGTCCTACCTACCGTGAGAATCTTGAACCACTAGTAGCATCTGTCAAGTACCAAAATCCCTAGTGAACATAATTCTGGTTTTTCATAAACTCTTGATTACGAACACTGATTAAAGTGATTAACAATTACTTGTTCAACTAAAAAAAACCATTTCAGGAAACATCAACTATCAGTTGATTAAATTGCAAACGACTTAAGTTCACACCATATTCCCTGTGGGATTCGACCCCAACCTAGTTGGGTTTTATATTGACAACAATCGCTTATATTCTCTTGAGAGGTGTAGTTTGAGCGTTATAAAAAATGGTGTCGTTGCCGGGGAATACGATTGAAAACTGAAGTTTGTGTGCGCTAATTGACTGTTAGTAAAGTTTCCTAGTTTTACGTTTATTTGTTTTTTTTGTTTATTTGCAGGATCTTTATAGTGTATGCCAAGAACCAGAAGTTTTGGAGAACCGTTATTACCACCTAATCTGGAACCACAACGAATTGGAAGAATGGCAGAATAGTAAGAGGCTGACAGATTGGCAGTCTTAGCTAGAGCTCAGGTGAATGCACAAAATGTCAGGCAACAAGAACGACATCCAAATCCTGAGGACAAAAATTTGGAAGACGAGGAGTTGCTGAATCCTGGTAACCCAAGGCGTGCAGAGCAAATAGCTGCACCAGTACGGCGTAATATTAACAGAAATCGTCTATTCCGAGAAAGACAAGAGTACCAGCCGATCCAGTATGATCTTAATTATGATAATGATGGAATGGATGGAGCAGGTGCAACGGGTGCAATTGTTCCTCCATCATTGGCACCTGGGGAAAAATTCAGCATTACGAGTACTATGATTCAACTCCTAAATCTGAAGGGGTTGTTTGGTGGCCTTCCTGGGGATGACCCAAACTTACATCTGGTGAATTTTTTCACCTTCTGCAAATCTTTTGATAACCCAGGAGTGGGCCAGAATGCTATCCGATTGAGATTGTTTCTGTTTTCTCTGTCGGGGAGGCAACATTGTAGCTAAATGATCTGACACCCGATTCTATAACTAACTGGAGGCATTTGAAAGGAGATTTCCTAGAAAGGTTCTTTCCGTCTTCCAGGAAGGTACAGTTGAGGGACGAAATCAGCAACTTTAGGCAGCTCCCGACTGAAGCCTCGCATGAAACCTGGGAAAGATTCAAGAAGAAGCTGACACAGTATCCGAACAACAACATGACGGACATACATTTGATGGAGACTTTGTATAGGGCCCTTAACTCTGTTACAAAGCCAATTATAGACAATGCTGGTGGTGGTTCATTTGTTTATCTTACATTCCCAGAGGCTTCAGAGATGCTGGACAGAATGACCAAACAGAGTCGGGCACGGCATACCAGAGACTCTGTAGTGGCCAGCCCCACTGCTTATGTAGGTATTACTGCGGAAAAATGCAAAAGAGAAGAGGATCATGACCAATACATGGCTCACCTTAAAATACATATGGACTTACTAACCAAGCACTTGCTATCCGGCAAGATTGAAAAGGTGAAAGCTGTGGGATCTCAGGATAGAAGTGAGGCTGATGCAGATGAAGAGGCTAACTATGTTAATAATCAGGGGGGTTTCCAAGTCAATATCCAAGGGAATCAAGGTTGGACTTACTATGATAAGCCTGGTTATAAGGATAGGGAGCAAGGAAATTGGAGAAATAACAATGACAGGAGCGGGTTATATATTTCTCCTGGAAATTGTAAGGCTGCTTCAACAAGTTCTGAAAAGATGTCCATGGAGGACATGATGGTTAAGTTATTGAAGGGAGTGGAAGCTATCAAATCTGGTGTGACCACCATGAAGACCGATCTGACATCCATCAGTCAGTTGGTGCACTCACACTCCACCGTAATCAAAAAGTTAGAGCAGCAGATGAGTCAACTCTCCGCAGCATTCAACCAGAGGAAGAGCGGAACGTTACCAAGTGATATGGTCCAGAATATGCAGAATAATGGCTTATGCATGGCTATTATCACTAGAAGTGGTAAGATATTACCTAGCCCTTCTGTGGGCAAACCTGTAAGTGATGAGGTAGTTGATGATGAATCGGAAGAAAGTAGTCCAGTGGAGTCTGAGAAGCTGGATAATTCTGATGATGTTCTGGAAAAAGAGAAAGAGAAGGAGAAGGAGGTAGTGTTGAAAATTATCCCATGACCACCACCTCCCTTTCCTCAACGATTGAAGAAGAAAACTGATTATGCAAAATTCAGCAAATTCATGATAATTTTCAAGTAGTTGACAATAAATGTGCCATTGGTGGAGGCACTCGAATAAATGCCAGGATATGCTAAATTCATAATGGACCTTGTGACTAAGAAAAGAGCAGTAAAATACAAATTGGAGAATAATATCCATCATTGTAGAGCTATTTTTACAAGAACCTTGGTGCAGAAGAAGTCAGACCCAGGTGCATTCACCATTCCCTGTACAATTGGGACTATGAAATTCACCAAGGCATTATGTGATCTGGTAGCAAGCATTAATTTGATGCCGCTAGCTATATTTAGAAAGTTGGGTCTGGGAAATCCCACACCTACCAGCATGCGACTCGTGATGGCGGATAGGTCAGTAAATGACCTGTTGGCATTTTATATGATGTGTTGGTGAAGGTAGCCCGCTTCATATTCCCTGCAGATTTCATCATTCTAGATTGCGAGGTGGACTTTGAGGTACCTATAATCTTGGGTCGATCTTTTCTCGCAACCAGAAGTGTATTGATTGATTTGAGAGCGAATGAGCTCTTTTTAGGATGAATGATGAAGTGGTACGATTTGATGTGTATAAATCAATGAAGCAACAGGAAGAAATAAGTGTGTTCTTAGTAGTTGATGTGTATTATGAGGACAAACAAAAGGTGTCAAGAGAGGAGCAACTTATTGCCGAGCCTTTAGCCGCAATTCTGATGAACTTTGATTGTGAAGTCATTGAGGAGTATGAAGAAACTGTTTATGCCCTGTCAGGCATGGGTTCATATCCTTATGCTCCTAAAAATGTAGACCTTGACCTGGCTAATCGACCAACACCACCAGCCAAGCCATTCATTAAGGAGCCGCCGGTGTTGGAATTGAAAGAACTACTTGGGCACTTATGGTATGTGTTTTTGGGAAACGAAAACACGCTACCTGTTATTATTGTTGCTGATCTGGGTGAGCAACAGGTAAACGTACTTATTTCAGTACTTTCGAGGCACAAGAGAGCTATAGGATGGACCATCACAGATATTATTGGCATTCTCCCTGGCATATGTACGCATAAAATACAACTTGAAGATGATTTTATTCCAACCATAGAGCATCAGTGCCATCTTAACCCATCAATACAAGAGGTAGTTAAGAAAGAGATTATTAAGTGGTTAGATGTAGGAGTGGTTTACCCAATTTCTGACAGTAAATGGGTGAGCCCAGTTCAATATGTGCCCAAAAGGGGGGGCATGACTATGGTTGCAAATGAAATGAATGAGTTGATTCCACTCAGGACTGTGACTGGGTGGAGAGTTTGCATGGACTACCGCAAACTAAATTCATGGACTCTGAAAGACTACTTCTCGTTGCTCTTTCTGGACCAAATGCTTGATCGATTGGCTAGAAGGGGATGGTATTGCTTCTTGGATGGATATTCCGGATACAACAAAATTTGTATTGCTTCTAAAGATCAGGAGAAGACGATATTCATATGTCCATATGGCACCTTTTCATTTAATAGGATGTCGTTTGGACTATGCAATGCACCCGCCACTTTTCAACGGTGCTTGATGTCTATCTTCTCAGATATGGTGGAGGACACCATAGAGGTATTCATGGATGATTTCTCTATGGTGGGAGATTCATTTGAGGTGTGCTTGGCAAACCTGAGCATAGCCTTGCAACGATGTGTTGAATTCAATTTGGTGCTTAATTGGGAAAAATGTCATTTTATGGTAAAGAAGGGCATCGTTCTTGACCATAAAATTTTAGCAAAAGGGATAGAAGTTGATCGATCCAAGGTGGAGGTTATTGAGAAACTACCACCTCCCATTTTAGTGAAGGGGGTGCGTAGTTTTCTTGGATATGCTGGCCTTTATTGGAGGTTTATAAAAGACTTCTCAAAGGTTACAAATCCACTTTGTAAACTTTTGGAGAAAGAAGTGAAATTCTCCTTTAATGATGATTGCTTGAAGGCAATTGAATGCCTCAAAAAGAAACTGGTTGAGGCCCCTATTATTGTTGCACCAGATTGGTCAAAATCGTTTGAGATCATGTGTGATGCAAACGGTGTTGCCCGCGGAGCTGTATTGGGATAAAAGAGGGATGAACTATTTCATCCAATATATTATGCCAGCAAAGCAGTGAATGGAGCGTAAAAAAACTACACAGTTACTGAGCAGGAGCTTTTGGCTATAGTGTATGCTTTTGAGAAATTCAGGGCTTATCTGTTTGGGACCAAGGTGGTAGTCCATACTGACCATGCATCCTTGAGGCATTTGATGGATAAGAAGGAAGCAAAATCAAGGTTGATTAGATGGGTATTGCTGCTATAAGAATTTGACTTTGGAGTCAAGGATAGGAAAGGTTGTGAAAACCAGGTTGCAGATCATCTGTCTAGAATGGAAGTTAAGCGAGCAAGTATTGATGAAATAGAGATAAATGATGCATTTTCTGATGAGGAGATATTAATTGTTGCGGTGGAGAAATTGCCTTGGTACGCCGATTTTGCAAATTATGTTGTGAGTGAAGTCATTCCAGAAAGTCTCTCTTTCCATCAAAGGAAGAAATTCCTGCATGATGTGACACATTACTTCTGGGATGAGCTGTATCTTTTTCGACAATGTGCTGACAATATTATAAGGAGATGTGTGCCAGAGGTGGATGTATTATGCATATTGGAGGTATGTCATGCTTCCCCATTTGGAGGCCACCATGCAGGTGATCGAACGGCTAGGAAGGTGTTGTAGAGCGGCTACTATTGGCCAACATTGTTCAAGGATGCCCATGAGTTTGTGCTGAAATGCGACCAATGTCAGAGGCAGGGGTCAATCTCTAAAAGACATGAGATGCCTTTGACTAAGATGCTTGAAGTGGAATTATTTGATGTCTAGGGCATCGATTTCATGGGATCTTTTGTCAGATCGTACGGGATGAAGTATATTTTAGTTGTTGTTGATTATGTCTCGAAATGGGTTGAAGTTGTTGCCTTGTTTGATAATGAAGGAAAGAGGGTTGTTGATTTTCTCAAGAAGAACATCTTCTCTCACTTTAAAGTACCACGTATTATTATAAGCGATGGAGGATCTCATTTTTGCAACAAAGTGTTTCGAGCGGGTTAGCAAAATATGAGGTAAAACAACATAGAGTAGCCACTCCATATCACCCATAAACTAGCGGGCAAGTGGAGGTGTCAAATCGAGAGATTAAAGCTATCCTAGCCAAAATGGTGAATGCTAGTCGGAAAGACTGGTCTCAAAAGCTCGATGATGCCTTGTAGGCATATCGTACTGCTTTCAAGACACCCATTGGCATGCCACCATTTTAGCTGGTCTATGGAAAAGCTTTCCACTTACCAATAGAGCTGGAACACAAAGCCTTATGGGCACTCAAAAGGCTGAATTTGAGTTAGAAGGAGGCAGCAGAGCTGAGGCTGAGACAGCTGAATGAGATGGATGAATTCCGTCTCAGGGCATATGAACGAGCAGACCTATATAAAGAAAAGATGAAAAAATACCATGATTGAAGGCTAGAGAAATGAGACTTACAAAAAGGGTGACTTGGTGCTCCTGTTCAATTCAAGACTCAAACTGTTCCCAGGTAAGCTCAAATCTAAGTGGTCAGGCCCTTTTAGAGTTAGTCAAGTCTGGAGTGGTGGAACTTAAAAATGAAGACGACAGTACCTTCAAGGTAAATGGGCAACGAGTCAAACTTTATATTGGTCCAAAATAATCAATGAAAAGTGTCACTAATATCTGTCTCGATGAAGTATGAAGTAATTGAGATACCTAAGTCGTGTCGTGATGTTAAATCAGGCGTTGCATGGAAGCAACCCATGACCCCCGAGATTGATCTATTCTAGGTATACTTTAACCCTTAGTTTAGATTTTCTTTGATTTTAAGTTGAGGGCGTAGGGTAAATTTGTGTTGTAAAATTTTGTAGTCAACTAGGAGAAATACTTGTACTTAAGGCAGTTGAATTGTTTTTGTGATTTTGTACACCTTTTCAAGTGGTCTACTACTTTAAACTGAGTGATTTGCATTTAAGTGTGACCACCGTGCATCTTTGTATGGCATTAGTTCTAGTAACATAATAATCATTGCTAAACAGCTGCACAAACTGAATGAGTAGTCGAATGCAATATACCTATGCGCCAAGTATGTGTGTAAGATGTTACTCAGTTACCTCTGTATGCTGAAGCCAGAACTTGCCCGGTTAGTCTTACCTAGGTTAAAGGATAGGGGTTAGGAAAGGATCATAGGCTGTTGTAATATTAGCTCACTTTAGCCTAAATGACCTTCCCTATGTGTATCATATCCCTTGATCCCTGTTTTGAGCCTAATTAGCCTATTTCTTTGTATGGCACCTGTCACCTTCTCATTTAGATCATAATGAACCTGTTTTAGCCCTGGTCCTTCTTGGACACTGTGCACCTTGACTTAGGCAAATGGCCTAAGTTGAAGGTGGCTATCTTAGGGGTGCGTGATATAGAATGAGTATGAAGAAAGGTAGCATAAAAGAAAATAATAAAAAGCTGGGTGCAGAAGAAAAGAGCAAGAAAAAGAAAAAAATTATGAAAAAGAATAAGTAATTAAGAAAAGACTGCACCCATCCTAAATGATTATGATCAAGAAAAGAGAAGAGCAGAAAAGGCTAATGAGTGAAACCCCAAAAAGCTAGTGTAGTGTTAAGGAGGCTTAGTCACTTTAAATACCATCGAGTATCATACCAGCCCCTAGCCTATATTACAAGCCTAAGAGAAGTCCTATAGTGATCCTAGTTGACCTATCTGAAGATTTGGGTAATGAAAATAAGGGCAAGCCTATGGTACTTGTCATACACTGATTGGAACTTTGTTCTGAGAGTGAGTGTTTTGATTTTCCCTATGGTTACATATATAATTCGTGATATGAGAAGACGAGAATTTCTTTGTTATGAGGGCACACTGGTTACATTGCAAGTTGCTAACTTGTTCGAGTAGTGTAATACTGGTCTAAGCATGGTTGTTATAGCTGAATTGATGTCATATCTTGATTCCTACGTGTTGCATTGGTGTTCTTCATTGTACTTAAATTAACTGACTTTGGAGATGGTGAAAGTGTTTTGAGATGATATGGATGATTGACTGCCAAATGTGCTTTGTATTCTCTTAGTTGTGCTGAGTTGCTTGAGGACAAGGTATTGTTTTAAGTTGAGGGTATTGATGTGTGAGCTAATTCTAACACATTTGAGGCTTTTAATTAAGAATAATTGTGAAGTCTTAAGCAACTTTTGTCGTTTTTGATTGTTTTATGTTTGATTTTGCAAAAGAAGCTAATATGTTAGAGAACCAACAAGAATTAAAGCAAATAAGCTAAAATCTGAAGTCAATAGAGCCAGAGTGTGGATGACGACATTTGTGATAAGTCGTCAGTCCTGTGATAAGCTATCAGTTTTATCGTCAGCCATAGACAGAGAATTGGTCTAAGTTGAAAGCTGTGACGACATTTTGTGATAGGACGTCAAGGATTTGATAAGTCGTTAAGATTGTCGTCGGCCTAAGGCAGAACATGAGAGCTGAGAAAAAGCCTTGACGACATTTATGATAAGTCATCAAGGAGCTGATAGGGCGTCATCGTTGTCGTCAGCGTTAGGCAGCGAGTACCAAAAGCATAAAGGAAGCTGACGACATTTGTGATAAGTCGTCAGTCTCCTGATAGGCGATCACAAATGGCGTCACCTAATCCGAAGAATTTCTGATTTTTATTATTTTATTTCCATAATTAGGGTGAACTATTTAAAGCCCTTTTTAGGGTTTTCTTAAGGGTCCGAAGGTTGAGTTTTGAGATATGATACTTTGATATTTTCTCTCTCTAACTTCTTGGCTTAAAAAATAATTATTTTAAAGAGAATTTAAACAATATTTTGGGATTTTCTGTTATGATCTAATCTGAGATTCACTAGTTATTATTCATCTTATGGTAAGTTTATCTTTCAAAGCATGAATTCATCTAGTTGCTTCAATTATTACGTCATGAGCATCTAAATTCCTTTAACTTGAATTATGGGATCTAGGGGTCGGTCTTGATAAGGTGCTGAGTGTTCAAGATTCGATAGGTGGTAGGACTCCTTGATAATTCTGATGTTTTAATTACTATCTGTTGGTTGCAAACAATAGATAACACCTACTTTGATTTGCTTGAGAAAGAAATCAAATATAGTAGGAAGTGAATTATCAACAGGGACTTGGAAATACTAAACTTTCGTTTAATAATCAGCGTTGTAACAAGGTTGGTTAACCTGAGGTAAAATATGGGCAGTGAATATAAATTCCCTAAGTCCGAGAGGATTAGGTAATTAAATGCTTAAGCAGGTTGAGAGACATTTAAGCATAACTTCGATAAAGATAACTTGTTGTCTTACCTACCGTGAGAATCTTGAACCAGTAGTAGCATCTGTCAAGTACCAAAATCCCTAGTGAACATAATTCTGGTTTTTCATAAACTTTTGATTACTAACACTAATTAAAGTGATTAACAATTACTTGTTCAACTAAAAAAACCCCATTTCAGGAAACATCAACTATCAGTTAATTAAATCGCAAACGACTTAAGTTCACACCATATTCCTTGTGAGATTCGACCCCAACCTAGTTGGGTTTTATATTGACAACGATCACTTACATTCTCGTTGAGAGGTCTAGTTTGAGCGTTATCAGAGATATACCTAGAAGCCTTATTTAGTTCACTTGCAAGATGACATCTTAATGCAAGACATGCTCTTTGTACCCCTGAACATGAATCAACTCAAAAACCATCATCTCAGAGTTCGGAAGGTCAACTTAAAAATTCTTGAAGTTAAGAAGTCAAAATAAGGCTAAGTCTTCAACACTTAGTTAAATTTTCAGGCTTTAAGTCTCTTATGCAAGAACTAGTTGCTGAACTAAACTAAGTCTAATACGGGGTATTATAATTTGAGCTCGAAATTTACTCATTTTGGAGGATAAATATTCCTTGAGCATAGAGGGACGTGATGACGATTCTGAAAGTGCGATCCCGCAAGGGATCCCCATATGGATACGTGATTTTAGACCCAAAGATAAAAATTCAAAATGGATACCGTTGTTCTCATATTGATGAGAAGATTATTATTTTGATAGTGTGGCAATGTGCGGAAGCTTCTCGATAGGGGAAATCACTGATTTAGGAAATTTCACCAGGTTTTATTCGCGGTCTAGGTAGGTTAGGTTTACCTTTCTCTTAGATTATGATTAATTATAGCACATTTATGATAATGTGCTAGATATGGGTTGGAAATTAGGTCTTGGGGGTATATTTAGTATAATTTGGACCTTTTAGTCTATTAAGGAATCGTAAAATAGGCTTAATTGACTTAGTTACTCATTCTTTAGGTAGAATTGCTATCTTAGGACTAAAATGTTACTTATATCTAGTAGTGAAATTAGATACCTTAGCCTAGTTTGTGCCTTAGAAGGAATTTTGGGGATTAGAAGTGGGCCCCTTTGGCCCACCTTAGGTCAAGACTGCTACTAGCTCCTTGTATAATTAATAGATGTGTATACCTTCTAAACATATATTTTAGAGTTTGAAGAGGTTAGATACATGATGCCTCAATCTAGATTGATACTTGGGAGATGATATTAGTTCCGATTCAAGTTTGGAGATTTATGATCATAAGTTCAGTTTGATTTCGACATTATTTATGATATGAGTTTCAGTTCAAGTCTGGCAAATGATGATATAAGTTACGATCAACTTTGACTTTGAGAAGTTATTTATGACAGTTATAGAATTGGTTTGAGTCTGGTGGTTATGGTATGGAAGGATCCACATTTATGATTTCGAGATACGACTAATTAGTATAATTTCGTTTATTACTATTCTTTAATTGCACCTTCCGGGCTTATGGAGGCCCGCATTGGGTTATTTACTTCATTGCACTTACTGGCTTATAAGGGCCCATTTTGTAGTGATAGTATGTTTTCTTTAGTGTTATTGTTCTGAATTAGTTATTTATTTATAGTATTTGGAGCATTATTTCAGGTTTTTCCTTTTACCTTGACTTAGTATTATTTATCTCTCATTTTATTATCTTTATTTTATGATTTAGCTTAGTCGGTCGATGTGCCTACTAAGTACACATGGCTTTGGTACTCATACTACTGAGTACCCATGGCTTTGGTACTCATACTACATTTATGTAACTTTTTAGTGCAAATCTAGGTACTAGTTGCCACCATTGATGCTGCGATCATGCAAGCCAGAGTTCGAAGATAGAGTGAGCTCTTGGAGCCAGAGTTGGCCTTTTCTCTTTCTTTTATGTTTTGCTTAGTCTTTTCATTTTTGAGATGGATGTTTATGTGACTATGATAGTACCTGTATTCTTTTTGAATTAGTGGCTCTTGTACCGATACTACTAGGTCGTGCGATATTGTTATTTCTCTTCTTTATCTTTTGTTATTATTATTATTCTATGATTTGTTGCTTGTAAATCTTTTACTTGCAAATTTTTGACATTTATGATATTTTTCACTAAATTAGCCCATTATTTATAGCTCTGGGCTATGATTTAGCTATCTACTGGTGGAATAAAGCAGGTGTCCTCATTGACCTGAAAATTGAATCGTAATAATCAAATAAAGTATAAGTCTCAGTTGCTAGAACTAATAAAGAAGGAGATAGATGATTCCTTTGCTTAATCTCCCTGGTAAAATGAAAGAAATCATGACTTTGTCCATTAATCAGTATTGAATACCAATTATTAACAATTAATCTTCAAATCAAATCAATGAAAACTTCTAAAAAAAACCATCCTCCCCAATGCTTTGGTTAGGTATTACTATGACACTCTGTTATGCGTGTTGATCATGTCTAACTTAAGTACTATATATATATATATATATATATATGTTTTCAAGAGGAACCAAGGAAACAAAAATGTTATCTTTATGATTCTCCAAATCATAAAGCATATTGGCTAATCATTAGTGCTGAAATTTTCAGTGCTAGTCTTGGCTGATTTAGTCTTCCAGAAGCAATCTCTCTTCTTTTTCGAGGTAGTGATAAGGTATGTGTATACTTTACCCTTTTCAGACCTTACTTAGGGAATTTTACTAGATATGTTGTTGTAGTCTTAGTCGATTTGACTCATAATTAAATAGACATGATTGAGATTCAAGTTGATTGTTATATGAACTCCAGTTATATATGATTGAAATTATATGTAAATTTTTAATGTTAATCGCATACATTTGATTATTCCCAAAATGATTAAACTTGCCCAAAAAAAATAAAAATAGACACAAGTTAAATAATGAAGAAAATTGCAAAAGTGGTTTCTTCTTTTGGAGGATAGGTTCAAAATAGTCCTTTAGTATGTACTAAACAATTTTAGTCCTTTAAGTTTATCACAAGTAAACAACAATGATTGGTTAAGTGTATTTAACTATTTTGATCGTTTAAATTTGCTTTATGCTAACACTATAGTTTCTGATAAAATATTTATCAAATTTGATGGGAAATATGAAAAAAAATTATAAACATAAAAAATGTCACATCAAATCTAAAAACATGCAACACACAAAAAAAGAAGGAAAGGACAAGAATAGCCACTAGGCTAAAAGAATTGTCGCCGAGTGGCAATTGATTTTGAATTTCTAAAATATAGCCATTTAGGCCCTTTTTTGCTACTATCTTCATGTTTTTTTTTGCTGCAAATATCACAATCCAGTGATCCCATTTAAACTATCCTCTTGTTTATCTATAATGTCATTACTCAATGGTTGATTTGAATCATAAAGATTTTAAAGTTTACTGGCTTCAAAATAAGCTGTGCAGTTTTAAGCTTTAAAAAAAAGCTATTCTTCTAATTGGTGTAGTTTTTCTAACAATCATATACGATTTTATAACATTGTAATTGTTGCTCTTCTTTTTTATCAATCAAACACAATATTTGATATCAAATACATGAATCTTTGATACCAAATACAAATACATATTTTATACAATAATTGTATAAACGTGTATCAATGCGGTATCAAAGTGTATCAATGTAGTATAAAAGTGTATCAATGTGGTATAAAAGTGTATCAATTGGGTATAGAGACTGCATGCGACCGTCGGGCCAAATGGCTAAAATTCGAAATTAAATTGGGCTGACTGGCTCCAATTGTCCAACTTTTAAAATTGTTGGCCATTTCTTTTCAAAATAGCCAGTCCATGTCCTTTTCCCCAAAAAAAAACATTAGACATTAAAAAGATACTTAAAAAATTGACAAAAAATACACTTCAAACAACTGCACCAGACTTTTAAAATAAATCAGAAATAGTAGAAATTATGAAAAATTTCACTATTAAAAGCAGGCGAAAAACCGACAAACGAAAATTGAGGAACTCGATCTATTGGAAAGCCAATGATTTTGTTCTAATTTTATTTCACGAAAGTAAATGACGATTTTAATTAGTTATTTTCCATCAAGGTACACAATAACTCTAAAAATTTCTAAGAAAAGACTGAGGGTGTTATGATATATATAATTATAGTGAATATCTATCAAGATCTATTTGATGTCTATCAGGATTTGATGTATTTGTCTTTTAGTGTGAAACTAGGGGCAAATTTACCCTATAAATAGAAGGGCTTCCTTCATTGTAAATCATCCCTCAAGAGAAGAAATAAGAATCATTCTCTCTATTCTCTCTATTCTCTCTACTCTTCTTCTTTATTCTATCTTGTTTAATAACAGAGGGACATTAGTCGGTTAGTTTTTAGTAAAAATGTGCAAAACATATGGTTGTTTATTATTTTTTTCTTTAAAAAAAAAAAAGAAAATTTAGGAAGTCCGCCAGTTTATTTTATAAAACTCGGCGAACAAACGTTGATTTTTAACCGCAAAATTATAGTTGAAGAATATCAATGACAACAATGAAAGTTTTTATTTTTGTATGATTTTTTAATAAAAAAAATGAGATTAGTGTATTTCTATTAAATAGAAGAGGTGGTTTCGACACCTCTCATGCAATTATCAAAAAAACCTTCCACTCCTACTTAATTACATATCATGCCCCAATATATAATAATTTCATTATTTCATCATAATGGTTTAAATATTTAATATATTCTATTAATTTATATTAATTAACTATATCTACATATTGGAAGTAAATTTTTTTTATTTATTTAATTGGCTAATTTGTTACCACGAATCACAATAATTAATAACTTAAAATATTTAAAAGACATATAGAAATTTTATTGACTCTCATTATTTTAGCAATGCCACATAAATTGAGATAAAAGAAAAAGAACTGTAATCATAATAATTAGCAACTTAAAATATTTAAAAGATATATAAAATTTTTAGTTGATTCTCAAAATTGTATCGAAGCCACATAAATTGCGACACAAAGAGTAAATATATTATTTGATAATTACGTAAAAATTATTATAAATCACAATAATTAACAAGTTAAAATACTTTTTTAAAAATAGATAAAAGTTCTATTCAACTCTCAAAATTTTATCGGTGCACCATAAATCATGACAAAATAAAAATTATCATAATTAATTACAAATAAATATTTAAAGTAGATCAATTTTATTATTTTAATTGACTTTTATATAGAAAAATAATCTTTTTATTTATTTTAGTAAATTTAAATTTTAAAATTATTTTTTTATTATATTGAAATATTAATATTTAAACTTAACTTTAAATTTTTAAAGTACAAAATTAATAAATTTAATTTAATAAAATAAATTTCTAATGAATATTTTTTTAGAATTTGTGTTGGATCAATATGTATCAAGTTAAAAAGAAATAAAGAAAAATATATAGTAAAATTTTATTAATGTGAAAGATAAATATAATGCACTATCCAATAATATTTAATAATATCATATTTTGCATATGCAAATATAGCATCCCATATTTAATTAATATACTATTTCGGTGAATTATCGATGATTACTATTGGATATGATAAAATTATACTAATTTTTAGAGTAATAACAGAATCAATCACTCTTAATTAATTATTATGAGTCATCTAGGTATTAAGAAAATAAATAATATTTAATAAAAAATAAAATAGACATAAAATGCGAAATTAACTCTTAATGTTTTAAATTAAATTTCCTTCTTTCGAACGATGATTTTACTATATCACTCCTTATTATAAGTCATTTATGTATTAGAAAAATAAGAATAACAAAATGATATGTTAACATAAAATAGTTGATTGACTATCAAAATTATATTAGTGCCACATAAATTGAAACGGGACAAAAGAAGATATAAAACAACATATATTATTTGAAAATGAAATAAAAAGTACTGTAAATAACAACAATTAACAAAAAAAAAATTAAAAATTGACTGATTTCTGCTGCTTCAATCGTGAATTTAATGTGTCACCCGCAATTAATTATTATAAGTCACTTATGTATTAAAAAATTAATAATATTGAATCCATGATTTTACTATATATATATATATATACTATGAATAAAAATTTTTATGATATTTTTTTTTAAATAAAAATTACCACATATACTCAAAGGGCAAAAGAGTAAAAACACATAAGAGATAAATGTAGAGAAATCAAGAAGCACCAAATGAATTATTAACATTTGTAACATTCAACACATTTCTAAATGTTTTCAAATTCTTCTTGAATCAACACATACACATAATAAAAATAATAAATAATAAATAATAATAATTACATTTTACTATATCACCCCTAATTAATTATTATGGTTATTTAAGCATTGTGCCACATAAGTTGAAATAGAAAAAATATTATAAATCACAATGATAAAAAATTTAAATTATTTGAAAAAATATGATTGACTATCGTCGACACAAAACTCTGAACAAGGAGAATAACATATATTATTCAAAAATTACATAAAAAGTATTATAAATTACAATAGTTAACAATTTAAAATATCTAAAACCAATTTAATGTGTTATATATTTCCAAAAAAATACATGAAAAATACTAGAAATCACAATAATTAACAACTTAAAAAATTTAAAAGATATAAAATATTTGGTTGACTCTTAAAATTATATTAGTGTCACTAAAATTGGAATAGAAAAAAATTATTATAAATCACAATAATGAAAAAATTAAACTATTTTTAAAATATAATTGACTATCAATACCACAAAAATTTGGACAAGAAAAGTAACGTATATTAATTTAAAAATTACATAAAAAATATTATAAATTACAATAGTTAACAACTTAAATTCTCTAAATACATATTAAAATAACATATGTTGAACTCATGCTAGATTCCAAATGAATCCTAGAAAACATATGTAATTCTTTTATTAAAAAGATTTATTTAAATATATCAAGATTGAAAAGATAAATAAATATCTTAATGTTGGGTCCGTACTGACACGATCATGCTCCTCTAGTTTTACTTATATGGGCTCCCTCAGTGTTTAGAGCTACTATTTTTTGACATTATAAGTCTATAAGTTTCCCTTTAATTGACAAACGTCCTGGATTTTGTTCTTTAGTATTGATTTTTTTTAAGTAGTGTATTTCTCTAAATGTGAGTCTCACTATTTTTCTTATAGTTCAAAATTTAATAGATAGATTTCGGTAAATATTTTGTCGGATATTAAAAGTATCAAATTTTAAAAAAATTAAAAGATTAAAACTATTAAATACATACTTAAAAGACTATTTTTGTTTACTTATGTTAAGCTTAAAGGCTGTTTGATACACCAAAATGGGATAAACAGGAATATTCAATGAGGATTATTTAGTCTCACCTTTCATATGAGATAGTAATTCTATCATTTTAGTATAAATAGTGAAATAAAATAATCTTAGAATTAATTAATACCTTACATGAGACATGAAATAAGATTAATTTTTTAAAATCTAATCCAAAATTATTACACTTACTTTAGGTGCCAAACATACCTTTAACTTAAGAGGCATATTTGTCATTTCACTTAAATGACGATCAAAAACTATTTAAGCACTTGACGTCCAATTATATTAGATTTTGCTTTGCTGAAAAGAAACAAAAAGATAAAAACAAGACCATTTTGCCAGCTTAATCATCATCATCATCCACAGTTTTTTAAAATGGGCAGCTCGGTGTCCGGAGAAGGCTACCACAAGGTTTATCTACGCAGTCTTTAACTTACATTTTTATTAAAGACTATTTTCAATACTTGAATTTATGATCTTATTTTTGTCAAAGGTTATTTTCAATACTCGAACCCGTAACCTTATTGCTGATATGTGACGTGATCACGTAACAGCAACTTTTATCAGTTACTCCGGCCCTTCATCATCCACAGTTTTTTGCTTGACCAAAAATGGACAGAAATAGGAACGAACAACACTTGTAAGGTTACTTGAGAAAGTCATTATTAGGGTTTGCGTGTAGAAGAGAGAAATTTCAGAATGGCAACGCCATATTGCCAAGGTTTCATAGCATTTCTTTTGAAATTCCTCAATTTCTTGCTTACATTCATTGGTGTCATCATCATCATTTACTCTGCCTTTATGCTTAATCACTGGCACCACCGCCACCGTCTTCATGACCCCGAATTACCGAATCTTGGCTCGATTGTCGGTTCAGGCCACATAAATTATGTCGTCTCGGCTTTACAAGGGATGGACAATATTTTGCTTCCAGTTCCATGGTATTCTTTGCTCTCCTATTTTTATTTCTTTACCCAATGAGGAATTTGATGTTTAAAAAAATAATTAATTGTAAGGCCGGAATTGAACCCTTACCGACAGGGTGAAAGTTTGGGTAGTTAACCAACTGAGGTACTAGGATTCTCGAATTATAGACTAGTCAATTGTAACTGCCCAATTATTTGGCGATATGATTAATTATTGACATGTTATGTTTGTTTCTTCAGGTTTATATATGCATTCATGGGAATTGGTGTCATATTATGTTGTATCACTTGTATTGGGCATGTTGGTGCTGAAGTTGTTAATGGATGTTGCCTTTGCTTTGTATCCTTCTTTCTTTTTACGTTTCACTGCTTCCGTTGTTTACTAGATGTATGTATAATGAATGCTAAGCTGTTTCTATAATGCATAACTTTTGGGTTGATTATGTAGCTGAAAGAAACTGATATGCTGCCTAGAAGTGAATGCATTCAGCTCTGTCATAGGTGGATGTCTATTAATATGTTGTCTCTGAATAGGAATCGCGAGATATGAGAAACTCGGAACTCGAATATTTCATTCTTCACTCAAATATATGATGAAAAGGATCAATCAACCAATTAACTGCACCTCAAATCAGTAGGGGATATGATGAGTGGGATATTTTCGCAAGAAATAGAAAATTAGAACACATGAATTTCCTTAAATGATTAGTGTGATCTTGGTATAGAGCTTCCACATTTCTAGTTTTAGCAATAGCGGAATTGCTGACTTCTCACTTAAAATTTCATTAGCTTGGATTTTATTGATGTTTTCTGCTTGCTTACAACAACAACAACAAACCCAGTTTATTCCCACAGTGGGGTCTGGGGAGGGTAAGATGTACGCAGTCCATACCGCTACCTCCGAAGAAGTAGAGAGGTTGTTTCTGATAGATCCCCGACTCAAGATAAAGAATAATAAACAAGGGGATGGATGACATAACCGAAATAAAGAATAGGAAATAATAGAATAAAATCACAGAAATATGAAATACGGGAAATAAGAGCAACACGGAATAAGAAAATAGGACACCCACCTAGTAGTGACATACACTCACATACCAAAGACACCTATGTACACTGTCCTATGATTACTAAATCCGGCTACACAAAAACTCTCCTAACTGCTAGCTACAACCCACACACTAACACTAGCCTTCTACCCTAATCCTCGACCTCCACGCTTTCTTATCTAGGGTCATTTCCTCAGTAAGCTAAAGCTGCTCCATGGCATGTCTAATCACCTCCCTCCAGTATTTCTTCGGCCTACCTCTTCTCCTCCTGAAGCCATCCAACGCTAGCCTCTCACATCTCTGAACCGAGGCATCCGCGCCCCTCCTCATCACATGCCCAAACCATCTCAGCCTTCCTTCCCACATCTTGTCCTCCACCGAAGCCACTCCCACATTATCCCGGATAATCTCATTCCTAACTTTGTCCCCTTTAGTAAGCCCACACATCCAACACAACATTCTCATTTCCGCCACCTTCAATTTTTGGATGTGAACGTGCTTAACTGGCCAACACTCCGCCCCATACAACATGTTTTCTGCTTGCTTTAAAAAACAAATCAAGAGGGGAGGGCATCGAGGAAACTGACACAAAAAGCTCTTCTTGTTCCTATTTTGTAAAGGAAAGGAATTTGGATCATTCCTAAAGGAAAAGTGGGTCGGTAGACCCTCTTGAGGTAAATATTATCATAATCTTAAAGTTTTTTCCCCTAATTCTGCTATGTCTTTCTGTTTCCTATTTCATACAATGACCAAATGAAAAATAAAAGTAAAGTCGTCCCGTTGCACATCATTATATATCTTCTGAAGTTTCCTAGTTTCAATTAAGTGCTATGATACAACCCAAAATTCTTATGGAATTGAAAGCTGTTAGGAAGGAGCCTAAAGAGTAAATGACAAGAATTACTCTTGAACAACTCACTTCTAATACCCTAATTGGGAATTCTGTAACAAGAGAGGAAAGAAGGAGATTGTAATTCACTATGCAATTTCTGAATGAATATTACAATAGCTAATCAGTTCCTTATATGAGATCCAACTAGGGGGAGGGAAAGTTAGTTACAACTAACTTCGGGGACAGGTGTATCATGTGCTAAGTCACGTGCCCTGTCACTACACTAAAACAAACTAACTGTTTTTAACTAACAACCAGCTAGTGTAAATGAATTACAAATGAGTTCTGAAATATAATTGGTCTAAATGAACTAATGAACTGGAATCATATCAAATACTCCCCCTTGACATGATCCTTGTCCTCAAGGATCAAGAACAAACTGAGGAAAATTTTGAGTGAAGGATTGAAAAACCTCCTAAGTACTATCTTCAGGTGCTGAATTCAGCCACTTGATGAGCAGTTATGGAACAGCTGTGCCATGCTTGTGGATCATTCTTCGGTTAAGAACCTCCTCAGGTTAGACTAATATAGAACCAGCGCTGGAATGAACCACTGGGAGTGTGACAGCAGCAGGTTGTGACCCAATCTTTCTCTTAAGCTGGGAGATATGGAAGGTGGGGTGGATCCTGGTGGTAGCAGGAAGTGCCAAGGTATAAGCAACAACACCAACCTTAGCAATGATTTGACAAGGCCCAAAAAATTTAGAGGAAAGTTTATGATTGGTTTGAGACTTCAGAGATAGCTGCTTGTTGGGTTGCAACTTAACATAGACCCAATCTCTAACATCATATGTTCTATCAGTTCTTCCTTTGTTAGCATGAGTTTGCATTCTATTTTGAGCCCGAAGCAAATGGAACTTGAGAGTTCTTAAGGTAGTTTCCCTAGCCTGAAGGCTTCTATCAATTAAATCTAGTTGAGAATCAAAAGGCATGTAAGGTAACAGCGGTGGTGGTTTCTATCCATAAACAACCTCATAAGGTGACGTATTGATGGAGGTGTGGTGGGCTAAGTTGCTCGGACTCTTCAAAAATGTCTACGGATATGTGTCGGATCCTCCAAAAATAGTGTATTTTTGAAGGATCTGACACGGGTGCGGCAACATTTTTGGAGAGTCCGAGCAACTTAGGTGGTGGGTGGTGTTGTACCACTATTCTGCTAATGGTAACTAGTGGGGCCATTCTCGCGGCTTCTCATGTGTCATACATCTAAGATAACATTCCAAGCATCTATTAACAACCTCTGTTTGGCCATCCGTTTGAGGATGGTATGCAGTGGATGTTAAAAGAAAGACCTTCTGAAATCTGAACATTTCCTTCCAAAACTTACTAGTGAAAACAACATCTCGGTCAGAGACAATGGACTTAGGCACGCCATGCAACCTGAAAACTTTATTAAGGAACACTCGAGCTACATCAGCAGTAGTATAAGGGTGTTTAAGAGCCAAAAAGTGAGCAGCCTTACTTAATCTGTCAACCACCACAAATATAACCTCTTTACCAGCAACCTTAGGTAAGCCTTCTATGAAATCCATGGAAATGTCTTGCCAAACCTTGTCAGGAATTAGAAAAGGCTGCGATAAACCAGGGTAAGCAACATTCTCATTCTTGCATTTCTGATAAACATCACAAGCCTTTACATAAGAATAGACATGTTGCTTCATTTTTTCCAGAAGAAATCTTGTCTTAGCCTCTTTAGAGTAGCGGCTATGCCTGAATGTCCCCCCATTGGGCTGTCATGGTAGAATGTAATCAACCTTTTGCCGTAATTTTGTGTCATTTCCAACCATCATTTTTCCCTTCTTGCTCAAGACACCAGCAAGGTACTTAAAGTAAGGTTTATGACCTGCAGCAGATTGGATTTTTTGAATAATCTATTGCAATGCTGGATATTTATTCCAAGAGTCCTTTACTTCTTGTTACAACTCTTCTTGAACCCCAGAGATACTCATAAGCTGAATAACATCTTCTTTTCTGGAAAGGGCATCAGCTACTACATTGTCTTTGCCCTTCTTATACTGTATAGAGTAGTCATAGCCAAGAAACTTGATCAACCACTTTTGTTGGCTAGGTTTGGTAATCCTCTGCTCCAAGAGATACTTAAGACTGTGATGATCAGTCTTAATCACAAATGGTCTACCCAAGAGGTATGACCTCCATTTCTGAACAGCAGTGACTACTGCTAGTAATTCCCTTTCATACATAGATAGTGCCTTGTTTCTATCAGATAAACCTTGACTAAAGAATGCAATAGGTTTATTCTCTTGGACCAACACAGCTCCAATTCCTTCTCCAGAAGCATCTGTCTCCACCATAAATTCCTTGGAGAAGTCTGGTAGGGCTAGAATAGGTGCAGAAGTGATGGCTTTCTTCAATTCTTCAAAAGCAGTAACAGCCGCATCATTCCACTTGAAATTACCCTTCTTTAAGAGATTGTTCAAAGGTCTTGCAATGGTGCCATATCCCTTCATGAATCTTCTGTAGTACCCTGCTAATCTAGGAATCCTCTCAACCCTTTAAGATTAGCAGGTGGAGGCCAATTCAATACAAATTCCACCTTGTGCATGTCCATAGATACTCCTTCAGCAGAAATGACATGTCCCAAATAATCAATTTGCAATACTCCAAATGCACACTTACTCTTCTTAACAAACAACACATGTGACCTCAAAACCCCAAGTGTAGCTTGTAGATGCTGTAAATGTTCATTCCAAGTCTGACTATATATAAGGATGTCATAAAAAAAGACTAAACTGAACTTCCTGAGGTAAACATAAAAAATATGATTCATAAGGCTCTGAAAGGTTGAAGGGGCATTAATAAGACCAAAGGGCATGACTAAAAATTCATAGTGTCCATGATGAGTTCGAAAAGCTGTTTTAGGGATGTCACCTTCAACCATTCTAATTTGATGGTAACCTGACCTGAGATCCAGCTTAGAAAAGAATTTTGCTCCATGTAACTCATCCAGTAGTTCCTCAATGACAGGTATTGGAAATTTGTCCTTGATGGTACAACTATTTAGTTCCCTGTAATCTACACACATTCTCCAAGATCCATCCTTTTTCTTCACCAGGTGATGAATAAGGGCTGGTACTGTGTCTGATAGTTCCAGCTTCTAACATTTCATCCACCAGTTTTTCTCTCTCATCTTTTTGAATTGTAGGATATCTGTAGGGTCTAATATTGATAGGGGAGGTTCCATCCTTCAAAATAATCTGATGATAATGGGATCTTGAAGGTGGCAAGTTAGTTGGAGGCTTAAATAAATCATCGTACTGCTGCAAAATGACCTGCAACTCTTGATCCTTTTCAATGCATAGCTGGTCTCTTTCTATGTTAAGCATCTCTCCACTGTTTACATCCACCTATTCCTCCTGATACATACCTACAAAGATCATGCACAATTCAGCTGGTTTAGCCAACAATTTCTCTATTTTCTCTGGTTGCACTAGTTTAGCAGCTGGAGGTTTGATACCTCTCAATGAAACCTTGTGTCCCATGATAGTGAATTTCATTCTCAATTTCCTGAAGTTCCACATAACATCTCCCAATGTAGCTAGCCATTGAATACCCAATACCATGTTGCATCCTCCAATAGGCAATACCAACATATTTGATTCAAAAGAAACACCCTGCATTTTCCATACCAAGGATTTGCACAAGTGGTGACTATGAATTTTTTTTCCATCAGCAACAGAAACAGAGAAAGGTGAGATCGAAGTTAGGACATATCCAAGCCTTTTTGCAGTGTCCAAGTCCAAAAAATTGTGGGTACTTCCACTATCAATCAATACATGAATCGCCTTACCTTTGAGAGATATAGTGACTCTCATCATTCTAAAATCATGCAGACCATTCATGGCATGGACAGACACATGAGGTAGTATTGATCCTTCAGAGTCAGTCTCTAATCCATGTCCCAACATTGCTAAGCACTCGGCTGTATCCCATAAATTTTCTTCCAATTCAGTCACCTCTTCCCCTTCATCAACATCCATCGAAAACAATTGTCTCTTCTTTTTACACACATGACCAAAAATGTACTTCTCATCTCAATTAAAGCACAAACCCTTGCTTCTCCTCTCATCCATTTCAGCAGAAGTAAGGATCCTAGCATTTTTATATGGGGTTTTTGGGCCTACAATAGTAGAATGGGAAGGTTTAGATGTTATCTGGTGAGGCTTGAAATTGCTAGATGAGTTCTGTGCGAAAGAAGGGGTAGCATTCTGGAATTTCAACATGTTTTTGGGGTTAGGCAATATTCCATGAAAAACTTGTTTCTGAACAATAAAGGTTTGTTCTTGGATCTTTGCTAAACTAATAGCCTTGGCCAGGGTTGTTGGACCCAACATCTTGACAGGAAGTCCAATTTCTGGCTTCAAGCCTCTTACAAAACAACTAACTACATAATGTTCAGGTAAATCTACCCTAGTTAGCAATTCATTAAACAAATCGACATATTCTTGCACAATACCTGTTTGTCTGAGATCTTTAAAATCACCCATGGGGTCATCAAATAATTCTTCCCCAAATCTGGTATAGAGACAACCTACATACTCACCCCATCTAGGCCAATCCCTAGTTAATCGATGCTTCATGTAGGATTGATGCCACTGTAATGCCTTTCCTTCCATGCTGCAAGAAGCCATTTTCACCTTGGATTCCTCTTCGATTTTCTCCACATCAAAGAATTGGTCACACCTGTACAACCAATCCTTCAACCCGTGCCCATCGAATTGGGAAACTCTAGTTGATACCTTTTATTATACATCTGATAAGCCCCATGCCGTTCCCGTCTGGGTTGTCCTTCTCCGGTTGCTCCATTGTCCCCAGTATTAGCGGTTGGGGCCTCTATTGATGCACCACCATTACCCAGGAACAACTATTTGATTTCATTCATGGCTTGAGCCATTTTTTCATCTACAATTGTACGCATTTCTGCCATCGAATTCACCATTCCATCCATGTAGGTTTTAAGAGAATCTACCTCTTTCCGTAATTCATGCATCCTTGTGTTATGGTCACCCATTGCAGAGGTCAGAGGATCAGTGGCTCTGATACCAATGATACAACCCAGAATTCTTGTGGAATTGAAAGCTGTTAGGAAGGAGCCTAAAGAGTAAATGACAAGAATTACTATTGAACAACTCACTTCTAATACCCTAATTGGGAATTCTGTAACAAGAGAGGAAAGAGGAAGATTGTAATTCACGGTGCAATTTTTGAATGAATATTACAATAGCTAATCAGTTCCTTATATGAGATCAAACTAGTGGGAGGGAAAGTTAGTTACAGCTAACTTTGGGGACAAGTGTATCATGTGCTAAGTCACATGCCCTGTCACTACACTAAAACAAACTAACTGTTTTTAACTAACAACCAGCTAGTGTAAATGAATTACAAATGAGTTCTGAAATATAATTGGTCTAAATGAACTAATGAACTGGAATCATATCATGCTAATTCATGAATTGGTATAAACAGCTATTACTGATTGACGGTTAGCCTTGACCACTTAAAAATACCAGTACTCTCTGCTTATGACGACTTTTGTACTCTTGGAAATAAGTTTGGTCGCATTTATTGCAATTGATCATCATTGGGAGAAGGTGAGTCGTTTGTTTCAGATCTACTCTTCTTCTGGTGAGTTTGTATCTTAGTTTACCCGTTAATTGTTCAAATTCGGACACCGGGTTTTGTCTCGTCCCAGGATCTTCCAATGGAACCAACCGGAGAACTTCACAGACTCCGCACCTTTATTCAACAAAATATGGATGTTTGTAAGTGGATTGGCATTGTTGTTGTCGTAATTCAGGCAGGTTTTTTTTAACTTAAAGGTTTCCTAAGATTTTATTATCTTTTCCTTGTTTGTTTTGAATTCCTTCATCCAGATTAGATTAGGTGATGCTTCTTGTTAGTGTGGGAATTGAGAAAGTTGGTGATACATGAACAAAGTACGTAATCGAAAACGAAACCTAAGTTACTTGGACTCTTCACTTTTGGTGCCGCACCCGTGTCGACACGACATGGGTGTGGGTGTGGGATCCTTGCCCGATTTGGTCAACCGATTTTGGGTGCTTTGACCAAAATCGACTGAAAAAGTCTGGACATATTTAAGAAATTTTGTAATCAAAACAAAAGCTAAGGTGAAATTGAAGAAAATGGAATACCTTGTATATAGAAATTTCTATGTTATTACTTTTCTTTTTATCTCCTTTCAAGATTTTCTTCTTGAACAACATTTTTTCCTCAAATTTTTCATATAATATCTCATAATTTATGTTTTATAACTCTATTTTTAGATATTTAGATTATTTTTTGCCAAATCCCCGCACCCGTATCTATCCCTAGATCCATATTCCCGAATCTTTAAATTTAGACCGTGAAGGATCCGACCTCTAGATCTGTGCCCGTATCAGACACCCGCACCCGAGTCTGAGCAACTTAGAACGAAACTACTATACGAATACGAAAGCTAAAGATAGATAGAGAAGCAATAAAATAGACACAATGCAAGGAATTGAAAGCAAATAAAGGGTGGATCAAACCCTAAACCCTCAATCAACTAAACCGAATAAAGCACCTAAATCTTACGTAGACTTTAAGGGAATCGATTCCCAAGCAACTCACGTTTCTAAACAAAAGATCAACACAAGTGAATCCACGCTTGCCTCACACTATCACAAGTGTTCAAATTCATAATTCAACATAAACTACCTGCTAAAATAAAAAGAAGTCCTATTTATAGTCTAGACTAAGTTATTACATCATATGGGCCCAAATGTGACCCATTTAGGAAAGGCAACACATAGAAGCCCATTAGGCACTTGCTTGAGCATATGGGGTGCACATGGGGTGCATCCCAAGGGTGTAGTGGGTTGTTTTGACCTGCTCTAGCTGATTTAGAGCGGGTTGGGCGCACCTCCAAAGCGGATGGAGCACATCTCCTCTTTCGGGGGCTTTCTAACCCCGTTTGGTCTTACATTGGCCTCTCTAACGTCCCTTGAGTCTCCTTAGTCATCATATTCATCACATGGACGCCTTTTGATAGCCCTCAAGAGGTTTTCAAGTGTCATTTGACTCATAAGCATCCTCTCTAGCAACCCGGAGGCCATTTGGCTTGTATCAGTTGGGATTACTAAAGTAAATGTTATGTGTACATGCTTTAGAATAGGTATAATATGCAATTATTATTATTATTTAAAAGGTGTTACATCAATTCCAAGTAACATTACTGATGTTATATTAATCAACTTTGCCTGATATTATATTAATCAACTTAGCCTTTGGGCGAGGAGCATTTTACAGAGCGACTAGGAAAGAAATCAAAAGATCTGCCTGATATTATATTAATCAACTTAGCCTTTGGGCGAGGAGCATTTTACAGAGCGACTAGGAAAGAAATCCAAAGATCTTGTGGGGGTTCTTACAGATAGCATGTTTTCTTTTACAGGGGAAAGGATGTGAAATTTCCCAGTATATACTCTTTGTATATGATACATGCTAAAATTCATTTTTTATCAACTTATGAGCATGAGTGGTGGACAAGAATGAAAGACATAGTCAGAACAGTAGAAAATCAATCCACTTGTGATTTTTGGCTTGTGCTCTTGTGATTAATTTGGTGTTCTAAAGCTTCCTGTAACCATTTGTTTGGTGTATGGTCCATGTTGTGCTAAAATCTTATTTTTACCATCATTTCCAGGCTTTCTCCTTATTTCTCGCAATTGTTCTCAGAGCTTTGGTTAGTAGCCCTAGAATAAACCATGATATGGAGGGAGATTATGATGCTATAGGAAGAACAAGGGAGCCACTAGTTGATCCACGCTTAGGCCAAATATCTGGGTTAGCTAAAGGTGATGCAAGAGGCTGCCATTCTGACATCTGGAGTTCACGGATGAGGGAAAAGGTATGTTGTAAAGATGTATAATATATGTCAGTAATCTTCCATTTGTTTTTTCTCCCAAGGGTGTGAGCTAGTGGCTCAGTGAAGTTGGGTTGAGCACCATGAGGTCTCAGGTTCAATTCCCAATAGAGACAAACATTAGGTAATTTCCTCCCATCTGTTCTAGGCTTGATGGACAGAGTTACCTGGTAACTGTTGCTGGTGGCAGGTGACGGGTATCCCATGGAATTAGTCGAGGTGCGCACAAGCTGACCCAGACACCACGGTTATCAAAAAAAAAAAATCTTCCATGAATTTTCAATGGATACATTAAAAGGCATCACTTAGGCTGGCATTTTAATTTGCTTAGCAGCCTACTGGCTGGTCAAACAAGCTCTAGACTCCAATATTTAAGTGGTAAAAGTAATTTTCTGCGTATTTATATGTCAAGAAATGGTTTCATTCTGTGGTTGGATCCCGAATAGGCGAAGATCAGGATTGCTTAGGTTCCCTTTCATTTTTACCTGTTCTTTAAGGATGTCAAAGAGAGAGGTCTAGCACATATTATTTTACTGAAGAGGTCACCGTATCATGTCTTATTGGTAGTTTGCGGTGTCTTCAGTGCTAGTAAGACAGTAGTTTCAGTTATTATGCACTTTAGATTATCATTATTATATGCATTTCTTTGTTTGTTGCTTGTTACTATTAGAGATGTTTGTGCTACAAACTTGGTTCACCTGAATTATGTTAAAGTTGCAAATATAGGGACCCTGCAAATTTAGTTGGGTAGTGTGGCAGATTTTGGTCATGCTATATGGTTATAATCTGCAGATATGGTTTAGCAATGTTCGCTTCAATATGTGCAACTTATAAGTTTGTGGTCCTCCTCTTGGAAAAGCAGTACGTTGTCCAAATATTCACCGTCTCCTGTCTTTTTTTCTTTTGAAGTAAGAAATGAGATTCTGAATTTTGGAATATGTGAACTTAGATGATTTGTTGCAATGCTGAATCCTTATGAACTTTACCTGCTTTTCTTCAACAAGATTATTATGTCGGTTCTCATGTGGAGACAAGGCTATTTATGTAAATTCTGCTGATCCGTTCTTTACACCCGACAGTTTATATTTCTGAAATATTTATTTTCGTTGTTGTCCTTTGGGATCCAGTATCATTTAGATGGAGAAGCTAGACATCATATACCAAACCAAAATGCATCATGAGGATAGTAAGAGACACAGTGGAGGGTGAATCTCACGGAGCAGAGAAATTGGCAACATGCCTGAGTATGAACTCTCGTTCAATGATTGTGTACCATAAATTCCAAACCTTCTGTTTGTTGTCTGTTTATGTAAGGCAGTCTGCGGAAAGGATATGGGGGATTTAGACATTACAAAGCTGGAATGTAAAGAAACACATATCTCACTTGTTGATAGGTCTTGTTAATAGGTGTTTCTTTTGTTGAGAAACACTTTACCAGACTGCGTTTCTAGTTTGGGGTCATAGTGAAATTTGATCTCTTTTTTGTTCTTCCAAATGTAGCAACAATTGTGTATGAGTCTCGATGCATGGGTTTCCAAGCCAGATTGATACCCTTATTTTTCTACTGAATTCACTCAGAGCAACGTCATTTCTATTTTTTTTGCTACAATGCTATCATGCTTTTGTAAGAGAAGGAAGTAAATACATAGAAAACTAGTATGCGTTAGTGTTTTCTGTCTGAATCACTCACATTCACTCACAGATCATGATAGGAGTAAGAGCCCGTTTGGATAGACTGAACAAAGGCTTTTAAAAAGTTCTTTGAAAGTGCTGAAACTGAAAAAAAGTTGATGAGTTTGGTAAACAGGTGTTGTTAAGCACTTTCTTTTTATCAAAATGTCTGAAATACCCTTAAAACTGTTAATAATATGTAGAGTTGATTATTATTAATTTTTATTTCTAAAATGATTCAAATTAAAATTAATATATATTTTAATTCAATTTCAATATAAACTACTCTCTCTTTCTCTCTCTCTCTCTCTCTCTCTCTCTATATATATATATATATATATACAACAATAACAACATACCCAGTGTATTCCCACCTAGTGGGGTCTGGGGAGGATAGAGTGTACGCAGACCATACCGTTACCTTAAAAGAAGTAGAGAGACTGTTTTCGATAGACCCCCGGCTTAGGACTAATAACAGTATAACCAATACAAAAAGTAAGCGCATATAAACTAGTATGGTATACAAAACAAACTAACAGTATAACAAACACAAAAGATAAGTGCATAATAAACTAGTACGGGATGCAAAAAAGCCAACACCACTAGCCCTAAAAACTACAGCCACAACACTATGAACTAGAAACTCCAGACCTAAAGGAGCACTCCCTTATTACTACCGCCGCGCTTCTACCCCCTAACTCTCTACCCTTATCTGCGTCCTCCACACCTTCCTATCAAGGTTCATGTCCTCTGTAAGATGTAATTGCTCCATATCATGCCTAATCACCTCCCTCCAATATTTCTTTGGTCTACCTCTAGTCCGCCTAAAACTATCTATAGCCAGAGTCTCACACCTCCGCACTGGAGCATTAGGGCCCCTCCTCATCACATGCCCGAACCAATGTAGCCTCACTTCTCGCAACTTATCCTCCACCGAGGCAACTCCCACCTTTTCCTGAATAATCTCATTCCTCACCCTATCTTTTCTGGTATGTCCACACATCCATCGCAACATTCACATCTCTGCCGCTTTCACCTTTTGGATGTGGGAGTTCTTAACTGGCCAACACTCCGCTCCATACAACATAGCCGTCCGGACTACCACTCTGTAGAACTTACCTTTAAGCTTTGGGGGCACCTTCTTATAGGACTCCCGAAGCGAGCCTCTACTTCAACCACCCTGCCCCAATACGATGCGTGACATCCTCGTCAATCTCACCATTACCCTGAATTATGGACCCCAGATACTTGAAACTCTCCCTCTTCTGGATGGCCTGAGAGTCTAGCTTCACAACCACTCTATCTTCTTGCGACATATCACTGAACTTACACTCCAAGTACTTCGTCTTGGTTCTACTTAACCGAAAACCTTTAGATTCAAGCGTCTGTCTCCAAATCTCCAACTTATCATTAACTCCACCCCGAGTCTCGTAGAACCACATCATCTGCAAATAACATACACCAAGGCACCTCTTCTTGAATAGGTCGCATCAAAACATCCATCACCAAGGCAAATAGAAATGGGCTAAGAGTCGATCCCTGGTGCAACCTTATCAAAACTGTGAGGTGCTCTGAATCTCCACCTACCGTCCTCACACGAGTCTTCGCACCATCATACATATCCTGAATCGACCTAGTGTACGCCACGGGCACCTCTCTAGCCTCCAAGCACCTCCACAGAATCTCCCTGGGAACTCTGTCATATGCCTTCTCTAGATCAATAAACATCATGTGCAAGTCTTTCTTCCTCTCTCGAAACTACTCCACTAATTTCCTCACAAGGTGAATGGACTCAGTGGTCGAGCGACCTGGCATGAAACCGAACTGATTCTCAGAGATCGTCACGATCCTCCCCATCCTCAACTCTACCACAATTTCCTAAACCTTCATAGTATGACTCAACAACTTAATACCTCTATAGTTGTTACAACTCTGAATGTCTCCCTTGTTCTTATACACTGGAATCATCGTGCTCCAACTCCACGCTTCAGGCATCTTTGCAGCTCTAAAAATACTGTTAAACAACCTTGTCAACCACTCCAGACCTTCCCCGCTAGTGCTTTTCCACAAATTTACTGGAATCTCATCTGGCCCCGTCGCCCTACCCCGCCGCATCCTGCGAATAGCTCCCTTGACCTCCCCAACCTCGATACGCCTACAAAAACTATAATCGTGACCCTACTCAGATATCTCTAAGTCTCCCAATACAGAAGCTCTGTCCCCCTCGTCGTTCAAAAGTTTATGAAAATAGGACTGCCACCTCTCCCTAATGAGGGCATCCTCAACCAACACTATACCATCCTCTCCTTTGATGCACTTCACTTGGTCAAGGTCACAAGCCCTCCGCCCCCTGACCTTGGACATCCTATACAACTTCTTATCTCCGTCTTTCTCCTCTAAAGTCACATACAAACTCTCAAAAGCTGTTGTCTTAGCCATCGTAACCACTAACTTAGCCTCTCTTCTAGCTACCTTATACTCCTCCTTATTCTTCTGCCTTTCCTCATCATCCTTGCTCCCAACCAACTTAGCATAAACCACCTTCTTAGACTCCACCTTTCTCTTGACCTCTTCGTTCCACCACCAGTCTCCTCGATGTTTGCCAGATCGACCTCTCGAGACACCCAACGCCTCTCTAGCGGTCTCCCTAATTCAATTGGCAGTCGTCTCCCACATATTATCCACTCCCCCTCTACTCTCCCAAGCCCCCCTACTCTTTAACTTCTCTTCCATCTCTAAAGCACTAGCCAAAGTCAAGCTACCCCACTTAATCCTGGACCGTGCCTCCCCACTTCTCTTCTTTTTGCCCTTATTGATAACCAAGTCCATCACCAACAACCTATGTTGAGTCGAGAGATTCTCGCTAGGTTTGACTTTTCAGTCTTTACATAGCGCTCTATCCCCTTTTCTAAGAAGCAAAAAGTCTATTTGAGTCATGGCCACTGAACTACGAAACGTAATAAGGTGATCTTCCTTCTTCGGAAAGCTCGAATTTTCTATCCACAACTCAAAAGCCCTAGAAAAATCCAACAGAGAAGCTCCTCCTTCATTCCACTCACCAAAACCAAAACCGCCATGTACATCATCATAACCTCTCGACAAAGACCCAATATGCCCATTGAAATCCCCTCCCATGAAAAGCTTCTCAGTGCTCGGGATGCTCCTCACCACCTTATCTAAAACCTCCCAGAATTCCTTCTTCTCCTCTTCGTCCAAACCTACTTGCGGGGTGTAGGCACTAATAACGCTCACCGTAGACCCTCCCATGACAAACTTAATAGACATCAGTCTATCACTAACTCTCTTTACCTCTACCACCTGCTCCCTAAGATCTTCATCTACTAAGATACCTACCCCATTTCTATGTCTCAAGCTACCCGAGTACCACAACTTATATCCATCCACATCTCTCGCTTTAGTGCCTACCCATTTAGTTTCCTGAACACACGCTACACTAACCCTTCTCTTTCTAAGAATCTTCACCAGCTCTATAGACTTACCCTGCACAGTACCGATGTTCCAAGACCCAACTCGCAACCTAGAAGCTCCCTTATCCCGTCTAACCTTACTACCCCTAGCCCCTAACCCCAAACTCGATCCTAGACCCGACCCAGACCCAACCCCCCAAACCCCGACCCAGACCCATGACCTTCGAGTTTCACCCCTATTTTTGTATATATATATATATATAATAGTTTCATGAATGACTATTAAATTTTTGCGTTAAATTTTTTCTTTTTTGTTAAAAGAGTTTCAATCATCAAACAAAATATG
The DNA here is from genome assembly GCA_030864215.1 of Capsicum pubescens. Taxonomy (NCBI): domain Eukaryota; kingdom Viridiplantae; phylum Streptophyta; class Magnoliopsida; order Solanales; family Solanaceae; genus Capsicum; species Capsicum pubescens. Next base: position 205,010,473 of record CM061546.1, on the reverse strand, counting down.
TATGTTATTAATCATTATAATTACATTAATAGATAAATAGTTGGTTATAAATGATACTATTTGTTTGATAAAATGACTCTTAGTTGAAAAATATATTACTTGTTGATTGAGTAATGACTATATGACTACTAAATCATTGTCAAATACGAATGTTGCCTCGTCAAATATAGATGGATCGTTCACTAATCGTTCTTGAAGTTGTATATCTTCAGTGAGTGTTCTCCATATATCTTATTGTTGAGTTATTTTTTCTTAGAGAAATTCATATATTGTACAATAATAATTACCTAAATTTAAAAGACTGTATTAAAGAAGGAAAATAATATATAAAAATTATATTTCACCAATTAGAAGTTTCATACAAAAGAAATAATTTTGAAATAAAGGAGAATTATGAGGGACAAAAGTGTCTTTTACTTGGTCAAACTTTAATGACTTATAAGCCAAAAATAAATAAGCAGGGAATGAGGGGGAAATTTTATGATGGGTGAGATGCGCCACATCATACTTGTGTGAGGGTCTTTATTGATTGACATGTGTGTATTATGGGTCCCACTTTATTAATATTTCACTCAATTTTAATTTCTCTCTTCAACCAATTGGCTAACCTTGACAAAAGTAATATTTTTTATTATGTTTTATTAGTTTTACTCAAAATATTTGATTGCACAAATAATCTAGTGAAAGAATTAGTAATATCTAGTAATTTGTACTTTTGTAATTAATTAAGGTCATTGACAATGAAAAAATATAAGAATAAAAATAAAGATTTTGATTTTTGATTTGATTTTTGATTTATTAAGTTATATTTGATCAAGAGTAAACATTCATAAAGTTATTCTTCTTATTTTTTTTACAGTTTAACACCATAATGTGTCCGACTATTTCATTTCATTGTTCCTTTTTAATTGAATGTTTTATAATTAATTTGTATATATAATTAATAAAATATTTATATTACGTAGGCATTTGACCATGAAAGTAAAAAAAATGTACTATATAAGAATTGAAGTAAGAGTTGTGTTTGGTCATATTTTTTTGAAAGATTTTTTTAGATTGAAAAAGACACCATGAAATAGTAAGATACAACAAAAGTAAAAATAATTGCACCCAAAGGTGTGGCCTAATGGTTCCAAATGGGTTGAGCATCATGAAGTCTCAAGTTCAATTTCAAACAAAGACAAGCATTAGGTAATATCTTTTCATTTGTTTTATTCTTGATGGACAGAGTTATCACTTCAATATAATAAGAATATATGTACCAATTATCAAATGAAGAAGATCTATATACATGATATAAAAAAAATCAAATAAGATTGATTTACAAAAAATTAGACAACACAAGAATTAAATAAAAGGGAAAAGGAACGAAATGGAGAAAAACTCGAATAAAAAAAAGAAATGGAGAAAAACTGGTGATGAGTAAAAGGAGGGGGAAAGAGAAATAATAGGTAAAAGGGGGGTGACAGAGCTGGAACCCACATTTTGTTTAATCTAAAAATAATCCCTCCCACACCAAGTCATACTTATGCCTCAACCATCATAAATTTTTCGGGAATGAGGTGCTTTTAGCTTTTGGCTCTTAAAAAGTCAATTTTAGCTTTTTTAAGCAATTTTTAAAATTGTCAAACACTTTCAAAAATAAAAAAATAATATTTTGACCAACTTTTAAGCTTATTCAAACACCCTCTAAGGATCCTCCTCTAAAGGAGTATGAATATCTTATATTTTAACTAGAAGAATTATATTTAACTAATAATTTTTTTTTTTGTAGTTTGCAAAGAACAAAGTACATTAAATAATAATGAGAAGGACCTGACTTCATTAGCAAATGCTGTTATGATGCATCTCTCATTATGCAAATATATTTCATAGTTCTTGGGTGTTTTTCAAGCTAATTGTCCGGTAAGTATTTGGCATGAAAGAGGGATGGCTCTAATGGTGTGTGGGTATTTGTTTTAACCTCTCTACATAGGTCGGTGAGGAGAAACTAGCAATATGCCTTCGAGTGCAAGCCTTGGCCGGTATTTTTTTTTTCTTTTCATGGAGTGCATATAATTGCAAGGATGGAACTGAGCGATATGGATTTTAATGCTTTTTGAAAGGTGTTGTATAAAGTGATTTCTAAGCACCCGTGTAATTTTCGTGGGTTGGGGGAAACTACAGAAATAGCCCCAAATAAGGTGGCTTTCAAATGTTGACCTCAAATAATTTTTTTTTAGAGAAAATGCTCGAAAACTCCCTCAACCTTTACCCCAAATTCCAACTGCACACTTACACTTTGCAGGAGTCCTATGACTCCCCTGTAATATTTAAAACTGAAATTTTTATCCCCTTAAAAACTCACACCTACATATGTATTGGGGAGTGTGCACCATGTGTGTGCCACGTAATGCCACACAATATTACCACGTAATTTCTTTTTTTATTATAAAAAATTAATAATTTTTTTCTTTAATATTTCCCTTTTCTCTTTCCTTTTCAATTCCCTTTTCTCTTTTCTTCCCCCCCCTTCTGTAAATTCCCCATCTTTCATCTTTCATTACTCTTTATCTTTCTTTGCCAAGTTGGCTTTCAACAAGCTTATTTCTTCATTCTTCAAAGTCAACTCCTCATGTAATGGTTTCTCCGGTTCAGTAACTAGTAAATTTATGATTTTTTCATTAGTAGGCTGGCCAATTTTATCATTTGAAACTTCAAAAATATCAATTTATTAAATTTTTAATTGGTCTTAGATTCTTAGATTTCCTTAGGCCCCAGAACCATAGATTTCATGATTTTCTCAAGCTGTTCTATATATGTTCAATCTGATGTGAATATTTCATTGCCTTCTTTGCTTGATTCTAAAAAAGAAAGTGGCTTTGATGATGATGAAATATTAATAAAGGCACTTGAGATAAGAAGGAAAGTGACAGTTGAGATTTTTAAAGAAAAAATGAGAAGAGGGGGGGGGGGGGGGTTAGTATTACTTATTCGACGAATTTGGTTTCTGAGTTGGCTGATTTTATAAATTATGTTAGGATATCCATTACATTTGATGGTGAATTCCTTTTTTTATTTCTTTTCCTAAAAATGAACCAACCAAAATTCGTTGGTGAACTGGCCGGAATATTGATTGAGATCTTTCGATCACCGATGAGCTCAACGGTCGTTATATTATCTTTTATTTTGTTTCTTTTGGTGATAATTCTTGTAAGTATTGACTGTTGTGTCGAATGTTGATTTTCATTTTGAAAGTTGAAATAAAAATGAAATTGGTAGAAAAAAAATGGTAATTGAGAAATTAATGGTGAGAAGATGAAATTGGTAGAAGTATTGAAAATGTGATTTAGATTCCGACATAAATAGAGATGAAGAAGATAAAGAGATTGGTCATGATAGCCATTGAAGAGTTGTTGAAGCCTTTTACTTTATGAGAGAGAGTATTTTGGGGATGGAGATATGTGATGAAGAAGAAAGAAAATAAAATAAAAATAATATATATATATTAAAAATAAATGTAAAAAATAATTTTTTAATATTTTCGGATTACTCACTCTCTAAAAGAGAGTAAGATACACTCTCTTCGCCACATAAGCCTTTAGGGGTGTAATAATTTCATTTTAAAAATATTCAGGGGGTAATAGGACCCCTGCAAAGTATAAGTATGTAGTTGGGATTTGGGGTAAAGGTTGGGGGGCTTTTGGTCATTTTCTCTTTTCTTTTATAAAAATAGCCTTCAATTATTAAGTGATATATTTTCAGATAAAATTACTTCTGACTAATGGAGTAAATTATATAAATGATCCTCATAATGAATAACAACTTTATACTTATTCATCTTTTAATTTTTATTTTTTACTTTTTAATTTCACTTTGATTTTTATTTTTTTCTCTTTTTATTTTTGGTTTTTCTCGACCCTTACTTTTTTCCTCTATTCTTTTTTCTTTTTTCTTTCTTTGATTTTTTATTTTTTGGTTCTTTTTAGTTTTTTTTCAAACCTTATATTTTTTTCCTTTACTTCTCTCAACGTCTACTTTTATAAAAAAATAATTTTTTTTTAATTTTTATTTTTTCTTTTTAAATTTTTCTTGACCTTTATTTTTATTATCTTTTTTTTTAAATTTTTATCAACCTTTTTTTTTTGCCGTTCTCTGTCAACTTTTACATTTTCTTTGATTTTTATTTTTAAATATTTTTTTCCTTTTTTTTTGCAATTTTTATTATTTTTGTTCTTTTCTTTGGTTTTTTCCCAATAAAATTATATCTCATGAGCAAGAGTTGACACTATCACATTATAAAGACAAGACTTACGACTTTCAAATAACAAACTACGTTTCATGGGCAAGAGTTGACATTACCACATTGTAAAGGCAAGACTCATGACTTTCAAACAACAAGTTATGTTTCATGGGCAAGAGTTGACACTATCACACTGTGTTTTGATTTATGAGATGTTCTATAGCTCTTACTTTAGAGGCAAAACTTAGCTCAAGGACTTTCAAACAACAAATTATGCCCCACGGGCAAGAGTTGACTCTACCACGTTATGTTTTCAATTATGAGATGTTCCACAACTATTTCCTTAGAGGCAAGACTTAGCTCAAGGACTTTCAAACTACAAATTATGCCCCAGGGGCAAAAGCTGACACTATCACGTTATATCTTCATTTATGAGATGTTCTACAACTCTTGCCTTAGAGGCAAAACTTAGCTCAAAAACTTTCAAACTACAAATTATGTCCCACGGACAAGAGGTGACATTACCATGTTATGTCTTTATTTATGAGATGTTCTACAACTCTTGCCTTACAGGCAAGACTTAGCTCAAGGAATTTCATTACTGGTCTTCCACGGTCTATCCATTAGTTTGATTCGATTTGGGTCATTGTAGATAGGATGACCAAGTCCACTCATTTCTTACCAGTGAAGACTAATTATTTGGCAGAGGATTATACTAAGCTCTTCATTCAGGAGATCGTAAGGTTGCATGGTGCTCCAGTTTCCATATATTTGATTTGGATACTCAATTTTCATCTCACTTTTGGCATTTCTTTTAGAAAGGCTTAGGAACTAAGGTGAACCTTAGCATCACTTTCCACCCTCACACAGACTGACAGGCAGAGAGGATGATTTAGACTTTTGATGATATGCTAAGGTCTTGTGTGATTAAATTTGGTGGTAGTTGGGTTGATCATTTTCCTCTCATAGAATTTGCTTATAATAATAGTTATCACTCCAGCATTGGGTTGGCTTTATTTGAGGCTTTGTATGGTAGGATATGTCGCTCTTTTATTGGGTGGTTTGAGTATGGTGAGAATAGGATGTATGGTCCTGACTTGGTTCAGTAGGCTATGGAAAATATAAAGGTGATCGTGGTAGGCTTAAGATGCCCAAAGTCATCAAAAGTCTTATGCAGATGCAAGGCGAAGGGACTTGGAGTTTTATGTGGATGATTTGGTGTTCTTGAAGGTATCTAACATGAAGGGAGAGATGAAGTTTAGGAAGAAGGGGTAGCTTATCAACCATTATATGGTCCCATATCATATTTTAAGGTGAATGGGTAATATGGCATGTGAGTTGGAATTGTCTTTGAGTCTGGGATCTATCGATTTGGTCTTCCATGTGTTGATGTTGAAGAAGTGCGTGGGTCATCCTTCCTTGGTTGTTAATCTGGAAAGCATTAGTGTTTCAGATACCTTATTTTATGAGGAGGCCCCGATTGAGATTTTGGATCGTCTAGTCTGTTGATTACAAGCAAAGGACGTGGCTTCAGTAAAGGTTATAGAGAGGAACCAAAAGTATGAAGAAGCTACTTGGGAAGCCAAAGAGTACATGAAGTCTAGATATCTATTCTTATTTCCTACTTCGGATACACGTGCTTGAGGTATGTGTATCCGTTAACATCTTTGTTTTATGATTTTGTTAAAGAAAATTGTTATTTCTTTGATATCTTTGTTTTCTGTCTTTGTTATAGGTAAGTGTGGTTGTTTTCGTAGTCAAACCGTGCTAATAAATTCCTTATCTTATCATTCAGGGATGAATGATCCTAAGGGGGAGTATGAAACACCCCAAATTTTGGTCCTTAAATTTTTTTGAGTTTTTAGACTCACCACCCAGACTACGACTCTCCTAATGAGTCATTATGGATCATAGGACCCAAGTCGTAGGGTAACCAGTGGAGGTTTCCCTTGGTATCTACCATGACTACAATTGGCTCCTAGCGAGTTATAAAGACTCCTTATGCGTCGGGCTGTCTAAGTCTTTAGGTGTCCAGTGTTTGTCTAAATGATTTCTTTTTTGACTATGGCTGGACCCTATGAGTCATAGGGTCCCATTATTATACATATAGTTCAAGTCATAGGGTCAACTGAGTGTGAGCCCAAGGACACTGTCCAACCTACGATTGGATGATATGAGTCATAAGGTGACCCTATGAGTCGTAATGTCACCCATAGAGACTAGGCGACAAATTTTAGTCTTTTCATTAAGGGCACTTTGGACATTTCCCTCTTTACCCACTTAATACCCATGACCATAAAACACCCTTGTGACATTATTTTTATCACGTTAGCACTCAGAGGACTCTCTCAGACTTTCTAAATTCTCCAAGTTCAAGACACTTAGGGTTTATAACAAGTTGGTCATGTAATGGCTTAAGGGTTGATTTTTCTCCATAAATCTTGGTATTTCAGGCATGTTACTCTTCCCCAACTCTTATTTTATGAAAAACATGTCCTTTAAATGGCTGAAATTGTATGGATTGGAATGTGGGTTTTGTTATGGTTGAGGGCTTTAACATAGATGATTCTTAAATTGTTTGTTTCATGATGTATTATGCATTGTTTATGCTTTATTAAAGGTTTTGAACTTGTGGGGTGCATCGTTATGGTGAATAAACTAAGGGACTATGGTTTTCGCCAAATTGATATTTTAAACTTGGAAATTGATTTTGAAGAATTGTGTCCCTTCAACCCACTTGTGTAAATGAGTTTAAATTGTGGAATTGTCACTTGGTTTGACTTATCACCTATATTATTGCATTGCGTAAATGGTTAAACAATGAACATGGATTTTGAAGGCATTGTTGTTTATGGTTGATTTAATGAACAAAAAGGGTTAGAGATATTCCCCCAAGTTAATGTGACTATTATTTCATAGAGATAATCTTGCAAGTGTAAGGGTGTGACGATACCCATGGTGTCTCTTAACGATTGATTCCTTGGTCAATAAATGGGTTATGTGAAACTATTTTTAAATTGGGCTGAATGGGGGTATGTAGCTAAGATGTAAAGGTGTGGGTCTTGGATGACTTATATTGGAAACTCATGTTTGCTGACATGAGGTTTGGTCTTGACGATCATGTGCACACTTTACACTATTGATATATAATTTTATCTTGTATTGACGTTGGGTCGGAGCATTCCCTGGTATTCCTTGATACCTCCGGTTCATGCATCCAACACACACCGGGGCTCTTCCAGCAGGGGGAGCTAAACCCATATAGCACTTGGGTGCCTATTTATGACATTTGAGCTACATAGTCCAGGATAATGTTTTACTTTATGCTAAGCCTTGTTCCCTATCCAGGAATATTAATTATATACGTAGATGATGATGTTCACATGGATTTGAATTGGATTTGACTTGGCATTATTTTATCCCCTATCCCTGAGTTACATGTTAGTGCTCAACCTACTAATCGTCTTGGGGCATTGTATCCCTACACGATACAGGCATCAGAGATACTTCTACTTCTCATGCGGTTTTAGGTGGATCGACTCAATTTGTCTATTATTGGTGGTGAAGTGGTGAGATTTCATTCTCTAGAAGATTTGATCATTTCATCGGTTCCCATTCATAAACTAGATTTGAAGAGATTACATTAACATTGTCATTATCATTGTCATTGTCATTGTCATTGTCATTGTCATTGTCATTGTCATTGTCATTGTCATTGTCATTGTCATTGTCATTGTCATTGTCATTGTCATTGTCATTGTCATTGTCATTGTCATTGTCAGAGTCAGGGGCATGTCCCGACCTAGATTGTTTTTGGATTTGTAGAGGATTTATGGATATTACTGTGGATTGGGTCTTGATGTTGACATTCCTAGTTATCATTAATTTTATTACTTTTCAATCTTGTTATATGTTTAAATTTCAGCCGCTGCTAGGTATGCCTAGGTGTGCTATGTTATATGTGGTTAGGAAGAACTAGACCGTAGTTTGGGTCATGACATATATGTTCCATGAGCATAGTGGGATGCATTGACTATTTTGAAAGTGTGATTCCACAAGCGGGCCCACATGGAATTTTTATGTAATTTTGGAACCAAAGCATAAAAATGCAATATAGGTATCATTGTTCTTATTTTGACGTGTAGATTATGATTTTCATAGTGTGGCATCTTGCGGAAGCTTCTCAGAAGGGAAAATCTTCAGTTTAGCAGATTCTTTGGGCTTTTCTTTTACATCCAGGTTGTCTAGCTTTACCTTTTTCATAGACTGAGCTAATTCGCAGTATAATTGTAATATTATGTTAGATAAGGGATGAGAATTAGGTATTGGAGGTATGATTGGTATAATTAGTATTATTTGGAGCCTTTTTGCCTATTAAGGAATCATAATTTAAATGAAATTGACTTAGTTACTCATAATTTAGGTAGAATTATTATCTTAGGGCTAATTGTGACTTATGTAACATCTATAAGTAAAATTAGATACCTTAGACTAGTCCATAATAGAATTTGACTTAGAATGAATTTAGGAGATTAGAAATGGGGCCCTTCAGCTCACCTTAGGCCAAGATTTGTGATAGCTTTTGCAGACTTTTACACATTTGTTATACCCCTTTTAAATTCTTATTTTAGTCCTTGAGGGAATTAGATTCATGATAATTATGATAGTTGGTTCTTGAGAGTAGGTGCTAATTTCAGACCAAATCTGGTGGCTTATTAATATTGAGTTTCGATTCAAGTCCGGCAATTAATGGTGACATTGGTGGTATGAGTTTTGGTTCAAGTACAATAAATTATGATAATGATGTAAGTTTTGATTTTAGTTCGCCATTGAGAGTTTACTTATGATATGGTATGGATTGAATCATTATTATGGCTTAATATTCGATAAATTTATAGAACTGCGACTATTTAATTTCCTTTGATTGTACCCTCCGGGCTTATAAGGCCCGTATTGGGTTAATTATTTTTCTACACTTACTGGCTTATGGGGACCAATCTTGTAGTATTATTTATACTTTATTCCATATTACATCTACTTCGATTATTTATTTACAGTAATGGAACGCTATTTTAGGTTTGCCCTTGTACTTTGACTTAACTTATTTATCTTGCATAATATCATACTTATATCATGATTTAGGTTAGTTAGTCGATGATGCCTACTGAATACCCGTGGTTTTTGTAATCATACTACACTTTAGTACCTTTTTGGTGAAGATTCGAGTACTATTTGCTGTCAATGACATCAAGATCATGCTGAGCTGAGTTAGGAGACAGGGTGAGCTCTTGGAGTCAAAGTAGCCCTTTTCCCTTCTATCATTTATGTCTAGTCTTTCACTATTCGAGACAAATTTATTTGATTATTTCAGCACTTATGTCTCTTTTGTTAGTAGCTCTTGTACCGACAACACTAGGTCGTGGGATGGTTATTGATGTTTTATCCATCTTTTAGACTATTATTACTGCCTTATTATTATTGTATGTCTTTACTTGCAAATTTCCAGCTTTTATACTTTTTCACCAAGTTAGTACATTGCTTTTAGCTCCAAGCTATGGCTTAGCTTACCAACTGATGGGGTAATGTAGGTGCCATCATGACTCTTAAATTGGGTCAAGACATCAAGCCTACATTGCTAGATGCATACTGGATAATGACAAGGCGGGAGGAACTAAACCAATTTGAACTTAACATGGTGTGGAACTGGTTCCCAAGCCACCAGACATAACTATCTTTGGAAATAGATGGATTTTTAGAAATAATTTAGATCATCAAGGAACAATCACCAAAAAAAAAGCAAGATTATTAGTGCAAGGTTACAATAAATAAAAGTGAATTTTGATTCTGACGAGACATTTATACTAGTAAAAATGATAGAAGCAATAATGATTCTGATAACTTTTGCAGATCATATATAATTTGCCCAATATTAGGTGGATTTCAAGAGTTCCTTCTTAACTTGGCACCTTCAAAAAGTCTTGCACGTATGCCATGCTATAGGTTCTTAAATCCATGAGTACTCTATTCCTATATATGAACTTGCAACGCTTTATATGGATTAAACAGACTCTAAGATCTCAGAACGATGCGCTGTCTATGTTTCTACTTGATCATGGATACACTAGAGGAAATATTGAGAATAGTTTGTTCTAAGAAAATAAGAAAAATATTTTCTCATCGTATAAGTATATGTTGATGACATCATTTTGGAGCAAAAAATGGTACTTTGTGTTCTGAATTACAAAGTTAATGAGTGGACAACTTGACATAAGGATGATAGGGAAATTAAACTTCTTTCGTGGACTACAAATCAAGAAATCTCCCACAGGAACGTCCATTCATTAGAAGAAGTATATCAAGGAATTTCTTAATATATTTGATATTTGGAAATTCTAAAATCAATATACTCTAATTTCCACTAAAACCAAACCTAAAAAGGATGAACATAGTTAATTTGTTGGAGAAATAGAGTAGAAAGGAGGATTGAATCATTTAAGTATATGGCTACCATTAGACCTAATATTGTATTTTGTATGGGATTGTGTGCTCGTTTTCAATCATGTCAAAATAAGTATCATTTAAAAGAATTCAAGAGAACCCTGTGTTATCTCAAAGGTTCCCAGAACCTAGTTCTTTAGTATGGGACTTTTTGACTTGACAAGTTTTCTTGATACTGATTATGCTAGATATCCTATGGATAGGAAAAGTACTTTACGTGTTCACCGTTTTTAGTACACTACCTTATGTCATGAGTGACAAAGAATCAAACCTCAGTAGCACATTCCATAGTTGAAGTAGAGTATGTAGCAGGAACCTCCTGTTGTGCTCAAGTACAACTAATCAAGCAAAAACTCAGTGACTTTAAAGTATATATATATATAGGGTACATATCCTTCATGTTTGATTACTCAAGTTCAATGAATATGGTGATGAATCCAATACATCACAAGAGAACTAACCACATTGATGTACGTCATCACTTTCTCAAGGACAACATTCAAAATGACTCTTAATCATGAAGTCTTGCAACATATAGGACCAGGTTAATATTTTCACCAAGGCTCTATGTATATATCAAATTGAAAGAAAACACCTAGCCTTTGTACTTATCAATCAATACTAAGAAATAGATAAAAACACCCTTAATAATTAGCTAGGAAGATTGTATATTGAAAGTCCATTTATTTTGATGATGAACAAATGTTGACATGTCTTATTTAGTTATAGGCACACACCATAATACTCTATGAAGCTAATGCACTGGTTTGATTATATTACCCTTACTATATCAGCAAGATGACTGCTAGTGAACGCAGAAGATTAAAAAAAGAACTTGGTTCTTTTGTCCTCAAGGTTTTTAAGTATGTAATTCCTATGCAAACAAGTGATATTTCTATTTATATTCTATTGTAAACTATGGTAAATGAACATGTTCCCCTATATATAAGCTACTCTAATCCCCTATAGGTGGGAAACTCAAGATTGCTCTTATTGAAAAATTGATCAATCATTTATTTTTTCTTTATCAAAGCCTTGTAATTTTCACTTTAAATCAACCCACCAAGCTTTTTATCTCAAAATTTTTCTCATTATCTCTTCTAAAATTGATCAATTTTTTCGAATAGATCCTCCTTCTCAATATCCTTTAATGAATTCTATAAATAGCTATCCTTTATCCTTATTGTTTACATCTACTCAAACTCACATGGAAATGACCAATGTAACCCCTCTTGTCATACAAACCCCAACAAACTCACCTTTCTTCCTCTTTTACTCTTGTATATTACTTTGATAAGGAAGAATCTGTGTCAAAATCAAAGTCAAATACTTGAGGGGGAACTAGATAAAACCCATTCATCCTCCACAACATCTACTCCTTCAATCAGAAAATACCTATGTATCCTCATTTATGATTCTCTACTAGCCATTAAAACCTCCATATATCAACCAACCAATATTTATGTCAAAGATTTAACTCTATTGACCCTACTGCTTAAAATTCCTATTTCTCTTCCAAAATCCTCTTCTCCAGTTTCTCAAGCCACCAACCAATCAATGCGAGTTGGTCCTCCCAAGAGGAAATAACACAAGGGACGAAGTCAAAAAACCCTGAACTTGCTCCCCGTGTACCATTATTCTTAACAGTGACGATGACATCCCATTTTGTTCCTAATTCAAAACTCCATACTTACCCCTATGAAGGATACAAAAAGTATATTTCAAAACTCAAAGACACTAAGAAATTTACCTAGCCAATCCTCTAGAATAAATCAAACTTGTTTGCACTCCATTCACAAGAAGCAAACAAATGGATGATTTGGAGGTTGCTGCTTGATTTCCTTAGAATTTAGCAAATATTTTATTTTATATTTTAATGTTTCCATTCTTCTTAAATTATTTAACTTTGATTTTTGTATGTTTTTAAGTTATTTTATAGATTTTAGATTTCTTGAAAACTTAAAAGCAAGAATATACAAAAAAAATTGGAGAAAAAGGGTAATTTATGGCCTTAAATTGGATTGCATATCAGAATATAGACCACACACTATTTCATGGAAAGATTTACCAAGATAATTGCTTACGTACCGGCATACAAAGGTCATATCAAGAGATGGAAGATGGTTGCAAAAGCAATTGACGATTTATTGACGAAAGAATATTTATGATACTTAAAGGATTGTGAAAGACAATAAGTGTAATCATGAAATTAAAGTATGAATACAAAATTAGTCCATAATGCGACTCAAAAAAATCTAATAGGAAAACAATAGTAGCGCACATAAAAATTTAACAGGTGCAGATGTGGTCATAAACTTTGAGGCGGTAGAAGAAGTTGATTTAGTTGGAACTTCTAGTTTTTATACTATATAAATAGACATATTAGATCATTGTATAAAGGGAGTCGACATTAGTTTAGTTAGGATAGTTTTCGTTATAATTTTAATCTCATTAGCATAGTAATAGTTCTTAGATTCTTCAACAATTCTTCAAAGCTTTCATCAATGGTACAAGTATATTTTTATTCAATTCTTTTAGTTATTTTACTATAATCATGAGTAGATAAAACTTTATACTGAGGTTCTAAAACCCAATGACATTGTAGAGTTCTTATCGTTTTTATATATCAACATATAATAAGGATTCTTAGATATAAAATTTATTCCATACATAATTAGAAGGTTTAGTGATTAAAAACGTTAACTTACGTCATAATATCATGTTTTTAGACTCAGAAGAGCAGTTTAGAATTTGATTAAAAAAATTTGCATGAATTCAAGGCATTAAACCTAGTTTGATAGATTTACCTTAGACATAAGTAAATCTCCTTGACATAATTAATATTTTTTATTGTCGATAACTCATAAAATTGTTGAAGTATAATATGTAGATAAATCATTTATGAGCTCAATGGAGGAAGAAATATAGTGTAGGAGATTGAGTGCATATCCATAACCCAATATATATATATATATATATATATATATTTATGATTACCGGTGAATAAAATAATCCATTATGAGAATATATACTCAGTAGTTTTCTCTTATAAGTTTACAAACGTAATAAATTTTACATTTTTATTTTATGCATATTAGATAGTAGTTACAATCATACTATATTCTTACAGAATTGATTTGTCTATGGTAGAACATTAATAGCAATCTACTCCAGAAAGAAGTTCCAACTCTCACCTAGCTTGGGTTACTATTATTGCATACAATCACAATATATCTAATTTATGGTGTATCTTGAGTGTATCAAAAGTTGGTGTTATTGGCAAAGAGTACGGTGAAAACTAAAGTTACTACTAGAATATATTAAGAGTAACTCATTCTTTTTCATAACTACTCTTTTTACCTTGTGTGAAAAAATTGGTGCCATGACAGACCTCAATAAGTAGATAGCTGCAAATATGAACTTGCATACTATAGTAGCCGAGCTTTCAACCCTGACAAATACTATTGCATACATTGTTGTAATAGTATAATACCCAGTTAGGTGAGATATGTTCAAAATAGATCCAACTATCCGTAGGATTCTCTAGACAGAGGATTTCTTTCATAATTTTGTTGAATATGAACCTGATCAGTATTTAAGGAATTTCCTACATGTGTGTACACTATAGATATATTACCATATCCCTGATAAAATACTAAAGCTTAAGATCTTTAGAAAGTCACTAACAGGCAAAGTAAAGACGTGGTACACGGACATGCCACGATACACCATCTCTATTTAGGATGACTTGGTTGATGTCTTTATGAATGAATGATGTCTTGTAAAAAAAAAGAGATCAGGAATAACCTGATATACTTGAACATACCATAAGGTCAGTATTTATTAGATGAATAGAAAATGTTCAAACAAATACTACTTATACTAGTAGAACATGTAATCCACGAGAGAGAACTAGATGAGATGTTCATTTGGGGTTGGACCTAGTCAACCCACCTACAACTAATGCTATGGTTGTATGGGATCTCACTAATACTTTTGGAAAAGCTTCTAAATTATTGGAAAATATGCCCAGACATGGAAAAATATAGAACACCCAGGTCAGCATACTAATGGAAAGTGTCCAAAGATGCAAGGACAAGCTTAAAATTTGTAACTGTAGTGGACAACCACATGATAATAGCCCTCTAGAATCTCCAATATTTTATGCATAACCTCATCATGAGGTGATGTTAAATTAAGTACTCTCTAAGTGGTAAACCAAGATATGTTTTCACTTTTTATTAAATTTTTTTAATAACTTCTTTTTGTATAATGTGACTAAAGCTGCACTGAAATGACATGAAGACTAGATGAAAAAATTCTGACATAATCTATAGAGACATTAATCTTGAAGATTTATGTAAAGAATATGGTGGCTTGTAAGATGTTTAACGGACCAGTCTACAATTGTAGGTTAGGAACAATAATGTGGGTTCATATAAGTACACAAATTATGAATTGGTTTATGATCATTTGATGGTCGTGAACCTCTCACAAAACTAGGTCTACATGAGACATCCTATAATTTCATATTTTGGGTCCATGAATTTACTTTATGAACGTAAAATACTAAAAGAGAAAAAAAGGACCAACATTTATCTATTTGACAGGTACCCTACCTTTTAGAGTTCTCACTTTTTCTCTTCTTATCATAATAATAGAATGGACTCATTGTTTTTCCTTATATTTATAGATGTATGTACACGCTAAATCTTGTACTTCTCTCTTGACAGTACAAAAGCTCTTTCCCATGCCCAATCATACTTCTTAAGGAACAAGGTAGGTTTGACTGTTTTCTTTAAACTAAAATGCCTAAATATTAGTATAGTCACCTAATCGACATTAAGGGTAGTACTCTATCAATGATAGTGTAGGTGAAGGTGGGTCTAATGGATTTTGCAAACCCCATGATATGTTGAATTACAAAGGTAAAAACCCTATATATTCCCATATCAAACTTTGATTTTGGATGGAAAGAGCTTTTGGATATTGAATCTTATTTATTTTATATCGTAATGATAATATTCCTATAAAATACAAATATATCTATTGGTAATATGTTTCGATGAAATGTAAATGTGTATCTCTATCACAAGGAACTATATTTACCAATGGATAAGGCTTAAAATTCATATTGCTAAGTTAGTTAATGATGTAGATGAAAGGGCAAGTTGTAAATAGGGTATACTTTGCGAATCACAAATCTCAATATTAATCCTAAAAACCTATTAAAACAATGTGTATGGTTTTATTTATTAGTTCAGTTATAATCGTGAATAGATCTTCAATTAATAAACCAACTTGCTATAATATTTCGAGATAATACTTGATATACTCTGCTTGATAGAGCACTTTATGGTTGTGAAGCAATTCACAAATCATTTGTTACTTCACAAAATATTTTAGACAACTCTTTGAGAGAAGGTTACTAGGCTATTAGGTTAGCAAGTCATCACAATATTGGTGTGTCCTATCTAGGTTTATGTCTTTGTCATACTATAAACTGTTTAAGTACTAATCCTACATGTATACAAGTGATATTGTCTACACTAGTCAAAATCAGTGGAAAAATAATAATGTCTCCATATAAGAAAATTTCCAAAGAAATAGGTGAAGCTACAAGGAGATTTTTCATATGTGGATACAAATTGGAAATCCATCCAAACCAAAGCTGATGGACAACCTGACCACCTCTTCCTACTAGAGCTGATTTTTTTTAAATTTAATCTTTGCTCATATTCAAGGAGTTGTGCGTGGAACTTATGTTGCAGAACAAACTGGAAAGAAATTTACCTATGATGAAGAGAAGAGCTTGTTAACTAATGCAGCACTCCCTCAACCAATTTATAAGCACTACTATAAACCAAGGCATGATCTCACATAGTAAAAAGATGACACAAGCCCCATAATGGATGGAAATCCTACAACAACAGATCTAACAACAAAAAGAGTTGTAGTAACATTATGTCAAAGAGAAAAGTTGCATACAAATAGTTTCAAAAAATAGAGCAAAATAATAAAATCATAAGAATAATGTAATAGATGATTCTACATGACAACTTATCAGAGACATAACCCTTGTATATAATAGCACTACATTGAGTTTTTTCTTTTCACACCCTCTTATTGTTTCATTAGTTGCTTACCTTGGATACAACATAAAATTTATTTAGTTGGGGATGGAAAAAAGAAAATAAATGATGAAGAGTAGTAGTAAGAGCTAATCATGACAAGCCATTTTGTCAAACAACAACCTAAGTAATATCATATGTATCAAACTTAGGTGTCAGGTATAGTGGAGTGACCTCCTAGTTTTTCTTAGCCATGGTTCTTTTTTAGAAGTTTATTTTAATGTTGAACTTAGAAAACTTATATTTTTTTGAGTCTAGAGTTTGTATTTTTCTAACGATAGATGTTTGGTAGACGAATTTCTTAAGAGAATAAGTCCTATTTAGATTAAGTAAAATAAAAATAGTTGACTTCTATAGTTAAAGTTTGCCTTAGGCACAAACTTATATTTTAGAGAAATTTGGATGACAAGAAAGTTTTTTCTTAAAACATTTACTGCATATATTGACATGCATATCACTTTTGTTGACATTAGAAATATAACTAGATACTACACTGCAACAATAAAGGCTTTTAGCAGCAATATGAATTATCGCTAAAATTTTTACTGACATTTAATCAAATGCCATTGGATTTAGTATTGCTAAAGGATTTAGCACTATTTATAAAAAGTACCGGTAAAGACAACAAACTATTGCCGCTAAAAAGTTTCAGTTTTAGTGACAATAACAATTGCCGCTAAAACTACCTAAGATTCGTATCTTGCACTGCTTTTAATGACACACCTTATTAGAAATAAAATAACCCACAAATTGGAAAATGATAATATTTAAAACTGTTTTGCTTCATTAAAAACACAATAAATCAAAAAACACTTAATTCTTTACACCATCACCTTCTAAAAGTTAATCTTGATTCGAGTTTAACAATCAATTTCATCAAATATCCATATTACAAAATAGCAATCAACTTATTAATATTTCTCTAATTGTCGATCACAGTGTTTCTCTCCATATGACAAATCTCTAACATCATAGGGTACGATCTAAGATGAGAAATTATGAATGTCAATTATAGTTACAACAGTAGTTTAACCATAATAAATGAGAATCTCTTATGCATTTTCAAAATCAATTTGCATTTGTTTCTTTGTTAGCTGAAATGTCTGAATCATGATTAATAATAGGAATCAATTTAATTTAATTTAAAGCTGGAACTATAAAAGTTCACTAGAAAATGGGTATAACCAAAATTGTTTTAAAACTCTTTTAACTCAAATTAACAAATGTTCTCACCTAAAAGCTAAGAGATTAGGTGTAAAAAGAAAAGGATTAAAGTGAGGGGGAAAGTAAAGTACCTTCATGTTTGAGTATTCCACACTAAACAAAAGAACTTTGGATTGAGGATAATAGCCATTTGAATAAGTAATCACCTTAGCAAGTCAAAATTATATCTCAGGGATCTGCAGAGCTTAAGAGAGATCATGAAGTACGGAAGAAGATCTGTGTGAAACTAGACACAAAGAAATGAATCCTCAATTTAGAGTCATAAAATTCCGATCCACCACTTGTAGCCATGGAATTAGAAAGAGAATAAAATTTTAATAAATCCACCACTTAGAGCCATAGAATTCAAATCAAGCAGAAGAGAAATTATAGTGAACAAGTAAGGATAAAAAGAGAGAGAAGATAGAGATACACTAGTAGTTACTTTAGATCAAATCCATTATCATCAAAGAAGCTTCAAAAAAGAGTGTGGGAGAAATTAAAATAAGTGTAGAATGTTTAGGTGTAATTAAAAAAGAGAGACTTTTTTTTATAAAAAATAAAGTAGAGAAGAACAAGAGTAGAGAGAGAAGACAAAGTAATTCTTATTTGGGATTTTCTTAGGGTCTTTTACAATGAAAAAACCCTTCTATTTATAGTGAAAATTACTCCTAGTTTCTCTCTAGAACATAGATATTTTATATTATGATAGATATCAAATAGATCTTATCTATAATCTTGATAGACATTAACTATAATGTAAATATATTTATAACACCCCCTTTGAATATCTAATTAATAGATAATGTGCCTCGTTAAAACGTTACTAGAAAAAACTCTCTGGAAAAATATTATGAAGGAAAAAGAATACACATCTCTAATAATATGGATTTCGGATGCCTCATTAAAAACCTTACAAGGAAAAGCCAGTGGGACAAAACCTCATAAGAGAAAAAGAGTACAATACGTATTAACTCCCTAGTAAGTAAATCCTTAAACCTTTGTATCTCGATCTTCTGCATCATCTTCTTGAAAGTTGTAGTTGGAAGAGACTTGGTGAATAAATTAGCCAGATTATCACTTGAACGAATCTGTTGCACATTAATACCACCCTTCTTTTGTAGCTCATGTTCATAGAAAAGTTTTGGCAAAATGTGTTTTGTTCTATCTCCTTTTATGATTCCTTCATTAAGTTGTGCGATATATGCTGCATTATCTTCATATAAAATTGTGGGCACTTTGTCATATTTCAAACTACATTTTTCTTGAATAAGATGTATCATGGAATTCAACCACATACATTCTTGTCTTACATCAAGAAAAGCTATTATCTCAGCATGATTCTATAAAGTGGCTAGATAGACAACGTTGTATATCTCTAAGATATGGAAGTATCCCTACATATGAACAAATTGCATATTTGAGATCGAGATTTATGTAGGTTAAATAATTATCCAACATCAGCTAAATCAACAAGATTGGGATTGCAATCGTTAGAATAAAATAAGATCATATGTTTGATCCCATTTTAATGTCTCCTAGTAGGAGAAGAACTATACCTTACTAATAAATTAACTGAAAAAGGCTATATCAGGCCTTGTAGTATTATACATTAGAATACCAATGTCAATAAGATATGGTACTTAATAACCAATTCAATTCGATATAATTCTCATGTCATCAAATAATCTATTACTTTTTAAAACTTTTCAAGAGTTCCAATAATTTTTAAGATATAAATTTATGCAATATAAGAATTATAAATAAGTTTCTCAAAAACTTTTATATTATTCAAAACACTTTGAATCCTTAAAAGTTTTCATATACATTTTTTGCTAAGTGACAATATTCAATATTTCATATATGACATCTTCAAGTGTCTGAATTTCAAATCAAATAAGTTTTATGCTAAACAAAATGCATCCTTTCATATCACTTGATAAATGCTTCTACGCCAACATGCTTAAATAAACATAAAATTCATATCCTCTTAATCTTTTACAATATTGCACCAATATTATATCTAAGATATTGATGATACATTATTTTGTATCAGTTCACAGTGTGACATCATATTTTGAGATCTCATCACTTTATTATTTTTAGGTACCCGAATATCTCATAAGGTTTCATAAATTATTATGTAGTAGCCTATTCAAGAGAATGATGCTTTCTTATTATGATTATTTTCTCCTTATTCTTTTCAAGAATTATTTTATTTGGAACTGATTGGTTTACCACACTTCATGCATGCATAGATGTTGTCCTTTAGGGACACAAGATAGGAGCACTTGCATCTTAAATATGAGATGCCTATGATATTTGACTTGAATTATAAATTTAAAGTACCCTAAATTTTGGCCTATAAAAATTCCTTCAGCTTTGAGAGTACTGCCTTGGTTACGACTGGATTCTAGAGTCGTAGGGGGTATTGATGACTCATTGGGATGAGTCATAACCAAATCATGTAAGTTTGTGTCATGATTCTGCTCTGAGTATGAGTGGATCACTATGAACCATAGAGATTTATTATGAGTCGTAGGGTGTCCAGTGTATACGCCAAATAGGTTCTATGTTGATTATGCTTGGGACCTATGAGTTGTAGGGTCCCATTACAAGTTTGTTGGTTGAGTCTAAAGGTCAACAGTGGATGGCATCCTAGAGACTATCCAGGTTACGACTCGTGGTGATGAGTCATAATAAATGGTTACGAGTCGATAGTTGACTCATAGTCAAAGACAATCCTTTTTCAACTTTTAAGTTAAGGGCATTCTAGACATTTTTCCTCTAACCCAACTTGAAACCCAAGTCTTATAACCTTATTAGGGTGTCATTAGAAATTAGAAACACATCATAATAACTTCTCAAATACTCCTAAATTCTCAAGGTCAAGAACACTTAGGGTATTCAAAAGGGTGATCAATTAGAGACCTCAAGGGTGATTTCTCTTCGTAAATCTTACTATTTCAAGCTTGTGATTATTCCTTTATTTTTAATTTTGTAAAAGCATGTGTATTCAAGTGTTATACATATTGAATTATTTTGGTTTTAAAAATAAGGGTTGCGAGATTTTAATGCTTATTATTGAACAATGTTATCCCATTAATTAATTATGATTATTCATACTTTAAATATGGTTTTGAAATTATGGTTGCATAGGTATGGTGAATGAAATAGGAAATTGTGAATTTCCCAAACTTGTGGCTTTTGAAGTGGTTAGACCCCAACCCATATTGTAAAATTGGTTTTATGTTATGAGAAAAGTGGGAAATTGTAAATTGAACTAGTCTTGAACTATTGCATGATGTAAAGATGTGTTTAACACACAATGATCTGATTTAATGTACAAAGGGAGTCGGTGATCCCCCACCTCGGGTTAATGAACAATGAGAGTTGTTCTTTCCAAGATAATGGAAATTGTTTTGGCATGATGTATTACCTAGTAAGTGTAGTTGGTTTGGCAATACCAACAATGAATGCCTTAATATGAAATGTGGTTTATGAATGGGATTGTGTGATAAATATTTTACCTGGCTATAACTAGGGTTGTGTTGCTGAGTCATAAAAGTGGAGCTTCGGGTGACAGACACTGAAAATTGCATTTATTGATGCGTGGGTCAAAGTCACTAGGGAGGATCGAGTCCCGCTTATTATTATTTTTTCATGATTATGGAGGTTTGAGTCTCCCAAAAATCATTATATGATCGGGTGCTTAAGTCACCTTAGTATATGTTCAGAGGTTTGAGTCCCCCATGTGCATATATATGAGATTATTCTCTAGTTCATATGGATACACACACTGGGGCCTGACCTGGGGGTGAGAGCTGGGGTCCATATAGCTCATGGGTACTATTATATGACGATTGAGCTACACAATTCAGGCTAAAGTTTTTAAAATACATGTTAAGCCATGTTCCCTATCCCAATATATGATATATATATAAGTGTATATGCATTTGATTATGTGCATTAATTTTGGAATGATTTTGAACTGTTGATCATGTCATTATATTATTCTTATCCTTGAGTTACATGCTAGAGCTCTAACCGCTAACTGTCTACGTATTTTGTATCCTCACGTGATACAAGATTTAGCTATACTTCTACTTCTCTTTCTCAACAATGGTGGATTGAATAAGAATTGACTTATGGTGAGCTTTCATGCTTCAAAAGGCCCCATTTCAGGATTATGTTTCTTTTTTGAGTTATAGACTATTGGTTACTATTTTTAGCAATAGTCAGGGGCATGTCCTGATACTTTATTGATATTTAATTTTGGATCATTATTTAGAAGGCTTTGTTTGAACTACTATAGTTATTGGGCGGCGTTGGTCGGTCATTTGGCCGATCGTCGGTGGGTGGTTATGGACATGTATTAAAACTTTCTTAACCTATTGCACGCTATCTTGTTATATGTTGGGAATTCATCCAACTTTGGGGTGTGTTGTGTTTGGGTTGGTTAGGTACAAGGGGTGATCTCCTATCCACGTGGGACTTGAGATACCCGACACAGCTAGGTCCTGGTTTGGGTTATATCAGGATGGTATCAAAGACTAGGTTTGGTGTCATTGGGTGTCCAACAAAGTCTTATCGAGTATAGTATTTTTTATGGGTGTGTAGTGCACCACACTTACAAGGAAGAGGCTACGAGGAATTTAAGAATGTTTCCCTTTCTTGTTTTATTATTTCTACCTATAGAGTCAGAAGTCTAGAGTTTTTCTAACTCTCGTGTGTTTGCTTTTCAGATCATGCCTCCTAGATGATCTAAATCTCATGGAAAATCCTCTGTCCTACATTAAGATAATGTTAATAGGACACACCCTGCTTATGGTGTACAAACCAGGTCTAGGGGTCCAGTTCCTAATTGCCCATCTAGAGTTTCATCGGTCCGCTCTAGGAGAAATCGTCATGCTGATGTGTTGAATACAGAATTTTGTTAGTCTATTTACATATTGGATCAGTGGTATCTTCCCAATCTAAGCGTGTAGCTTTTGTTACTCTATTTTTTAAGGCCACAAAGGTTGACAGTTTATTAAGTTGATTCCTCCTATGTTCACTGGTTCAAAGGTGAAGGAAGATCCTCAAAACTTTATCGATGAGATAGAGAAAATCTTCTAAGTGATGCATGTTTCTAATGTAGAGGGTGTAGAATTTGATGCCTATCAACTGAAGGATGTAGCATAATAATGGTACCAGGAATGGGAACAGTTTAGGAGAGATGATAATGAATCCACACTGCAGAATGATTTCTTTAGTGCTTTTCTGGAATGCTTTTTCCTCAAGAGTTCAGAGAGGAGAAAGCAGAAAATTTTGTTAATCTGAATTAAGGTAGGATGATGGTCAAGGAGTATGCCTTGAAATTCCATCATTTGTCCCGATATGCTTCTGAGTTAGTGTCTAGCATGAGGGTAAGAATAAGGAAATTTGCTTCTGGGTTATCCCATAATTTGATTCTAAAGAGTAAGGCTGCCTTATTGAACAATGATATTGACATCTCCAGATTGGCTGTGTATATATAGCAGGTTGAAGAAGAGAAGTGGAAGTATGTGAAGATAGGGGAAAGGTAGAATAAGAAGTTTAGAATTTTCGATCATGGTGAAGGTCGGCAGTAGAGTAGTAGAGATGGTGGAAAGTGGTTTAAGAAGAAATTGGGGAGTTTTGGTTCCTACTCTACAACTAGTGCCTCTTATCCAAAGCTATTGGGTGATTGTTGTTCTCAGCAAGATAGTGGGTTTAGGGCACAGAGTGCCTAATCTCAGGCTGGTGGGTCTTAGTTTACTCCATCATATCCTTCTTATAGATTTTGCTGGTAGGTGTACTATAGGTTTTGTGACGAGGGGAGGAATAGGTATTTTAAGTATGGTCAGATTGGTCACTTGCAAAGGGATTATCCTTCTAAGGTTTCTTTAGGGAAAATAAGATACCTGTTGTCACTTTATCATCTCTTGCACCAAAGGGTGCTACTTCTACTTCTAGTACAGGCACTGGCCGGAATCGCTTGTATGCTCGTTCTACCTACCATGACTCTGATACATCTTCTGATGTCTTCACTGGTATATTACGACTCTTTTCTTGTGATGTGTATTGCTTTTTTGATCCAGGGTCTACTCTTTCTCACGTGATCCCATTTGTTATTTATTATTTTGGTTTCAGTGCTGAGTGTATCCCTGATATCTTTTCTATTTCTACTCTGATGGGTGACTCTGTGGTTGCTAAAAGAGTCTATAAGTGTTATATGGTATATGTTGGTGGCAGAGAAACTCTAGTAGATCTGATAGAGTTAGACCTGTTTGATTTTGATGTCCTATTAGGGGTGGACTAGTTGCACTCATGTTATGCCTTCTTAGATTCCTAAATGAGACAGTCATTGAGTAGGAAGGGGGCCTCTAGTGCCTAAGGAAAGATTCATAGCATATCTTAGAGCTGAGAAGTTTATTTCTAAGGGAAGTCCTTATCATTTGGTTTGGTTTAAAGATTCAAACTTGGATGGTCATTCCTTACAATCCATTCCCGTGATTAATGAATTCCCCTAGGTTTTTATTGACGATCTTCTAGGTATCTCTCCCGATAGGAAGATTGATTTTGGGATTGATCTTGTTTTGGACACTCATCCTATTTCCATCCCCCCTTATAGAATGGTTCCAGCGGAGTTGAAAGAGCTTAAGAAACAGTTAAAAGACCTCCTTAACTAGGGTTTTATCCATCTTAGTATGTCTCCATGGGGAGCTCCTATTTTATTCGTGCGTAAGATGGATAGTTCCTTTGGATGTGCATCGATTACCGCCAGTTAAATAAGGTTATGGTAAAGAACAATTATCCTTTTTCTCGAATTGATGATTTGTTTGACCAGCTTTAGGTTGCTAGATGTTTCTTTAAGATTGATCTTAGGCCGGGTTATATCATCTAAAGATTAGGAAAGAGGATATCCCTAAGACTGCCTTTCAAACTCGGTATGGTTATTATGAGTTCTTAGTCATGTCTTTTGGTTTGAGTAATGCCCCGACGACATTTATGGATCTCATGAATCGGGTGTTCCATTAGTTTTTATATTTGTTCATCATAGTATTTATAGATGATATTTTGGTGTACTCAAAGAGTGAGGTTGATCACGCCGACCATCTTCATATAGTATTGCAAATCTTAAAAGATCAGCAATTGTATGCTAAGTTTTCAAAGTGTGAGTTCTGGTTGGAAGCTAGGACTTATCTGGGTCATCTCATTTCTAGTGAAGGGATCATGGTGGATCCGCAAAAAGTTGCAGTGGTTAAGAAGTAGCCTAGCCCATGACTCCAACCGATATTTCGAACATCTTGAGTTTAGCCAGTTATTATAAGAGGTTTGTAGAGGGCTTCTTTTCTATAAGTGCCTCACTGACTATGTTGACCTAGAAGAATCTGAAGTTCTTGTGGTCTAATGCTTGAGAGGGTTATTTTGAAAAGCTTAAAGATAAGTTGACTTCAACTCCAATTTTGACCCTTCCCGAAGGTAATGATGGATTTATGGTTTATTGTGATGTGTCCCACATGGGACTTGGTTGTATGTTGATACAACATGGTAAAGTGGTGGCCTATGCTTCTAGGCAGTTTAAAGTTTATGAGAGGAATTATCTGACTCATGACGTTGATTTGTTAGCCATAGTGTTTGCATTGAAGATTTAGCATCACAATTTATATAGGGTCCATGTAGATATCTTTTCTGATCGTAAGAGCCTACAATATATGTTCACCCAGAAGGAGTTGAATCTCAGGCAGAAGAGGTGTCTTGAGTTGCTGAGGGACTATGACATAAGTCTCCATTACCACCTAGGTAAAGCTAATACGGTTGCTGATGATCTTAGCAGGTTATCCATGGGGAGTCTAGCTCATGTGTATGACCATAAATGGGAATTAGATAAAGATATTGACCATTTATCTAACTTTGTAGTTCGTCTCTTGGACTCTGAGAATGGGGTATGTTTGTATAAAAGGTAGCGCAGTTATATCTTGGTACTGAAATTAAGAAGAAACAGGTATTGGATCCTGTCTTAGTGAAGATTAAGGGAGATGCGGGATAACAAAAGTTTATATCTTTTGAGATTGGTGGCGATGGTATCTTGAGGTACCAAGGAAGATTATGTGTTCCCGATGTAGATGGGTTTCGAGAAAGGATCTTAGCTGAGGCTCATGAATTACGTTATGCCATTCATCCTGGTTCAACTAAGATGCATCATGATCTTAAGAAGATTTATTAGTGGAATAATATGAAGTGAGATGTGGCCAGTTTTATGGCTAAATGCATAGTGTGTCAACTAGAGAAGGTTGAGCACTTGCGACACGAATGGTTTTATTAAGAAATTTGGTTGCGTATATGGAAGTGGGAAGTGATTAACATGGATTTTGTTACCGCTCTTTCTTAGTCTCGAAATCAGTTTGATTCAATTTGGGTCATCATGGATAGGATGACTAAGTCTAATCACTTCTTGCCAGTAAGGACTAATTATTTGGCAGAGAATTATGCAAAGTTGTTCCTCCAAGAGATTGCGAAGTTGCATGGGGCACCTGTTTCTATCATGTCAAATCGTGGAACTAAGTTCTCGCTGCTGTATTGACGTTTATTTCATTGAGGTTTGGGAACTTAGGTGGGCCTTAGTACTTCTTTCCACCCGTAGTTGGATTGGAAAGTGGAAAGGACTATTCATACATTGGAAGATATGCTTCGGGCTTACGTGATTGACTATGGTGGTAGTTAGGATGGATCAATTTGAGGCATTGTATGATAGGAGGTGTAGGTCTCGATCGGGTGTTTAAAGTTGGTGAGGCTGAATTGTTTTACCCAGATTTGGTTCACTAAGTGATGGAGAAGGTGAAAGTGATCCGGGATAGGCTTAAAGCCGCCAAAAATTGCCAAAAATCTTACGCGGATGTGATGCAAAGGGAATTAGAGTTTAAGGTTGGCAATTGGATGTCCTTGAAGGTGTATCCCATGAAGGAAGTAATGCGGTTTGAGAAAAAAAGGATGTCCTTGAAGGTGTTCCCTATTTTTTGGTCTGTACTTGGTGTTGAAGAGGATTTGCAATATTGCGTATGAATTGGAGTTTCCCTCTAGTTTAAGCTCCTTTCATCTGATGTTTCACGTTATGATGTTGAGGAAGTGCGTGGAAGATCCTTCGACGGTTGTTCCTTTAGAGGAGTTAGGTATTTCAAATTCTTTATCTTATAAGGAAGTCCTGTTTGAAATTTTGGATCAACAAGTTCATCGATTGCGAAAGAAGGACGTAGCTTCGGTAAAGGTTCTTTGGAGAAACCACAGGGTTGAAGAGGCTACTTAGGAATTCGAAGAGGACATAAAGTCCAAGTATCAATTCTTGTTCTCCACTTCGGATAATCGCGCTTAAGGTATGTGTATTTCTTGAAGACTTTGTCTTATGACTTTATTAAAAGAAAGTATGATTTCCTTAGCATCTTTATTATCTATCTTTGTTAAAGGTAAGAGTAGAGGTATGTAGAGACAATTCATGCAAATAAATGCCTTGTCTCATCATTCAGGGACGAGTGATTCAAGTGGGGGAGAATTGAAACACCCAAGATTTTGTCTCTTGAAAATTTCTTAAGCTTTGATCTCATTGCCTTGGTTACGACTAGACCTTGGGGTCGTAGGGTGTCTTGAAGACTCTTTGGGATGATTCGTAACCAAATTATGTAAGTTTGTAGCATGATTATGCTCTGAGAACGAGTGGCTACCTATGATCCGTAGGAATTTGTTATGAGTCATGGGGTGTAAGTCGTAGGATGTCCAGTGTATACCCCAAATGGGTTATGTGTTGATTACAACTGGGACCTACAAGTCGTAGGGTCCCATTACGAGTTGGTTGGTTGAGTCGTAAGGTCAGCAGTGGGTGGTGTCCTAGAAATAGTCCCGGTTATGATTCGTTGTCATTAGTCATAAGGAATGTTTATGAGTCGATGGTTGACTCATAGTCAAAGGCGACCCTTTTTCAGCTTTTTATGTTTAGGGCATTCTAGATATTTCCCTTCTTACCTAACTTTAAACCCATGTCTTGTAACCTTATTATGGTGTCATTAGCACCCAGAAACAAATCAGAGTAACTACTCAAATATATCTGAATCCTCAAGGTCAAGAACACTAAGGGTTTTCAAAAGAGTGATCAATTAGGGCTCTCAAGTGTGATTTCTCTCTGTACATCTTACTATTTTAGGCATGTTATTCTTCCGTCATTGTTAATTTTGAAAAAGCATATGTATTAAAGTGTCATTCACATGGAATTGTTTTGGTTTTGAAACAATGGTTGTGGGTTTTGAATGCTTATTGTTGAACAATATTTTCCCATGATTTAATTATGATTATTCATGCTTTAAATGTGGTTTCGAACTTATGGGCGCATGGGTATGGTAAATGAATTAAGGAATTGTAATTTTTTCCAAACTTGTGACTTTTGAAGTGGTTATGATCTCAACCCATAGTGTAAAATTGGTTTTGTCTTATGAGAAAGGTGGGAATTTATAAATTGAACTTGTCTTGAACTATTGCATGTTGTAAAGAGGTATTTGAAACACAATGGTCTGATTTAATGAACAAAGGCAGTCGGTGATCCCCCACCTTGTGTTAATAAACAAAGAGAGTTGTTCTCCCCAAGTTAATGGAAATTGTTTTGGCATGATGTATTACCTAGCAAGTGCAACAATGTATGTCATAATATGGAATGTGGTTCATGAATGGAATTGTGTGATATATTTTTTAACTGGTCTATAAAGAGGGTTATTTTTCGGCGTCTGGCTTCTTGTTACTACCTATTAGTACCGATTCAAGCCAGGTGCACATGTGGATTACTACGATTTCATGGGATGGGTTCAATTATGGATTATTTATTTTTATTTTCATTAATTATTTCATGTGTGTCTCACCGAATTATGGGGCACGGTTGGGTTAATTGTATTCTTCAGTGTGTATTGCGAGTTTATAGGGGCCTAGTTAGGTTATGTTTGATTTGACCTTATTACTGCATTATTTATCTTTCTATATTGCTTATAATTATTCCTTTATCACATTTGCATAGCTCTATAATTGTTTACAATTATATCCTTGTTTACTGTTGACTTAGATTAGACCCTCGTGTTTTACTTATAATTTTTCTGTAATAAGATCAATCGGTCGATGATGCCTAATGATTACCCACTGCTTTGGTAAGCATACTACACTTCTGCATCATTTTCTTGATGCAGATTTGAGTACTAGCAATTGGCGCTGACGTGGTTCCTGCCTTTTAGTACTAATTTAGTTTAGGGTGAGCTTGTTGTCGTCTGGGGATGATCCTCTTCTATCTATTCCAGTTTAGTATTTTGTACTCAAGACTACTTATATATATTTTGCATATTTTGAATTCTATCTAAGTACTCTAGATATCTTTTAGTAGTGGCTCTAGTACCAACCTTTTTAGGTTTTCGGAGGGATTCACTTGTTTATTTTGGTAATTATCCATCTTTTGTTTTCTTATACTTTATATGTTTTCTTGTTGTTGTTCAGTTATTATTACCATTGTATGTGATATTTATTCTAGTTTCTACTCGTTAACTATCATTTTGGGCTATGATTTGGCTTTTCTACTGGTAGAATAAAGTATGCGCCATCATGACTTGAGAAATTGGGTCGTGATCCCTACCTACTCTACCCCTGATAGGAGAATCCCTTATATTCAACCATTCAACATCTACAGAAGTTACTACAATAATCACTTAGTCAATTTATGTATTCCATATGAATAACTAATCAACAGTTTCAAATACGATTGCTTAATTAGATTTATTCCATAATTGTTTTAGCACCTCTGTTAATCAAAATAAATGCAGAAAATAACTCCAAGAGACTTCCCATAACTTAGCCTAAACTGGTACTAGAGTATAGACAAGGAATAGAGCCATTCATAACACATCATCCATGCAAGATTAAGAGGGTAGGAGCTATTCGAGTGTAACTCCCTGAGATTATCCACTAGATATTGCATGGTGCTTAGGACTACAAGTAGTCCTAAATGTAACCTATGATATTCACTTAGCACTGAGTAAGAAATAATTTATATATACATGAGTGGAAACTTTAGCTTGTAAACTGAATTTTACTTGGAATATCAATCTCAATAAAACAAAACAAGGTAAAATGAACAACAACTGAAAATTGTAATGTCCAACAGAAGACAACTCATGGGTTCTGACAAGCCTCTAAATAAACTAAAAGCCACTGGGATAGACCTCCGCTGACCCAAAAGAAAACATAAATTCTGAACTTATACTTATTAGTTAACATTTATAATAACCACAACCTAGCCCTCAGAACATGAGGACCTACCAATTGTTAGCATGTAGAAAGTGGTGATTGTGGCTAATTATACTATCTAGGATGAATATCAGAACCTACATTATGAAATAATGTAGCCATACAAACATATGTATAGTCATTACTCTGGAATGTATTGAGTATGTGGGGGTGAATGAAGAAGTAAAATAAACATAAATCATAAGCTTAAACCATGTATGCTAAGTATATGAAGACTTATCATAATCAAGAAGAGCACTAAGAATTGAAATGTACATAATCAAATACTTATTTGAGTCACTACACTTAATTTTAGAATTCAATACTTTTCTTGAGGGAGATTCTTATAACTGACATGAACCTTTTGAGCTATCATGGAGTCCAATGTCTTACCCAAGTTGAGAAGAGTTGTTCTATACATTGGCATTGGTATAGAACCTTCACTAGAGTGATCACTAAACTAAGCCCATTTGGGCAAGGAAAACACTCTCTAGCGAGACTCCCTTTAACCTACGGTGGCATATAGTTTTTGAGAAATAGGGTGCAGTGAACCCACATCCCCATTAGTTCTAGATATTACTCCCAAATAATATTAGTTCTCATATTTTAAGAAATTCATATTGAAATGAGCATATACATTTATAAGTCCGAAAACCAATCTTGCTTCTATTGCTAAATCTTGTTCTTAAATAACTTTGTAAATTTCATATCATGTATGAGAATCATAAGATCGAAACTAAAATCTTTAACACGCTGAGATAAACTATAAACTGAAGTAGTAAGTTTGTATCACTTGTAAATTGACTAAAACACCCTGAAAATCATGTACATTTATCAAATCATGGAATTTTGTGTCAAAATGCTAAAACTCACTTCAATATATGAATCATACAAGTGAAAACATGAGTAAATATGAATTCTTCAGCTAAATAACCTTAACTCATAGGAAAACATCATAATATCAAAACATGAAAGATGGATATGATCCCTAATATTTTAAATACATAAAATTCATGAATAAACTTGAGTTTCCGGCTAGAAATATAAAAGATAATCTCTGTTCAAATCTCAAATACCTGAACTGAATAAATCCTTGAAGAAAACTTGAATTGAAACCTTAGAGGTTTGAATTTTGGAGGAGAAACTCTTCTTGAGTGTTCTTAAGAGTTTGGGAGGAGATATACAATTTAATTTATAGAGGAACTCATTTAATATTAGTTGTAGGATCAATTAGGAGGTAAATGACCAAATTACTCTTAAATACTAAAATATGAGCGTCACTACAACTTTGGGCATGGAGTTTAAACAAATAAAGGTGTGCCACGCTACTTGATTGTTGCGTTTAGGGCATTCCACTATAGTAGCTCACAAGGTTTACAAAACAACTCTATACATTTTCATTATGTTTATACATTTCCATTATGTTTATTCTAATGCCAAGGGCATGACACGCCCTTAACGCAACAATCAACTGGCGTGTCACACCTTGTGAGCTATCATGGAGTCCAATGTCTTCAATAACATTAGTTGAAGTTGGTAGGTTATGAACACTCGATACCTAGGAGTTTAAACATATATCATTTTACATGCTGTGGGTATAGGTTGGACCCCAATTTACTCAAGTTGCGGTATGTCAATTATTATTAGCTCCACAGTCCTTAATTTATTTCCAGTTTATGGTCTCTCCAGGTTTTCTTGACCAAGTATTAGTATTCAGTCATTAAGTTTATCCATCACATGTTTATACTTGGTCTTACATTCAGTTTAAATGTTTATGCTTTCATGTTAGGTTTTTATATATATATATATATATCAGTTATCTTCCTGTAGCACATACTCAGTGTATTCAAAGTACTAATAGCATTCTTCTTTACACTACATTGTCTCATAATATAGGTTCAAACTCTCAGTATACGGACCGCTCTTAGCACATCTATGCGCCACTCAACTACAATCTTTGTGAGTCCTCATTAGTTGAGGACCATTTATGAGTTTTTTATTTTTAGTATTTCATTTATTTTAGTTAGTCCAAGTTAGTTGGGGACCTTTCCCAACAACTCATCATGTTTAAGGGCTTTCAGATAGATGTTTAGCTTTTTAGTTTTTATCAAGTATTTCAAATAGTATTAAAATTTACTTTATTAC
The DNA here is from genome assembly GCA_030864215.1 of Capsicum pubescens. Classification (NCBI taxonomy): domain Eukaryota; kingdom Viridiplantae; phylum Streptophyta; class Magnoliopsida; order Solanales; family Solanaceae; genus Capsicum; species Capsicum pubescens. Next base: position 204,977,968 of record CM061546.1, on the reverse strand, counting down.
TATTCATCATCAGTTTATCTCAGTTAGCTTCCACCCAGTGTTTGTTAGTTTATTTCAGCATTTATTGCTTATGCCAGGCCATGGGTTTGCTTGGGATCACTTTTGACTCTAAGCACCGTGTTATGACTAGAGGCAGTCTCAGGTCGTGACAAACTTAGTATCAGATCACAAGGTTTAAGGTATCCTTGGGTGCCTAAAAGTTGTGTTAAGTAGAGTATTATTCATAAGTGTGAAACACTCTACGCTTATGGGAAAGAGTCTATAAAACGTTTTAGAAAAATCTCAATTCTTTCAATTTTTATGTCGTGTGATAGAGGATAAGATCTATTAAAATTCTTCTTCAAACTCGTTCCCTTCCCATTTACAAAAAATGCCTCCTAGAAGGGGTAATGGGATGAGGAATGGGGACAAGCCAGCACCACTGCCTGTTCCTGAAGACCCTCTGAATAAAAAGGTCTCTTATGGTAAATTCAAGATTGCTTTCACAGCATTGACCTAATCTATGGTTGCTCAAAACAACCAACAAGTTATTGCACCAACCAATCTAGTATCAAATACGACAACAACTTGGATCCAAGACTTTACTTGAATGAATCCTCTGGAGTTCTTTAGATCCAAGCCTATAAAAGGTCCTAAGGAATTTTTAGATAGTGCGCAGAAGGTGAGTAAGATCATAGGTGTCATATCAAGTGAAAGTTCTAACATAGCTTCTTACCAATTTCAAGGGGTGGCTTATACCTAGGTCCAGCAGTAGAAGGAGAATAGAGGTGCCGATGCAAGTCCTGTGGAGTGGGATGAGTTTTACTTCTTTTCTAGATAGGTTCTTCCCACTTGAGTTGAGGAAAGCTAAGTTTTAAGAGTTTATCAACTTGAAGCAGGGCAACATGAGTATTAAGGAATATTCACTCAAATTTTTCAACTATCGAGGTATGCTTCAAATATGGTGGCTAATTCTAGAGCTCGAATAAGCTAGTTTGTATCTGGTGTTTCTGAGGATGTGGTTAAGAAGTATAGGACAACTATGTTTATTAAAGAAATGAACCTCTCTAGATTGATGGTTTATACTCAGTAGTTTGAGAAAGAGAAGATTAAAGAGATGGAAAAGAAAAATAAGAAGGTCAGGATCGGTAGTTTCAGATTGTCTTAGCAAAGGCCTGATGATGGAAATCATTCCCAATTCTATCAAAAATCGTCAACTCCAGCCCCATCATCTACTAGTTCTCCAGTGCCTATGTTTCAACAGGATACTCATGATAGAGCACCAGGATCTAAGCCCAGGGTAGTGGGAATGGTGGCCACACCAATTTCCCAAAATCACAAGAACACTCAAAATCCCACCTTCTTCTTTGTCACCCAATAAATCTGAAGAAGATGAACAAATATATATTGAAACAAATCCTATCAAGCTTGCATTTTCAAAAGCTGAGGTCTATAAAGAAAGAAATTAAATCACCTAATCCTTCTCCCAAGATTGTACAAAATGGTTCTAAGTAGTGATAATCAAGTATTGCCTCCAGCTGATAAAATTGCGTTGGAAAGTAAAACTGTACAACAAAGTGAGACAAATATCTTTTTCCTTTTTCTTCACTTTACTCTTTTCAACACTTATGCTTTGACCATTTATTTTTCTACCAACTCTAGATGGATGGTAAATTAGTAAGGATCCCCATATTTAAGAGTCATTTGGTGGTTGGTTAAAGTTATATATATATTAGTAACGTAAAAATTAATTATACAAAGATTATTCCTTTCGTAATTATTTTATCTTCTAATGTGTATAAAATAATACATAGATTCCTTTATAACTTTTGTATTAGCTATGCAAGATTGTAAACTTATAACAAAACATTGTAATTGATGTGTTGCATTCTTCCTTCTCTACTTAGGGGAAGAGGTGCCTGGTTGCGTTAATCAGATGCCCATTCTAACTTTTCCTTAAGCAATTACAGTTATCCTCTCCAGTGCAGTAGTAGTAGTTTCCCTTTTTTATCTGTCTCATTGTGTTGTTGGACACCTTTAAGTTAGTTATGTCATTCAAGCTTGGAAGATTATTGTATGCACCTTTTGAGTTATGAAAAGGTTATCATTTTACTGGAATCTGCAAGGAATTCTCCTTTAGTGTGTCATTGTCTTAGCTTTGTATGTAAGTGAGTCCAATCTGTGAATATTGATTAATAGTTCGTGAATAATTTTTTTTAGTACTGTATTTCAAAAGTGCCAATTTTTCACAGATTTTAAGGCACTTACATGTTCTGTGTACTACATCTGTTCAATAATAATTTAAATAAAAAAGTTAAATTTTCAAGCTATATTTAATTTCCTTCTTCCAACTTGTAAATAACATCTATTCTTGGTAACTACATTCATTCTTCTCCTCTTAGGGGAAGAGGTGCCTGGTTGCATTAATCAAATGCCCGTTCATGATTTTTCTTAAGCAATTACAGTTATCCTCTCCAGTGCAGTAGCACTAGTTTCCCTTTCTTATATGTCTCATTGTGTTGTTGGACACCTTTAGGTTAGTTATGTCATTCAGGCTTAGAAGAGTATTGTATGCACTTTTTGGGTTATGAAAAGATTATCATTTTTACTGGAATCTGCAAGGAATTCTCTTTTAGTGTGTCATTACCTTTGCTTTGTATGTCATTGAGTTCCTATCTTTATTATTTTTACTTGAATCTACAAGTATTGTTTGTCATAGCCTTTGCTTTGTGACTATGTTGTCTTTCACCCTTCCCAAGGCTTCAACTTTAGTATGTTCACTATAATTATATTAAGATGCTAATGTAAAATAGATATTGAGTTCCCTTCTTTGTCGAAAGTTATGCCTGAAAATGTGAACCACAAGGATATTAAGTTCCTGTATTTGTCTGAAGTTATGCCTGAAAATATGTGTTCAAGTACTTCTAATGGATGTGAGTTCACCATTATGTAAAATGTAAGTGATCCCTTATTTTCCATATCCTGAAAACTATTGCTTGTTTTACTTTTTTGTCAGTCTAAACTTTAAAATCATCAAAATTCTAGGGAAACTCCAGATGATGCATTCATGAAAGTGTTTGGAAAGGAGAATCCTGGTTGACTTAGATTCTACGATAGATCACTGACAACAAGTTCTCTGAAAAATGAGGAAATGAACAAGCTTAAACAAAAGCATGCTAGTGAAGTCACTTCTGTGAAGGAAGAAATAACTGAAATATAAAAAGAAAATCCAACATTTTTTTAGTCGACTGGTGCAAAACAATCCTGTATTAAATGTTCAAGATATACTAGGGAGTGACGGATCTAACATTCCTTCAAAAAATGCAAGTAATGCATAAGATATAAGAGGAAAAATTCTTACAAGTTCTTTCGGATCAACTCATGCTTAGGTTCATGAAAATCTTTCAAATTCACAAGAAACTTGAATCCTAAACTTTTAACTTGATTAAATGAATTAAAGAAACTTTGGATTCACATACTTCTCATTCCAAATTGAAAAAATATTATTTATATTTGTCAAGCATAATTTCTTCTAATTGTTTGTTCATTTTGAATGTGTAGAAAAAATGAGAGTGATCAAATTTGAATGGTGGCTGCCACAAGTCAACTCGATCTAGATTGAAGTGAATGATGAAGAATTTTAGACCTATTCTGAAATATGTTTAGATACATTTGGTTTTATGTGGAAATTAGTACAAATCTTTAAAATTCTGTTTTCTAATTAGTCTTTGTATAAAAGACATGTTTTCCTTGAAGTTCATTGCAAATCTATGAATTTAAATTATATTATCTAATTGGTGCGTGCGATTACATATATGTATATATATGTAATATGATTAGTGATGTATACATTCCGACCAAAGTAATTATTTTTCAATTAGGAAATATGTACTAACATTTTAGGCAACACTTGAAAGTGTAGCTTTATTAGATGAAAGTGTTTCCAATGAGAAGTTGCAAAGTGTGACCTTTTAAACCTTAATAGCCACACTTTTAAATGTAGTTGATATGGCAACACTTTAAAGCGTGGTCTAAATTCAAAGATTATGCCTTTTTAGGCCACCCTCTAAAAAGTGTTTCCTAAAGTTCGAAACCGTACCCTTCGATCAAAGGCCACACTTTACAAGGGTGGCAATAGAACTAAAATGTTATAGTGAGGGAATATCCTATCTTTTCTTTGCTTCCCTTTGACCTCTATAAAGCTCTTTAACCCTTCTTGGATGTAATCACCAACTCATGGTCACCCTTTAGATAATAATAAATGGTCGTCAAACACCTCTCACTACATGATCATTCCATCCAAAGGTCCTATGGCATTTTTGATTGTATTACCCTCTCCTTCTTGAAAAAGGTTCAACCTTAAATCTTAAGTCCTGAAAGCACAAAAGACAAAGAAAAAACCAATATATCCTTGAACCACAAGGGTTAACATCAACTTTTCCATGCCAAGGGGACACCCACTTGAGATATCACTAACTATCTGTCATGTTCAATAAAAAGAACTTATCATACAAAGCACAAAGGTGTTGTCTACAACATGCGTCAGAGACTCTCCCAAGGTATTTCCATTAACAAGATTACCATTAGGTTCAAATGATTTAGCAAGAAAATAACCACATTTTGGAACAACCTAGGGTGTGGATTACCCTCCCTTCCACAAGACATTCTCAACACAAACATGGATAAGAAAAGAGATATGAATGGAAAGAGTTAAGAACATTTAAGATGATATCAAGCACAAGAACAAGCATTTTAAGCACCTCATATCCCTTTTACTTAAATGACTTCCCAAGAAAAGGCCTTTTACTAGTGAAGTCCATTCTATCGTGTCAACTCGTCTACCCACATAAGAGTGATAAGGAATAGGGAACAAGATTTGTCTATCAAGTAGGGACCATAGACTCTTCACAAAGAAATAAACAGTTTGGGTAGCCGGGTTATGGAGGCCACACATTTTAGGAACATCTATGAAAAACCACAATGTGGTTTGGAGACATCAACACTCTTTGGTAGGAATTAAAGTTAAATAACTTTAAGAAATTTACTACCATAGGGTAAATATCACCATTATTCCATGGATTGCTTAGAGTAAGAGGGGGTAGGTGCAAACCTTTGGAGCAAGGCTTTGAGCTTGCTCTTTTGGCTCCCATACTTGAACCATATGGACTTTCCCTCCCATTCATCAACTTGGACCAATTGGCTTGATCCTCTTGCCTCTTTGTGGGATTTTTCTTTTTAGGTAACTCCTTCTTTCGATCCATGGGTTTAGATGTTTCACCCTTTGCTAGCAAGTATCTATCAACCTCTAGGAGTTTTCTTAGGAACCGCTTTTGAGTTAATCCTTCAACTTTGGAGTCCTTAAATAAAAACTCATCTAGACCTTCAAGTTTATACCCATGAGGAACTTTGTTTGGATCCTCATTTGGAAATATTTCCCCATGACCCTGCAAAGGAGAAATATTGGTGCTGGGAAAAATGCTTTTACCATCATTACCAAACAACAAGGGCTTGGGGTAAAGACAAAGTTCCCCTTTTTGATCTATTCTCATCTCCTCCACTTAGCTTGGATCTTTTAAGGACTTCCTACTCATCACTCGCGTCATCATAAATTTATAATTTATTATCTGTCATTCTTGAGGCCAAATATTTGTATGGGGAACCTTAATTATCATGCCAAGGAGAACATTAGTTTCCCCTTCATTAGGATATCCCACAATTTCAATTTCATCTTTAACTTCCTCACCCTCTTGGGTTTCATCCTTACCACCAGCTTCTTGGTCCACCTTATCTCCAACAAAGTAAGCCTTACCTTCCATCAAGATGATGTTTCTTCTATTAGGAAACTCAAGGGCCTTATGACCCCAATTTTGACATTTAAAACTAGCAATACCTATAGGATTGGTGTTTGGGTATTGGTTACCTTTATTCTTTCGCGGATACCTTGGGGTAGCCTTCTCAACGGGCTTCTTTTCATAGTACTTATTGAAGTTTTTGTTCTTGTTCCACCTAGATGAACTTTTTCCCCTTATTTTTCTTCTCAACCTCAATGGCTTCTTCAACAAGTTCTTCTATTTTTCAAATTTGTGGACAATTAGTTGAGAAGAAATGTCGTATTCCAACCCTCATTTGAATCGAGCCATGAAATAGTGTGGTGGTTCAACAATCTTAAGTTAAAAGATCAAGTTTTGGAATTTTTCATAGTAGTCTTCCAAACCTTTATCTCCTTGCATTAAGTTGTATAGCTTGGTGAATTGTTCTTGTTTGTACCTTGTCATCACATACTTTCCCCTCATAATCTCTTTCAATTAGTCCCAAAACTAAAGGTCGAGATTACATCTCTTTCTTATTGCATTATTTGGGTTTCTCACCAGTAGAGGCATACCCTTCGAGACGAGCAATTTCATAGGCCACTTTTTTGTGACCGGTTAACTCATTGAGTTAAAAGATCTTATCAAATTGTACTTACCAATCAATGTAAGTAGATGGATCACTATTTCCTTTGAAGGTAAGAATAGATCTTGATGGATTTAAGACCCGTGTAACAACCCACATTTCCTCCTTGATCCTATTGATTATCTCCTTGATCTTGGGGTCAGTTTCCAAAGTTTCCTCTTCCATGGAAACTGGACCAAATCTTCCTCTATGTCTGACACTACCCAAATAAGGGCCTAGTCATGTCAAGTGCCTCAAGTCCAATAAGGATCGGAGACCACCCCCAATACCCAACCATAACCACCCTACACCTGATGTCGGATGAATTTCGATTATATGACATACCAAGATGGAACAATTATAAATCAAATATAGTAAAACGGTGTCATCCCCAATACCAATACCAATACCAATGCCAAGGCTGACACCAATACTGATACTGCCGATGCCAACCTAAAGTAGTCTCACAAAGCCTCTATCCGAAATCAAAACATCTGGTTGGGACATGCTGATCTTCCGCAGTATGTACGCTTACCACTTCAATCCAACACAAAGCTATCCCCAAATATAAGTTACTAAGCAGGAGGAGTAGTATGGATGGTTCCTACATCGCATGGGGATACACCGCCCGAAGACAGGTTATCGGGTGAATGCTAGCATGTACTCAGGAGTACAGATAAAATAATGCCAATATTTAAAACTAGGTAAATAACAATATGCAATCACATCCATACATACATACAAACACACATATATATAAATATATATAATCTATGCCTGGAAAGGGAACCAGGTTTAGCATGCATTTAAAACCTTAACCTTGGTTTGTGTAGCCTTACCATCATAATCTACCCACGGGCAATATAGGTCCAGTGATACTCCCTAAGTGGGCCCCAGTGCGTGTAGCTGCACAAATCGGAGATATCACAGGTTCCTAGGATTATCGTTTACCCTTTTTCCTCCATGATACATATATACAAATATAACTTAGGGGATTCCCGTGTACCTCACAAATATAAGGTCGCTGTGAACAACCCGGATTTCGCTAAACATGAGTTTCCAATGTCTGTCCATTAGACTCACACCTTCACAGTAAGCTATCAGAATACGTTATTATTTACAATTTAAACCATTAGCGCAAAACCAACCAACTAATTCCAGAAGTCATTTACCAAGGCATTAGGACGTGGTATCGTCATACTGACTATAGCTTGCAAGCACTGTCATTAGCCAACACTTAGGGGATTCCCATGTACCCTACATAATTTCTAATTAAACCACTATCATGGCCACCAAGGCCTTACCAAACCATTTAAACCAATTTAGGTTTCATTACCATATTATGCAATGCAATAGTTTTAATAAAAGTCAAACTATATGACAAAACCATTCTCATAGGCATTTTATCAAACAAGTTGAGGGTATATAGTTAACAAAACCAAAATCAAGTATCAATTGACCATTCCCATGCAACCACATATTCAAACCACAACTATAGTATGAAAAATCATAAGTAAAGCATGGGAAAACAACATCCAACCATTTACAACCAAAATCCCCAACATATAATTGAAAACCAAACAACACCCACAATTAAATCATGAAAACCATTCATTAAAACATGAATTTAGTTGACTAACAATGAGGGAGGGGTAAAATTCCTTAGATACCAAAGAGTATGGAGAGAAACCACCCCTTAGAGCCTTAATTGATTTCTTTGAAGAAAACCCTAGCCTTTCTTGAACCAAGCACCTTGAGAGAGATTTAAGAGTGTTTAAAATGTTTTTTTATTGAGAATAATAGGGTAAATAAAGTCCTAAAAGTGTTTTAAGTCGTTGGGTCAAAAGGGGTTAAGAGGGGAAATATCCAGTATATCCCCAATTTAAATTATAAAAACCACCGCAGGAAGGTACAATTTTCCCCTCCAATCGTACCCACATGATACGAGTGGTAGCCTTCACTCGTACCTTGATCAGAATGTTAGACACCACAATTTGTTAAATATATAACTCCTTTACCTAAGTCTTACCTTCATCATACGATAAGTACCCTCAAACTGTATCCAAGATAGATTCAAAAGGGGTTGGACACTGTTGAACATACAAATGGCATGACTCTCTTGTACCATGTCCATACGACTCGTATGGAGTCTAGTTTTACCTAGGCCAATACATGATCGAGAACACACTTCTTAACATACGAATTGGGCCTCCTAGGTCGTACCCACATCATACGACTAGAAAGCCTAAGTCGTATGATGTCCAGAGAGTTAAAACTCAGGAAATTTCTAAGGATCAAAACCCACGGTGTTTCAATTCTCCCCCACTTGGATCATTCATCCTGGAATGACGGGACAAGGCATGACTGGCACAATTTACACACCACTACCTCAACTCTAACCTTTAACTAAGTTAGAAAACAAAGATACAAGGAAGTCAATCTTTCCTTTAATAAAGTTTGAAAACAAAAGTATGATGAAGAACACATACCTTCCGCACGAATTTCAGAAGAAGAAAATAGGAATGGATATTTGGACTTCATGTCCTCTTCCACTTCCCAAGTAGCCTCTTTGATTTTGTGGTTCCTCAATAGAAATTTTACCGAGCTACATTCTTGGTCCGTAACCGACAGACCTACCGATCCAACATCTCAACCGGGGTGTCCTCATAAGACAGAGAATCCAAAATACCAACATCCTTGATAGGCACAATTTGAGATGGATCACCCATACACTTCCTCAACATAGAAACATGGAATACTGGATGAATGGAGCTCAAACTACAAGGCAAATCCAACTCATAAGAAACATTACGAACCCTTCTCAAAACCGAGTAGGACCAACATACCGGGGACTGAGCTTCCCCTTCTTACAAAACTGCATCACTCCCTTCATGGGAGATACCTTTAAGAACATACTATGCCCAACCTCAAACTCTAAGTACTTTCGCCTCACTTACGTATAGGAGTTTTGGCGTCCTTAAGACTTTCCCAAATCACCTTCACCTTCTCAATGGCTTGGTAAACCAAATCTGAGCCAAATATCTCCACCTTACCGACCTTGAACCACCCAATAGGAGATCTACATCTCCTACCATAAAAGGCCTCAAACGGAGATGCTAGAGTGGTAGCTATTGTTATAAGAAAACTCCACAAGAAGGAAATTCTCAACCCAACTACCACCATAGTCAATCACATAAGCACGAAGTATGTCCTCCAATATATGAATAGTCCTTTCTGCCTGCCCATCTGACTGCGGGTAGAAAGTAGTACTCAAACTAACCTTAGTCCCTAACCCTTTCTAAAACAACCACCAAAAGTGAGATGTAAACTGCCTACCATGATCAGTGGTGATAGAAATAAGAACCCCGTGTAACTTCACAATCTCATCAAGATACAACCTTGCATAATCCTTAGCTGAGAAGTTACTCCTCACTGGAAATAAGTGAGAAGACTTTTTCATTCTATCCATGATGACCCAAATCGAATCAAACTAATTTCAAGACCGAGGAAGACCGGTAAAAGAATCCATGTTGATCACTTTTCACTTTAACTCTAGCAACTCAATTTCTTGATACAACCCCTTGGGCCTCATGTGCTCAACTTTTACTTGTTGACATACCATACACTTGACCACAAAATTCTCCACATCCCTCTTCATATTGTTCTATCATTACATCTTCTTAAGGCTATGATACATTTTCATCGGACCAGGATAAAGGACATAGTGCAATTCATACACCCCAACCAAGAATTTTTTCCGTAAACTATCGACGTCGGGAACACATAATATCCCATGGTACCGCAAGTTACCATCACCACTAATCTCAAAGGCCATCATCTTTTTCCCCAAACATCACCCTTGATCCTCATCAAGATAGGATCTAACATTTGCTTCTTCTTAATATCAACACTAAGAGACAACTGCACCATTTTCTGAACGAACACTCCACCATTCTTAGAGTCTAAGAGATGAACTCTAAGGTCAGCCAAACAATGAATATTTCCTTCACCAAATCCTACTTCTCCTTATCCACATGATCTAGACTTCCCATGGATAACCTGCGGAGAGCATCTGCAACTACATTAGCTTTACCTATATGGTATTGAAGACTCATGTAGTAATCCTTGGAGCTCAAGCCATCTTCTTCGTCTAAGGTTAAGCTCTTTCTGAGTAAACACACACTACATGATCTTATGATCAGAAAAGTTGTCCACACGCACTCCATACAAATAGTGATGCTAGATTTTCAACACAAACACTATAGCTAACAATTCCAAAGCATGAGTTTGGTAATTCCTCTCATGCACCTTCAATTTCCTAGATGCATAAGCTATCACCTTGACATACCACATCAGAACGCACTTATGCCCCACACAGGATACATCACAGTAGACCACAAACCCATCAGTGCCTTCCGTCAAAGTCAAAATCGGAGCCAAAGTTATCTAATCCTTTAGTTTCTCAAAACTACCCTCATAAGCATCATACCATAAGAACTTTACCTTCTTCTGAGTTAACTTAGTCAATGGGGTAGCTATGGAAGAAAAACTATTCATAAACCTCCTGTAGTAACTAGCTAAACCCAAGAAGCTCCAAATATCGGTTGGGGTCGTGGGTCTAGGCCATTTCTTAACCACTACAACCTTCTGCAGATCTACCATGATCCTCTCACTATCAATGATATGACCTATAAAAGTGATAGCATTCAACCAGAATTCACATTTTGAAAACTTGGCATACAACTACTGCTTCTCCAAGTTCTACAACACAACACTGAGGGGATCGACATGATCCACCTTACTCTTAGAGTACACCAGAATGTCATCTATGAAGACAATAACAAACAGATCCATAAATTGACAGAATACCTATTAATCAAATCCATGAATGCCACTTGGGAATTGGTTAACCAAAAATACATAACTAGAAACTCATAATGACCATATTGGGTATGGAAAATAGTCTTAAGAATATCCTCCCTAATCTTTATCTGATGATACACAGATTAAAGATCATTCTTGGATAAAAACCTAGCACCCTGCAACTGATCAGACAAATTATCTATTCTCAGAAGAGGATATTAATTCTTTACCGTCACCTTATTCAACTATCGGTAATTAACACACATCTGAAGGGAACCATCCTTTTTATACACGAATAACGCTAGTACACCCTACGGGGACACACTAGGATAGATGAAACCCTTATATAATTGATCTTTTAATTTCCCCTTAAGCTCCTTCAGCTCAGATGGAGCCATTGTATATGGGCGAATAAAAATTGGATGAGTGTCCGGAACAAGATCAATCCCAATGTTAATCTCCTTATTCGGAGGAACACCAGGAAGGTCTTCCTTAGAAATTTATTTACCACCGGGACAGATTACAGAGAAGGACCCTCAGAGACAGAATCTTTAACCTGAACTAGATGATAGAGTCACCCCTTGGATATTAGTCTCTAAGATCTAAGATATGATATAAATTCCCCTTAGGATATAGGGAACCACCCTCCCACTTAAGAATCGGCTCATTTAGGAATTTAAAGACAACCTTATAAGTCTAAAAACCTAGAGATGCATAGAATGAGTGCAACTAATCCATCCCTAATATAACATAAAAATCCACTATATCTAATTCAAACAGATCCACCAAAGTTTCTTTACTACCAAAAGATACCACACACCCCTATAGACTTTTATAGAAATCAAAGAGTCACCTGCCGGGGTAGAAATAGAAAAAAGGTTCGAAATATATTCTGCACTAAAACCAAAATGCACAACCACAAATGGTGTCACATAAGATAGAGTGGACCCCAGATCAAGTAAATAGTATACATCACGAGAGAAGAGTTTCAACATACTAGTAACAACATCAGGTGATTCCTCGAACTCCTGACGAGTAGTGAGAGCATAAAGACGATTCTGACCAGTGTCGGAGCCAGATGGTGCACCCTTTGGTGCCGGAGCTGAAAAAGATGTAACATGAATCTTGTTTGACTGAGAGGCAATCCTACCAACATGGAAGTTTCTCAGCATATGCCCTGGATAACCACAGTTATAATACCTGTCCCTTCTCTTATCATAGAAACCCCAATGTAAATGGCCATAGAATCTATAAACAGGATATGATGGAGCTGACTGAGCTCCACTAGCCTGAGATTGGGCATCCTATTCCCTAAATTTGTCACCACCATGAAAATTCCTATCACCCAATGGCTGTGGGTAGAGAGCACTAGCCATCGAATTAGAACGCAAATTGCCCTACTACTACTTGGGCTACTTACCACTATCCCTGCCATTTTGTTGTAGGCCACCACCCTGCTCAGAGAACTTAAACTTTTTTCCCTACCTCTCCCCTAACTCAGCCTACTTCTTCTTCTATTTCTTTACCTGCTGCATATACACAACTAACTTGGAGATATCTATGTCCTTGATTAACAAGGTAGCCTTACTTTCAAGGATCAACTCATGAGACAATCCCAAAGAAAACTTTCTCATCCGGGCCCTCATACTAGAATACAACTCCAGAGCATACCGCAATAATTGGTGAAACTTCAAGGCATACTCTTTGACGGATATATTTCCTGGTTTTAGATTAACAAACTTATCACGCCCCAAAATCCCATCGGGCCGGACTGGCACCCGAAGCCGAGAAGGCCCGGGAGAACCCGTTCAAATACCTGTACTTTCACTTATATGTCACCAAAAATTTGGACAGCACTTCGTTGCATATAGAAGGGTCTAATTACCTGTATCAGCACAACACACACAAATATATATATATATATAATACTTGGCCGTCGGGGCCACCATATATACAAATATAACATCACTATATAAACTTCCATGACTTTACCCTTCCTTATGTCTACAAAGCCTCTAGGATATACATGACATAACTAGGGTCGGGACAAACCTCCCGCCCACACATGACTCCTGTACAATAACAAAATATAAGGAACCGACTCGGAAAGCTCCGAAGCAAACTGGAGCTCACCAACAATAGCTGTATGACCTGGCTCCTATCTATGCTGTGTATGAGCAGAAGTACTTGTGCCTGCAGCATAAAATGTAGGTCCCCCGTGAGGGACGTCAGTACAAAATATGTACTGAGTATGTAAAGCTGTAAATAATCATATGTGATATGGGGGATCAAGAAAATCAGACACAAGTGAATAAATCATAATAGAAGTGAACCACACTTCATAAACACTTTTAGGATCATGTACATTATCATTAATCTGAATTGGGTTCTTGAATTCAAACACATTTGTGGAACAGTATACATTCGTTCATTTCATTCTTTACAATTATCATTCGCCATTACCTCCTTCTCCCGAACCTCCAACCACCTAACAATAATCAATACTGTACCGTACTGTGACCATTAGGCTGCCCTCAGTACATATCAACTGTAATCATATCAAGTATCGGGATCGGCCCATGCTAGGCTTAAGCCCCTGAGCTACCACCCACACGAATATCAAGTAACACACATAAGAGATCTTTCCAATAACTTAGTTCAAAATCTTTTGAGATTATTACATTAGTGTTCATGCCACTATAGTACCTTTGGAATAATGATACATCAATAGGAACCAAGTAATAGACCTTCTATACAATAACGATGTAATAAAGACTCATTGGTACATCAACAATGTGTTTCAGAATCATCAATATCACAACAATGAAATAGGAGCCTTTTGGTATATCAATGAAACATTTTGACACTTTATAGAATGGAAACAACTTCGTTGGTAACGTAGAACAATACATGTTTTTTGGACAACCTCGGAATCTTACTTGATGGAACATTGGTGTTTTCATGCCAAAGAACATCGTTAGAGTATGCTTTACATACCTCGTTGTAGATTCGGATACCAATTCAACACAACTTCCCGCCTTTACAAATCACTTATCTACAATGAAATATTTGGCATCTAGTATTAGCAACCCAACACCACAATTCTCTTCCATAATTCCATACAACCAATATTTGCAAAGCATTCCAAAAACCAACTTGAACAGTAGGTTTATGTGTATATATATATATATAATCATCATTTCAATACCACATCATCACACCAAATCCCTTCACAATTCAACATAATCCAACCATGCACAAGAATAATCCAACATCATTTCCAATCATCTTTCAACAACAATCAAATAACATACTTCTTATGCTCACATGCATATATATACATATCCATATAAATAACACCAACATAATTTACATCCTTACCATAAAATGGCCCTTTTGATTTCGAAGTCCTGTTGGCACAAATAAGTGGTGCTTCTCGAAGCCCTCGAGACGGTGAACACAACTATGGAATCAATTTGGATTTTCTACGGTTGACTCATAAGATAATTGGAGTTGAAATTAGGCTAGGGTTTCTTATTCTTCAATAATTTGGATGATAAATGATGGATATGAGGCTAAGTATATGTATATAATGACCAATTTTCGTCCATGAGGTGATGGAAAATGACCATATTGCCCTTAAAATTTAAGTAAATCCGAATCTGTCCATGGTGGACTGTTTTGTTAGGCTAAAGTAAATCGACCATAACTCTTTGATCCGATAATGGATTTGGGTGAAACCAATTGAATTAGAAAGAAGACTCTCGGGGCTTCTCATCGATATATAGCAGCTCACACAGTTCATTTTGTACAAGGAGTTATGATTGTTTAAATTCGACCCAAAAATCTGTTTGGCTGCAGTACTTTTGTGTGCAGAAAATTTCTGCACATTTACTGTTCATTACGTCCACCGTTTTCAAGTTTCGAACATGCTCGCTTATATCCGATACTCATCTGTTTTCAGAAATCTTTATATCTTTGGAAAGCTAACTCGATAAACTTCGCATAGAAACTTCGACGAGCAAATTCCGGTATAAATAAAGTCGATTCCTATACACATATAATCAAACTATACCCTTGAAACCATTTCAAAATAATCAATACTCATACTTAAACTCTTATATACCTAACTTATGATCAATACATATACTCCAACACATATAACCATGGCTAATGCACGTAATTAAGTACGGGGTGTTACAAAACTCTTCCGCCTTAGCCTCCCTCAATTCCTGAGGAAAAAAGTGGTCCAAAAAAGCATTGGAGAAATCCTCCCACACTGATGAATCATCATTGTCACCCTTGGATGATCCCATTCCTCTTACCAATGGTACGCCATATCTTTTAGCTGATAGGCTACAAACTCTATGCTTTCAACATTAGTGGCATGCATAACTCAGAAATATTTTCCATTTCATCCAAAAAACCTTGAGGATTCTCCTCCACCTTAATACTAGTAAAAATAAGAGAATTCAACCTCATGAACTATCCAGCCCTTATGGCCTCAGAAGATGGAGTACCAGGATCACCATGATCATACTGGGTAGCTACCAACTGTGCCAAGATATGGATAGACTGACAAAACTCAGCGTTCATCACTTCAGCCTGAGGAGTTTGAGATAGACTAGAGGGAACTGGTGGAACTCCAAAACAATCTATAACTGGAACCCTTGACCGGGTATGGATCCTATGAGTAGAGCGTGTCCCATTAATATTGTCCCCAGTTGGGACAGAAGAGTTTTCGTGAACT
This sequence comes from Capsicum pubescens, assembly GCA_030864215.1. Classification (NCBI taxonomy): domain Eukaryota; kingdom Viridiplantae; phylum Streptophyta; class Magnoliopsida; order Solanales; family Solanaceae; genus Capsicum; species Capsicum pubescens. The sequence goes on along the minus strand of CM061546.1, from coordinate 204,961,944 downwards.
TCAGATTGTTGAGGCATGATTTGGAAAACGAACAAATGAGAATTAGAGAAGAATTTAGGACTTAGACTCCATAGCTTGAAAAGGGAACACAAGAAAGATAAACAATCCTAAATGCCTTATAGCCTCTACCTTATGAGTGTAATGCGCTACAAGCCCTTAAAAGAGACTCTACTCTACACGACTTTGTGGACTCTTAATTAAACATGAACCTAAGGCTCTGATTCCAATATGACATAACCCGAACCAGGGCCGAGTCATGTCGGGTTCCTCAAGCCTAATAGGGATTCGAGACCACCCCCAATACCAAACCATAACCACCCTACACCCGATGTTGGATGAATTTCAATTATATAACATAACAAAATGGAACCATCATAAATCAAATACATTAAAACAGTGTCATCCCCAATACCAATACCAATGCCAAGGCTGACACCAATACTGACATTGTCTATGCCAACCCAAAATAGTCTCACAAAGCCTCTATCCGAAATCAAAACAATATCTGGCGCGGACATGCCCCCGACCATAAAAAAAACAAAAGTCTAAGAAATAATAAAAGAATGTATAGAAGTCCATAACATGAAATGGAGTCTTTAGGAGTACGTACGCTCACCACTTCAATCTAACACAAAGCTATCCCTAAATATAAGTTACTAAGCAGGAGAAGTAGTATGGTTGGTTCCTGCATTATGTGGGGATACAACGCCCAAAGATAAGTTAGAGGGTGAATGCTAGCATGTACTCAGGAGTACGGATAAAATAATGCCAACACTTAAAACCAAGTGAATAACAATATGCAATCACATCCATACATATATATATATATATAATCCATGTAGGGAAAGGGAACCGGGTTTAGCAAGCATTTAAAATCTTAACCTGGGTTTATGTAGCTTTACCATTATAATCTACCTATGGGCTATATGGGTCCAGTGTTACCCCCTGAACGGGCCTTAGTGCGTGTAGCCACACAAACTGGAGATATCACAGGGGTCGGGGATTCTCGTTTACCTTTCTCCGTCCATGATACATATATACAAATATAACTTAGGGGATTCCCGTGTACCCAACAAGTATAAGGTCTCCATGAACAACCCTCATGTTGGCAAACATGAGTTTCTAGTGTCCGTCCATTGGACCCACACCTTCATGGTAAGCTATCACAACCCGCTATTATTGCCCAATTAAAACCATTAGCACATAACCAACCAAGCAATTCCAAAATTTATCTAAAAAGGCTTTAGGAAGTGGTATCGTCATACCGACTATAGCTTGCAAGAAATGTCATTAGCCAACACTTTGGGGATTACCATATACGCCACATGATTTCTAAATAAAACAATACCATGTCCACCAAATCCATACCAAACCATTTAAAACCATTTAAATCAATTTAGGTTCCATTACCATATTATGCAATGCAATAGTTTCAATAAAAGTCTAACTATGTGACAAAATCATTCCCATAGGCATTTTATCAAACATGTTGAGGGCATATAGTTTCCAAAACCAAAACCAAGTATCAATTGACCATTCCCATGCAACCATATGTTCAAACTACAATTATAATATGAAAAACCAAAAGTAAAGCATGGGAAAAAAATATCCAAGTATTTACAACCAAACCCCCCAATATATAAATCAAAACCAATATACATAATTAAATTATGAAAACCATTCATTAAAACATGATTTTAGTTAAATTAACAATGAGGGAGAAGAAACATGCCTTAGATACCAAAGAATACGGAGAGAAACTACCCCTTAGAGCCTTAATTGATTTCTTTGAACAAAACCCTAGCCTTTCCTAAACCAAGAGCCTTAAGAGAGATTTAACAGTGTTTAAAGTGTTTTTGATTTAGAATAATAGGGTAAATAAATTTCTAAATGTTTTTTAAGTCATGGGTTCAAAAGGGGTTAAGAGGGAAAATGTCCAAAATACCCCCAACTTAAATTATAAAAACCATCATAGGAGGGTATGATTTGACCCCTCCAATCGTACCTACATGATACGAGTGGTACCCTCTACTCATACATTAATTAGAATTTTGGACACCACATTTTGTCCAATGTACAACTCCTTTACGTAAGTTATACCTTCATCATATGATAAGTACCCTCATACCATATACATGACAGATTTAAAAGGGGTTGGACTCTATATGACTCATATTTAGTCTAGTCGTACTAGGACAGTACATAATCTAGAACACACTACTTAACATACAACTTTGTCTCTCTAGGTCATACCCGTATAAAAAAGCTAGTGGCCTAAGTCGTATGAGGTCCAGAGAGTTCAAAACTCAGGAAATTTCAAAGGATCAAAACCTAGGGTGTTTCAATGTCTCCCCCTTGAGATCCTCACCTATTCCATACAAATTCCACAATTAAAGACACTTTATTTTTCTCTTCATTTCCTCCATGAAGTCCCTCTCCTCCTATATCCTCAACTTAGAAGAGTTGATTTTGGTTGAGTGGTTGGTTTTGGTTTGGTGGTACTTGGAGTTGACCTTGGTCATGGGGTATTTGGTGAGATAGATCTTGGTTTTATGAAATGGTTGGCTTGGTTGAATTGATTTTAGGGAATGGTTGGCTTAGTTCAATCAGCTATCCATAACATTAAGTTTCTCCATAATAGAAGCTAAAAGTCATTTGAATGGTGGAATTGGGTATCTCACTATCCTTGGTCATTGTACCTAATAAAAGAAACACTAAACAAAAAAAACAAACCAGTTAGCGTTAAGAAATCAAACTCACAATCTCTCGGAGTTCACACTTTTTTTTTGACTCACAATAGGCATCACTAGCGTTGAAAGAATGTTTTACTCCACTAGAAGACGTGGTGTCAATTGCTACTCATGGTCCAAAGGAATTTTTGTATGAAAAATAATAAATGACTCAAACAAACTAATGTTCTTGAAATAAGAAATAGCAATACAACAAAAGATAAAATCACAAAAAGAAACAAATGAAGAAAGAAAAAAATCTAAGACTAATCAACCAACTAAGTAATCATGAAATAGAATTAGAATGTTGGAACCCAAGGAAAGACTGAATTTGGAATAGGTTAGGTGTGTTTTGATGAGGTACGGGCTCATGTGGCATCTTCCTTCGTATGTGGGATTTCACATGTCACTTCCAATGAACCTGAAGTCACCTGCATTAGTGACATGCAACCGCAAGTTCTTGACCTATGTAGGCAGGTGCAGGTGTAGATGCCCCAAATTAGTACAACTAGAGCTTTTGAATTTTGTCCCTTTATGGGCCTTTTTTTACTCCTTTTCCAAGAATATTTCTTTTTCTTTTTATATATTCCTTTGTAATAACAACTTTTCTTTTCTCTTTCTTTCTTTTCTTGGATCAAGGAACGGTTTTGCGGATTCATCTTCTTGAAGATCCTCAAGAATGCCAAGAACTTCAAATTTTCCAACTAATTCATTTTGACCAAAATTGCATAAAACTTCATATCTAGGGTCCATTCAACATGGAAAACACTTTCCAATTCTTTTTAGCCCTCAAATCCACACAAAATCAATAAGATCTAAGAACCCACATTGCTTTTTCTTCAAACTCAAGAACTCATTAATGGGGTTTTATTCAAATCTCATCCAAGCAAACCAAAATCTCAATATCCAACCTAGATGGAAATAAATGGAAAAAATATAGTATGGAAACTACAAAAAGGTCTCAAAAACACAAAAACATTTTTGGGGTTTTTACTAAAAATGTTTTTTTTTCCTGATTTTCTAAGTTAACAGTCCCAAGACTAGAATCATAAGAATGAGTCCTCGCCTTGCTTTGATACCAAATTATAAGGGAGAATTATGAGCGCAAGAATAAACTATAAAAACAAAGACACGCTATGGATCAAATAGGAAAGATAAATAAATAAGATAATAGATAGACACAAATAAGGCAATGGAAAGCAAATAAAGGGTATATTAAACCATAAATCCTCAATCCAATAATTCTAATTAGACCCTAGATTTTATGTAGAAAACAAAGGGATTGAGCTCCCATGCAACCAACATTTTCAAATGATTGTTCAACATAAGCTAATCCTAGCTCACTCAAACTCACAAGTGTATAATTGTGAGATATGGGTTATTTATTACAATTATCAGACCCCAAATAGCCTATTTCAACAAATTGGGAACATGCCTAGATAGGTCATCTACCTGCCTATGAATGTCACTTTACAGGTGACTCTGGAATGGCCAAAAGGCCATCTGCATCCACACCAACCCCACCTGCTGGCGTAGGTGAATTTATAGGTGCCTCTAGGGTATTTCCTAGCTCTTCTTTTCTTCCCTTTGACCTCTCCAAGGCACAACAACTTATGGCACCCTTTGGTTAGCAATAAGGGGTCGTCAAATGCCTCTCGCTTCATGATCATTCAATCAAAAGGTCTTGAGGCATTTTGGATTATATCATCTAGTTAGTAAAAAGAAAATAGTCCTAAAGATTGATAATGGACCCGACCTTGATCTGAAACTCAATTCCCAACTCCACACTAAACCTAACTATATACCTCAACTTGAGACCCAACTCCCCCTCAGACCCCGACCTCGATCCAAACCCCAACTGGACACGAGATCCAACATATAGTAAAATTTGACTCCAATCACTAAATCAAGATCCAACTCTTGACGTCAACTACTAATCCTGACCTCTGACTAAGACATGACTCTCAATGCTAACCTCAATAAAGACACGACACTCAACCCTTACCTAAAACCTAATTTTCTACCTTAACCTAAGACTCAAAACCCAAGATATGACCTCCACTATGGATCTAACACTATATATCAAACTCTACCTCAGTCCCTAGTTAATACCCTAATCCTGAACCTCGAGCTCGACGCCGACTCTCAACCCCATCCCTCGAGATTAAATCTAATTTTCAACCCTAACTCAAGATCTTTACTCTTAATATTTAACCTCGACCTCAACTTTTTATACCCAACTCCCCACTCTGACCAAGACCTGAGACCTAATATTTGACTTCAACTCGGGATCCAACTTTGATTAGAGATTTAAATACCATCCCTAACCCTAGATTGGACTCTCAACACCGACTTCAGACTTAAAATAGAATCTCAACCCATGACTCAACTCCTGATCTCGATCATGACTATAGATACTAAGTTAAATCTTGATCCCCACCTTATCTAAGACTTAGAATTCAAATTTAATCCTAAATTTGACTTTTGATCTTAACCTCGAATTGAGTGCCAACTATCACTGATCCTGACCTTTAGGACCATCTCCTGATTCATGAGCTCGACTTCAAACTTATGTCGGCCTAAACAAGAAACCTAAGATTTAACCTCGATCAAAATTTTATCTCTATTTGAAATTTAACCTCAACCAAGACCAGACTCTTATCTCCCAACCCTGAATAATGACTTAAAATTCGACCTCAACTTAAGGCTGGACTCCCTGTCCCAACTGTGACTCCTAATCCCAACCTTATCTCAGGACCTAAGATTTAGGATACGACTTTGACCAAATACTTGCCTCTTATCTCAACCCAAGCCTCGTCTACTAACTCAAACCCAAAACTTGATTACAACCATCGAACCTGACTCCAGACCTTGACTTAAGATCTCGATCAAAACTTAGAATCCTCTCTCGACCAAGGACTTGACTCTCAACCTCGACCCCACTAAAAATTGAGAATTATAACATAACTAAGGACTCAAATCTCGATCTCGACCCCAACCTCAAATCAAGAACTGACTCCTGATCCATACACTGACCTCGATTTCTAACCCGTCCAAAGCCTTAACTATTGACCCTGACTTGGGACCCTACTCCCCAAACTCATGACTTGAATCTCAACCTCAACATTAAATTGGGACCTGAGTTCAGGTTAGGAGTCAAGAATCGAATCATGGATAGTGATGGGAGTTTGGACTAAGTCGAGATTGGTGTCACGAGTCGGGTCCTGGATTTCATTCATGACTGGTATTTAGGTGACGGGTTGAAAGAGAGTTTTGCAAAAATATTTTTCTGACTTTATGAAGTGAAGTTATTTTTTAAAAATTTAAGGAAAATAAATCTATTTGAACTTTTTTCCCCAAATCATTTAAGCAAACCAAACATAAGAAAACTGATATTTTGTTTAGGCACAAAAATATGAGTATATTTCTTTTGTATTGTTTAGAATCTAATCACGTACCATTGTTTTAATACTACTATTTATAGATAAAAAGGTATTATATCAACAAATAAAAAATCGTCACTCGATCCCTAAAGTATTATTCCCAATAGCCATCCTCCACGTGCGAATATCGTTAATTATGCCAACTAATATTTCTCCATTGTTGTCATGGTCTCATACAAATATGTTGTGTGTATCTATTATTTTTTTGAATTATTAGTACACGCGCTCTTTCTCATCTTTAGGCGACGAGTGCTATCCTTTTTCAGTGACAATTGATCTGTGACACTGGTGATGAATCAAGGGTGAATTTCCTCGAACATATAAGTGGATTAAGAACTTCCTCAAGAGGGTCTTTTCAGATTTGAATTTATTTATCACATATGTCATGTGTCTATCCAATATTTTACCACTTAATCAAGCTAAATTTACCTAATATAAAGTCTTCAACTTTCTAGTGATGATTTCATTTATGTTTGGAAAGCCAAACACTTATCCAATAGTTAGGTAGGAAAATGAAACCATTTGATGTCAAAGTGTATGCACTCACTGTGGCCAGTCACTAACACAAATTTAGGCCTAAATAAATCTTAAAAACTGTTACATTAGTGAAAAGATAGAAGCAAGGAAGCATAAAAAACCTGGTTCCAAAATTAAAATGCTTCCTCAATAGGATAAAATGAATCTAATTCATCCTTTTTGTCACAAAAGAGACCCAAGTTAATCTGGGTATCCTAAACTAACTTCTGAATTACTTGTGTAGGTGTAGATGAGAGGAAGACATAAACCATCATATCTTGATAGGGCATATTCTAGATATATAACCAAAACATGAGAAAATTTCCTCTCACTCATAGAGTTTTAAGGTGGAAGTGCCACCTTTGGAAATGGAAAGAAAGGAGAAATTGTTAGAATTGGTAAGGTGGAAAAGTCACACTCTCATGCTATAAAAAGTGTATACTATGTCCTAGGATTGAAATACAACTTACTAAGCATATCCCAAACATATGATAAATAAAATAATATAGTATTCATATCTATTTAATGTCAAGTGTCAAACTTAAAATTTAGGAGCCTAGTTCTGAAGGGAAAAAAACACAAGAAAATCATCTAAAAAATAGATATCATGGATCCACGAAAAGAGAATTTGTCATGACTTAGTGTCCTCGTGGATAACTCACTTCTCTAGCATAAGAGACTAAACGTGAAAGTTTCTTACCGATGAATGAATTAGTGTCAAAAGACCTGGTTCTTGGTCTACCAAAGACTAAGTTTAGTTAATATATGGTCTGTGATGCTCGGGCTGCATGCATACAGAAATTATGTAAGGCCATCCTTTAAGCCAACAAAATGGTTAGTACATCTAACCGATTAAAGCTATTCTATTTGGACTTGTGTGGACCCATGAAAGTGCTCAATAAAGGAGAAAATATGTATGCTTTTTGTTATTGTTGATGACTACACCAAGGTCATATGGACAATTTTTATTACCATAAAAAATTTGAACATTTGACGTATTCACCATCTTTGTGAAACTTGTCCAAAAGAAGTTGAAAACTGACCTAATCAGCATTAAGTATAACTATGGTACAATAACTTCTCTGCTCTTATAACTCCTAAATAAAATAGTATTGGGCAATGAAAGAATAGAACTCTAGATGATGTGGCAAGAACTATCCAAAGAGGTATCAGGTAGAGGCAGCAATATAACTTGTTATCTCATTAACAAATGTATGATATAGTCAATTCATGGGAAAACTCCCCATGAATTACTTAAAAGAAAAAACTAAATCTCACATATCTTAGGATTTTTGGTTGTGAATTCTTTGTCCATAATTATGGAAAATAAGGAATCCTTCAGTATGTTTGATGCAAAAAGTGATGAGGGAATTTTCCTTGACTATTTCTCTCAAATTAAAGCCCATAAAGCTTTCATAAACAAATAAATTGTGTTAAAGAAAATGCTCATTTTATATTTGGTGAAACTAATAACTTGGCTGAGGAAGGTTTTCAGGTTGATACTAAAGTCGTTGAACTTATGCCAAACTCAACTAATAACTAATGAACATGAAGAATCACTTACAAAGAAAACTGGGGCAAATGCATTTTCTAGGTGATACTACTAGTGGTGAATCTGATATAATGGAGGAAATGCCTTTAATATGGGGAACATCTGAATATCTCATGGAAATAAAACTCCCTGCATCACCTGAACCTAGTTTTTCCCAATCACCCGAACTGTAGGAAATTTAGATCAATAATTGGCAACAAAAAATCTCACACCCAGTATAGAACTTCCTCACACCTATGGAATTATGAAGCCAAATAAGGTCTAAAATGAAAAAAAATATTTGGGCATTTTTAGCATTTTTGTCAATGATCATCCAAAGAACACCAAGTGTAATGACCATCTAGGTTATTTTCTATATTTTTGATTATATTAATCATTTAGAGTTTTTCTATAGTTTCCCTAAGTCATTTATGACTTGCTGGAACTGACAGTTTGGTTACCAGGCAATTTGTTTAGCTTTTAGAGTCAATTCCCTATTTAGAAGTCTTTGTTGGTTAAAATTGGATACTAGGGGAAAACTTTAGTCAAAAAACTTCGTATGTCAATTTTGATAATTACAACAACTTTGAAACGTTGATTTTGGGCTAGGAGGACCCTTAGTTTGGGTCCCAAGGCTTTCAGACTCATTCTAGGCTATTGGCCAGATGTTAAGACAAATGACACGTGGGTGTGTGACCCACTTTTTTTTAATGAAAATGACTTCTGATGGAAATTTTGACTGCACCATTGAGTATAAAATATTGAATTTGATAGGGTAGCATAGTTTATGTGCGTATACAGGATTTTAGATGAATCTTGAGGGGTTGGCAAAGACTCAGAATAATTTCAAGTCTCAACTGGTGTTGGTGCACCTCTTAAGGCCTTTTAGGCTGCTTAAGTGATGGGGGCGCTAAATAAACTGGGATAGCCTCTTAAGTGGACCCTTATCGCATAAGAATTGGCCGCTTAAGAAGAATGATAATTGCTTGAGCGGTATCTATATAGGTAACAAGTTTTTGTTAAAGCAACGCCAGGTCTCTTAAGCTATGACCACTTAAGCGGCCTAGTGTCCTCTTAAGCGACACCTGAATCCCAAGGGACTTTATAAATACCTCTCGATTTCTCCTATTTTTCACCAATTTTCAAGAGTATAGAACCCTACAAAGTGTGAAAACTTGGAAGAATCATTGGTGGTTGATTTTGAAGCATTTGTGAACTTAAATTACACATTTCTTCTCTAAATTATTGGTAAGCTTTCATTAATTTTTTGATTTAATTTATCATCTTTTTCCAAAATCTCTAAAATATTGGTTGGTTGATGGTACCACCATTTGAGTTTAGAATTTACCTATTCTTGAGGATAAATGTTACTTGAGAATAGAGGGACGCATTGATGGTTTTGAAAGACCAATTCCATAAGCGGGCCTATATGAGATTTTCACGTAATTATGGATCCAAAGTATAAAATTCAAACATGGGTATCGTTGTTCTCATTTTGATGAGTAAATTATGATTTTAAAAGCATGGCATCTTGCTGAAGCTTCTCCAATGGGAAATCATCAGTTTAAAAAATTCTTGTGGTTTTTCTTTGGTATATAGGTAGGCTATGTTTACCTTCTTCATAGATTGAGTTAATTCATAGTACAATTATGATATTATGTTAGATATGTGATAGAAATTAGGATAGAAATTAGGTCTTAGAGGTTTGATTAGTATAATTAGTATTGTTGGACCCTTTTTGCCTATTAAGGAACCATAATTTAGGCGGAGTTGACTTAGTTGCTCGCAATTTAGGTAGAATTTCTATCTTAGGGATGATTATGGATTATGTAGCATCTGTAAGTGAATTTAGATACCTTAGTATAGTCAAGGGTATAATTTTCCTTCGAACGAGAGAGCCCTAATTATGGAGTGATAGTTCATCCAACTTAGAGTATTCCACCGCTTAAGGTAATTCTTCCCCCAGCTAGAGGTGGTGAAAAATGGTTATTGGGATGGTCCTCTAGGTGATCATAGAGGTCTTCAGGAAGGTAGGATAGGAGATCGATTAGGAATGTATCTTGGTGGCGGGGGTGGTCAGTTCCATATCATACCTGCTATATCTAAGGTTGAGTCTTTGAATACTATTATCATTGGTACAATTTCAGTATGCTTTTATAACTTTTTCTTTATTTGATGCGTGATCCACTTATTCTTATGTGTATGCTTTTTATGCCTCTTCGTTAGAGTTATCATAGGATTCTTTATTTGTGTTGTTATATGTATCTACTATCGTAGGTGATTCTTTAGTAGTATATTGAGTTTATAGATCATGTGTTGTGGTCGTTCGAGAGTTTGATACTTGGGCTAATATTATTTTACTAGACATGGTGGATTTTTATGTGATTCTGATCATGGCCTGGTTATCCCACTATCATGCGGTTTTGGATTATTTTTCTAAGATCGTTACCTTATCCATGTCTGGCATACACTCGATTGTGTTGTAGGGAACTATTAGTCGCAAGCCGATGGGGACTATTTCTTATATTCGGGCTAGGAGACTTATTTTAGGGTGTTGTGAGTCTTACCTCACTTATATTCGTGATGTTAATGTGGAAAGTTCATTGCTTAACTCTATTTCTATAGTTTGTGAGTTTTCTAATGTTTTCTTTACCAATCACCTTGTCTTTTTCCTTAGCGTGAAATTGAGTTTGTTATTGATCTTGATTCGGGCACCCGATCTATTTCTATGAAACCTTGACAAATGGATCCTGACGAGGTTAAGGAGCTAAATTCTCAGCTTTAGGATCTTCTTGGTAAAGGTTTCATTAGAATGAGTGTGTCTCTTTGAGGTTCTCCTGTCTTGCTTGTCAAGAATAAAGATGGTTCCTTGTATATGCGTATTGACTATAGGCAACTTAAAAAAGTAACGCTGAAGAACTTGTATCCTATGCCTCCCATTGATGATTTGTTTAAGTAACTTCAGGGAGCAGCAGTGTTCTCTAATATTTATTTAAGGTTCGGTTATCATCAGTTAAGGATTTGGGTTGAAGATATCCCAATAATAACCTTTAGGACCTGTTATGGCCATTCTGAGTTCTTGATGATGTCTTTTGAGTTGACCAATTCCCCAGCCGCATTCATGGATCTGATGAATCGTGTGTTCCAACATTATTTGGATTCCTTTATAATTGTGTTTACCGATGATATCCTAGTATATTTGAGGAGTAGAGAGGAGCATATGCATCATTTAATGATTGTGCTCCAGACTTTGAGAGATCATAGGCTTTTTTCCAAATTCTCTAAGTGTGAGTTCTGGCTTGAGTAGGTGACATTCCTTAGACATATGATGTTTGACGATGGGATTATGGTGGAACCGACAAATATTAAGGCTATTTGTTATTGGGCTAGGCCTATATTTCGGTTTGAGGTTCATAGTATTATTGGTTTGGCCGATTACTATAGGTGGTTCATTGAGGGTTTTGCTACTATTGCAGCATGGATGACCAAATTAACTTAGAAGAAGGTTCTTTTCTAATAGTTTGAGGAGTGTAAGTCAAGATTTTGGAATCTCAAGGGATTTCTTACTTCAGCCCCTATATTGGCTCTTCTTGTTGAAGGTAAGGGATTCACCATGTATTGTGATACTTTTGGTGTTGTCTTGGGTTGTATTTTGATGAAACAAGGTCGAGTTATTGTGTTTAAGCAGCTGAAGGTGCATGAGTGAAACTACCCCACTAATGATTTAGAGTTGGTGGCAATAGTTTTTGCGCTTAATATTTGGAGGCACTATCTATATGACGTGCATTGTTATATCTTCATGGATTATCGTAGTATTCAGTCTCTTATGACCCAAAAAGAGCTTAATTCTAGGAAGTGTAGTTGTATGGATTTTCTTATTATTGTGATATCTCTATTTTGTATCATCCAATAAGGTGAATGCGGTAGTGGATGCCTTGAGCCAGAAGGCAGTGAGTATGGATAACTTTAATTCTATTTTAGTTTCTTTGAGGCCATTGGCTTGGGAGATCCTGTCCTTAGCCAACATGATGGTGTGAATTGATATTTCAGACCCCAAAAAGATTCTTGCTAGTGTTGAGGTGAGGTTTACTTTATTTGAATAGATGTGGAGTCATCCGTTTGAGGATATGAGACATTGCATCATTGGTGATCCAGTGCTAAGTAGTGAGTCCAATAGGGGTACCATGGATTCTGAGGGTGTTTTGAGATTTTATGGAAACATCTGTGCTGCGAGAGTTGGAGACTTGATTCAGTTGATTTTGTGTGAGGTTCACAGCTCTGGGTATTCTATTCACTCGGGTACAACTATCATGTATAGAGATTTAAGGTAGCATTATTGGTGGAGTGGTATGAAGAGAGATATGGCAGACTTTGTAGCTCGTTGCCTATGTAGTCAACAGGTGAAGTTCGAGCATCAGAGACCTGGTGGCTTAATTCATAGGTTTCCCATTCTCAAGTGGAAATGGGAATGGATCACCATGGATGCCATTAATGGTTTACCTCATACTTCCCATGGTTTTGATGGTATTTGGATCATTATGTTTGGGTTTACCAAGTTAGCACATTCTATTCAAATTCATCATATGTCCAATGTCGAGAGGTTGGCCTGTATCTATGTTCGTGAGATAGTTCATTTTCATGAAGTGCCTATATCTATCATTTTAGACTGTGGTTTGGTATTCACTTCGAGATTTTGGAGAGATTTTCAAGAGAATTTTGGTACTCAGGTGGATCTTATCACAACCTTCCACCTTTAGACTGAAGTGCAATCAGAGTTGACTATTCAGGGCTCGAAGATATGCTCCGAGCCTGTGTATGGATTTTGGAGGTCAATGGGAGAAACATTTAGCTTTGGCGGAGTTTGTGTATAATAATGGCTACCATTTGTGTATTTAGATGGTGTTTTTAGGCTTTGTATGGTAAATGATGTCGTTCTTTAATTGGGTGGTTTGAAACCTCCAAGATTAGACCCTGTGGTACGGACCTGCTATAGGAGTCATTGGATAAAGTCAAGGTAATTCAGGATAGGTTAAGGGAAGTTCTGAGTAGGCAGAAGGCTTATGTAGTTCGTATGCTTCATGCTTTGAGTTCTGGAGTTGATAACTGAGTGTTTCTCCATGTATCGCCCATGAAGGGTGTGATGAGGTTTAGAAGGAAAGGAAAGCCAAGCCCTAGATATATTATACCTTTTGAGATCTTTTGTACAGTTGGTGAGGTGGATAATAAGTTTAGCCTTACCACTAGATTTTGTTGTTGTCCATCCAATTTGTTATGTTTCCATGTTATAGCGGTACATTCTCTATGCGTCTCATATGCTTAGATATGACTCAGTTCAATTATTAAGTGATTGACATTTGTGGAGGAGCTGGTGCTTATTTTAACCAGTTATGTCAGACGGTTATGCACTAGAGAGATTCCAGTAGTTAAGGTTTAGTTGGTTCAGTAGAGGCACTACCTAATAGAGGAGGTTACTTGGGAGATCAAGAGAGAGATGCGAAAGCAGTATCCTCACCTGTTCGAGGCTTTAGGTACATCTTAACCCTTTACTTTTGCGAATAAAAGTTCTATTAGTAATGGATATTGTAATGACCTTCTAGGCCATTTTTTGTATTTCGCTTATTTTCTCTATTTAAATCTTTCTTATAGCTGTCCCAAGTCATTTATGACTTGCTGGAACTGACAGTTCGATTACTGCATAGTTCATAGGTATTTTAGAGCCAATTCCTTATTTTTAAGTCTTCCCTGGTTAAAATTGGCTATCGAGAATAAACTTCATCCAAACAAACTTGAATGCCAATTTTGACAGTTCCAACAGCTCTAGAACGATAATTTAGGCTAGCAGGACCATTGGTTTGGGTCTTGAGACTTCTGAACTTATTTCAGACTATTGGCCAGAAGTTAAGAAAAATGGCACATAGGTGTGGGACCCATTTTTTATTGAAACAACTCTTGATGAAAATTTCGACTGCGCCATTAAGTCCAAAATGTTGAATTTAATGGGGTAGTATAATTTGTTTCCATATACAGGATTTTGAATGAATCCCGAGGGATTGACGGAGACTCAAAATAATTCCAAGTCTTAGCTAGTGCCAGTGTGCCTGCTTAATTGCCTTTTTGGGCCACTTAAGTGATGGGGACAGCTAAAATAATTGGCCCATCACTTAAGTGACTGGGCTATCCCAGTGGATGGCCGCTTAAGCGGACCCCTCATCACTTAAGCGAGTGCCTCTTAAGCGAGTTTACCCATTTGAGCTCGAAATTTACCCATTATTGAGGGTAAATTACAACATCCTAGATTTTGGTCCCTAAAAATTTCTGAGTTTTTAGACTCATTGCCTAGAATACGACTCTCCTAATAAGTCATTATGTGTCATTACGTGTTATAAGACCCAAGTCGTGGAGTGATCTGTTGAGGTTGCCCTTGGTTTCTGCCAAGACTACAATTATCCCCTAGCAAGTCATAAATACTCCTTAAAAGTCATGCTATCTAAGTTGTTGGGTGTCAAGTATTTACCCAAATGGTTTCTGTGTTGACTAGGGATGGACCCTATGAGTCGTAGGGTCCTATTACGAGTCGTATGGTTCAAGTCGTAGGGTCAACTATATGTGAGACCAAGGATACTGTCCAACCTACCACTAGATGATATGAGTTGTAGGGTGACCCTACGATTCGTAATGTCACCCATAGCGACTAGGCAACAAATTTCAGTCTTTTTGTTAAGGGCACTTTGGACATTTTCCTCTTTACCCACTTAATACCCACAGACCCTTGGGACGTTATTTTCAACACTTTAGCAGTATGAGCACTCTCTCAAACTCTCTAATTTCTCCAAGTTCAAGATACTTAGGGTTTCTAAGAAGTTGGTAATGTAAGGGCTTACGGGTTGATTTCTCTCCATAAATATTGGTGTTTTAGGCATGCTACTCTTCCCCAACTCCTAATTTATGAAAAACATGTGCTTTAAATGGCTGAAATTATATCGATTGGAGTGTGGGTTTTGTTATGGTTGAGGGCTTTGACATAGTTGATTCTTAAATTTCTTTTACAATGATGTGTTATGCATTGTTTATGCTTTATTAAAGGTTTTGAACTTGTGGGGTGCATGGTTATTTTGAATAAACTAAGGGGATACAGTTTCCCCCAAATTAAAGTTTTAAACTTGGAATTTGGTTTTGAAGAATTGTGTTCCCTCAACCCACTTATGTAAATGGCTTTGAATTATGGAATTGTCACTTGGTTTGACTTACCTATATTATTGGATTACATAAATGGTTAAAAAATGAACAAGCTTATTAAAGTCCTTGTTGTCTATGGTTGATTTAATGAACAAAATATGGTCGATGCATTCCCCAAGTTAATATGATTGTTATGGCATAGAGATAAGCTTGCAAGTGTAAGGGTGTGGCGATACCCATGGTGTGCCTTAACAGTTAATTCTTTAGATAATAAATAGGTTATGTGAAATTTTTTTTAAATTGGGATTAATAGGGGTTATGTATCTAAGACGTGAAGGTGTGGGTCTTTGATGACTTATACTAGAAACTTATGTTTGCTGACAGGAGGTTTGGTCTTGAAGACCATGTGCACAGTTCACACTATTGTTATATAATTGTATTTTGGGTTGATGTTTGGTCGGGTCATTCATTGGTCTTCCTTGATACCTCCGGTTCGTGCGGTCAACACGCACTGGGGCCATTTCAGCAGGGGGAGATGAACCTCTATAGCCCATGGGTTCCTGTTTATGACGACTGAGCTACATAATCCAGGATAATATTTTACTTTATGCTAAACCTTAGTCCCTATCCCGACATATTACTTATATATGTACATAATGATGTTGACATAAATTTGAATTGGATTTGACTTGACATTATTTTACCCCTTATACTTGAGTTACATGCTAGTGCTCAACGCACTTACCGTATTTGGATGCTGTATCCCCACGCAATGCAGGAACCAAATATACTTCTACTTTTCCCACATAGTGATAGGTGGATTGGCTTAGTTCATCGGTCGTTGGTGGTGAAGTGGTGAGATTCCATTCTTTGAAATACTTGGTCATTTCATCGATTTCCATTCATAAACTATAATTAAAGAGTTCACATTAACATTAACATTGTTATTGTCAGAGTCGGGGGCATGTCCTGACCTAGATTGCTTTCAAATTTGTAGAGGCTTTGTTGATGTTACTGTGGATTGGGTGCTGATGTTAACACTCCTAGTTACCATTGATTTTATTACTTTTCTATCTTGTTATATGTATGGATTTTATCCACTGCTAGATGTGCTATGTTCTGTGTGGTTAGGCAATGGGGGTTAGTCTTGGGTCTTCGGTAGACATGGATACCCGTAAAGGAAAGGTCCTTGTTCGGGTCGTGACAAAGTTGTTATCAAAGCCTAGGTTTGGTGTCATTGGGTGTCCTAAAAGTCGTGTGTCATGATCCAAGGCTACCCCTAGTCGTAACACAGTGCTGAAGGTCACAAGTAACCCCAAGCTAATCCGTGATTTGGTATCTGCTATGAGCACTGAATAAGATAATAATGAAACATCATGTGCGTAAGCTAAATTGATAAAATTATATTAGGATGTAATATTAAAACAAATACCTACGTGTTTAAACTACTGATGAAAATTTAAAACAAGTTTGAATATCTGAATATCTAAATTTCCGAATATCTGAAATCCTCTAAGACATATGGAGTTGATGGGACAGACCCCCGACTAACTCTAACTGACTGAAAGAAAGAAAGTCCTGAAAATAACTATAAATAACTTGTCCTTAATGGATGAGGACTCACCATAACTGCTGCTGAGTGTCACTGGACTGACTTGGGGCGATCGGGGAACTGAGTATCTGAACCTATATTGTGAAATAAATACAGTACAAAAGAGAGTATGCGGTCAGTACTTAGAATGTACTAGTAGTTGAGATAGAGACAACAGAGATATATATAAGTACTAGGCATAAATGTATAGACATGTAAGAAGAATGCAAGACCAAGTAAAACATGAACTGAGATAATCTGTAAATTGAATAACTCATAAATTGAACACTTTGTCATGTAAACCTGAGCTAATATGTTCTGAATATTGAACTAAGAGTACGGGTGTTAACAACAATCGACATGCCCCAATCTGAGCAATTGGGGTCCAACCTGTAACCCTAGTTGGAAGGGTGTTGATACCTTGCCAGGGGTACCAACACATGACTGACGATATGGATCTACAAGGCTGATGTCCCAAAGGACGAGGGTGTCATGCATTTACTGATGGAGAACCACTCATAATCTATGGTGGCGCCATAGGTCTGGAACTTAGGGACTGCTACTAATGACTAGTACCTAACTGATAGAGGAGCCGCCATCCCTTTGTTCACTCGATGCGAAGTGTTACTCCAAACTGAATGACACTGGTATTATTATTTGTTTAACATGATATGGTATTGATAAGTGCTCAGCATGAACATGATAATCTGAATATGAAAATAAAATCATGATCTGACTGACCTTTTACTTGAAAATGGAAACATGTATAAACATATAGGTATCAGGTGTTCATAACCCTCCAACATTGAATAATACTTTAAATACAATCACATCATTTAAGAACACCATAAAGGAATTCATGATTCAAAGACCCAAAACATAGAATATATCCCTAAATGATGGAATCCATAATTATGAGTATGGGAATATGTTATACTTACGAGGAAAACATGCTCTTATGGTTTAATTCATGAATTAGTAAGTCAACATGGTGTCAGTTGAACATGATATGGGTGATTAAAATTTAAAGAATATAATAATGAAATTCACATGAGGAAATATATTGGCATGGCATGAATTCAACACTACTATGAGAACATTGAGTAAATTCATACTTAACATTGGAATTTATTAAAAAGAGGGAAAAAGGTTTTATACAAAAAATTCAAGGGTTCTTGGGAATCAATAGGTGGAAGTAACCTATTGATAAATACCCCACATACCAGAGTTGCTTCAATTCCTAAAGAAGGCTTGGAATTGGCACCTTGAATAGTTGAATTATTGGAAGAAACTTGAAATTTTGTGTTCTTGGTAGTAGGGAATGATTCCACATTGTTAAACGATGAGGAATGGGGAAAATAATCCCACAATTGGATTTTAAGTCGTCAATTGGGTGTTTGAAGCAAAGGGAAAATACCAAAATGCCCCTTGAACCCTTGCTAATAATGCAGGGTATTGGCCTCCATGACACGACGTGTATCATGAAGACTAACCTTCTTGACACACCATGTATCGTGGAGGTCCAGCCTCCGTGATACACCCAAATTGGAGGCTTATATCCTCCATGGTCCAAAATCACACCGAACCTCTTCTGCAAATATTGAAACTCCCTCGGATGACCCTTTTAATATCCTTAAACATATTTCAACTCGTAAATCAATGTTTGAAACTCGGGAAGGCCAAAAATGAAATGTTTGAAGTCTTAGGGTCTTAAATTGAATAAGTTTCCTATACTTAGTGCGAAATAAATTCCTTTGGGACTTATAAATATGAGACATATAGATAAAAACTTATCTAGGATCTTGTGGGGTATTAAAAGATCTCCCCCTCGGGATCATGTAATACCCCACACTTTTCCTAGCTTAAACTCGTCACTAGAATGTTAAGAGATAAATTCCAAAATGAATATTATTTATTTAGCATTGAATTCCTTAGATTTAGAATTTCCATTGCGTAGGAAATTTAATTAGCTTTCCAACGATATAAGATTCGACTAAATCCGATAACCGGGTAAGAAGTTATGGTTATTTTAAGTTCCTGTCGTAAAACACCATCATTTGGAACCTTAGCGTGTCGCGGAGCAGTGTAAATTTCCAATTGTCCCATTTCAGTATCCCTCTATGATATTGGTGCATCGCGGAGAGGGTCAATTTCCCATTTGTCAATTTCCAGATGTCCAACGCGATAATGGCGCGTCACGCCATTTGCCAAAATGGCATTCCAAAAGGGTACCGCAATGTCGGAGTCTGCTCAGTTTGCATTTGTCAATTTCTAGTGAGCCACCACGATAGTGCGCATCACAGTGGCCAACCAGATTGGGAAAATATACGTTTTCTAGTTCCGTTAAAAAGTTTAAAGGGTGTATTTTGGTAAATCTTCAACCCCCAATCCGTCCAAAAACAAAAGATTAATCATATTTGAAAGCATTTAATGCTTTATTCAACATTCTCTTCAAAACAAAACCCTAGATTACCAAACTTCCTCCCCAAGAAATCCAAAATTTCTCCATTAATTCTCTAAGGTTCTTCAAGATTGAGAATTCTCAATTCAAGAACTCTAAGAAGTCATCTCCAAAACATCAATAAAGATCCAAGATTCAAGTTCTAGCATCTAGATCCTCAATTGAGGTATGTGGGGTTATGAACAAGGATACTCCTTTCATCCTTGTGACCAAATCTTATTTTAAATTACAAAGTTATTTGATTTTATATGAGTTTCCATGAAATTCAAGTTAGGTTTTACACCCATTGTTGTTGTTTACAAACTTATGAGATTTCCATTGATTTAGAAATTGAAATTATATGACTATATTCATATTTCTATGCATTGTGCAGTAAATTCCAGATTTGATGATGAATTATAAGTGTTTACATTATAAGCACGAATTTTAAGATGTTTTACATGAGATTAATTCATGGGTCATTGTTCCCTACTTAAGACTTCTATTTGAGATTATTTGTGCTATGAGCATCCTCAGATAAGATTATTCTCAGATTTTTATAAAGATTTGACCTTTGGGTCCTAAGCTAAGACAAAGATTCCACTTTGTTCATATAACTTGAGATTTAACCTTGCGCTATTTTTGAAGTGGATTTATTAAGATTTTGAGAATAAGAATGGGAGTAGTATTTAGCACCGAGATGGGTAGGTTACTACGATTTCATACCCCAGAACTATGCACCAATGTAGGATTCAAATTATTCCTACTTTTACATGGATAACTCCGATTGTGATTACTTAAGATAGAAGTTATATTCCGATGGAAAAGGTAGAACAACCCCCTAATGGGGACCAGACATAGGACTCCATGGATGCTCACATGGTGTATGTCGGTTAGAAGAACCTCCTAATAAGATGTCCTCTACTCTTAAAACAGTTTTTCGGCGTAAAGCCTTAAGATAAAACCATATATTTTGAAAGATATGGTTTTAAGATTCTTTAAGTCTTGAGATGAAGTATTCCCCTTACAAATTGATAAGATGATGTAGCAGGTTTCAGAAAGAACAAATTTTAGAACTGAATGTTATGGATCACAACATTCATACTACATGCTCTATTATTTATGATTTATGATCTTCAGATTTCTGATTACTCGAGCCTATGTAAGTCATTTACATTTAGCATGAATGATTTTTATAAACTGTGATGATATTGTTTACTTATTGCATGCACCCCCATATACTTAGTAAATCATCAAAGTACTGCTCCACATATATGTCTATGTGCTACATTGTCTCATAATGTAGTTTCAGGTGCTCAGTCTCAGTAGCGTGAGTGATTCCCGAGCATCTCATCTACATCTCTGCAGTTGGTGAGTACTCATAGTTCGGGGACTTAGTTATTCATACTTTCAGTTTATTAGTAGATATTTCTTTATTCATTTCAAACAGTTTGGGTTAGCCGGGGCCTGTCCCATTGACTCTCTAGATTCAAATAGTAGAGGCTTGTAGGACTACTAGATTTAGTTTTAGACATTTGATTCAGAATTTAAATTTTTCAGTTTTGTTTTACCAAGACTTCTAGTACGTTTCAGATAAGATTTTTTGTATTATTATGATTCCATATTCATATTTCTCTTATGTTGAGATCCAGACCTAGTAGAAAGCAGTTAGGGTTAGCTCAGGACTACTTGTAGTTCGGAGTATCGTGTGGCTCTCGGGAACTAGATTTTGAGGCGTTTCAAACTTAGTATCAGAGACAAAGGTTTAGAGAGTCCTAGGGAGTCATAAAATCCGCATTACGTAGAGTCTTGATCAACAGTGTAAAGCGCGCCACATCTATGAGCAAGAGGCTATGGAGCATTTAGGAAATCATCTCTTCTTTCATGATCTATCATGCATTCAGTGTCTCTATCTTCTTCTAACTTATGCTTTGACGTGACAAAAAATGACTCCTTGTCGAGATAATGTCCGTAAAAATGATATCCAGCTATCTCAGCCCGCATACCTTTTGAATGAGAATGTGTCATATGCAGAGTTTCGAGCTTCCTTTCAAGAACTAGCCCAAGCTGTGATAGCTAATGTTCAGGGCAACTGTCAGGCTGCAGCCTCACCCCAGAAAGATGGGGACTTAGCTACGACCAGGATTCGAGACTTTATGAGAATGAACCTGCCGGAATTCTTTGGGTTGAAAGAAGATGAGGACCTACAACTTTATCAAGATGAGGTGAAGAAGATGGCACCAATTATACATATTTCTAAAGAGGAGAGTGTAGAATTGGCATACTATAGGCTGAAAGATGTTGCATATAATTGGGTAGTGATGTGGAAAAAAGTTAGAGGGGAGAATACAGCTTCCATGACTTGGCAGATATTTCAGGATGCATTCTTAGACAAGTTCTTCCCACATGAGATGAGGAAAGATAAGATAGAAGAGTTTATGAACCTGAGGCAAGGCTCAATGACTGTGAAGGAGTATTGCCTCAAGTTTAACCAGTTGTCTAAGTATGCCCCTGATCAGATGGCTGACCCTAGGTCAAGCATGAGTAAGTTTGTAACCGGTGTGTCCGAGTTGGTAGTTAAAGAGTATAGGACTGCTATGCTCATTGGAGACATGGATCTTCCTAGATTGATGATGCGTGCTCAGTGGATTAAGGCAGAGAAGGAGAAGGAAAGAGAAAGAGTAAATAAGAGGGATAGGATAAGGTAGTTTGATCATGGACATAATAGGTCTGGAGGAGAAATCGTTCACAGTTTCAGAATCATTCATCTATGCCTGCACCTTCTTCAGCCAGTTCTTCTGCACCCAAAAATAGGTAGGAACAGTGGGGTAAGTCTTCTATGTCTAGATCTCAGAATAGTATGAGTGGGAAAACTAATTCTCCCCAATGTACTAAGTGTGGTAAGAATAATGGAGGTGAATATTACTGGGGTCAAAAATGTTGTTATGTTTGTGACCAGGTAGGTCACGAAATCAAAGAGTGCCCGCATGCTATAGGGGAGAATATAGATGTTCGTTCTTAGACTCATGGTTATATTGCACCAGCTCCTCTAGGTTGCCCAGCCCCTTCTCAGGGAATAGCATCTAGTAACGGTGGCGGTTAGCGCCAGAATCGATTCTATGCTTTACCATCCCTTCAGGAGCAGAAAGATTCGCCAGATGTTGTTATTGGTATGCTTCATGTCTTTTATCTTGATGTTTATGTGTTGTTATACCATGGGTCGAGTTTCTCTTATGTGACCCCATTAGTTGCAGTAAATTTCAAGATAAGTTCTGAAAAAATCCCTGAACCCTTCTTGGTGTCTACTCCAGTTGGTGAGCCAGTTGTTGCCAATTTTTTTTATAAAAAGTGTCCTATCATTGTTCTTCATAAAGTCATGTTAGCAGACCTAATAGAGTTAGACGTTGTTGATTTTAATCTCATTCTTGGTATGTATTGGCTCCATTCCTGGTATGTTCTATAGATTATCGCACCAGAGTGGTGAAGTTTCAGTTTCCAGATAATCCAGTCTTTAAGTGGTCAGGAAATTCAAAGTCTCCTAAGAGTCATTTCATATCTTATCTTAAAGACAGAAAGTTGATATCCAAGGGTTGCATTTATCATCTATTTCGAGTTAAAGACAATAAGTCTTAGACTCCAATAATTCAGTCTGTCCGAGTGGTCAATGAGTTTCCTGATGTTTTTCTAGAATATCTCCTAAGGGTACCTCCTGATAGGGAGATAGAATTCGATATTGACCTTCTCCTAGATACTCAGCCTATTTCTATCCCTCTATATCGCATGGATCCCACAGATCTTAAGGAGTTGAAATAACAACTCAAATATCTTTTAGATAAAGGTTTTATAAGGCCTAGTGTTTCTCCATGGGGTGCTCCCATCCTATTTGTGTGAAATAAAGATGGTTCTTTGCAAATGTGCATTAACTATCGTCAGCTAAATAAGATTATAGTAAAAAACAAATATCCTCTTCCTAGAATTGATGACTTATTTGATCAACTCCAAGGGGCAAGTTATTTCTCAAAGATAGACCTTACATCCGGATATCATTAGCTTAAAGTAAGGGAATGTGTTATTACAAAGACGACATTTAGAACCCATTATGGTCATTTTGGGTTTCTTGTCATGTCTTTCTGGTTAACCAATGCTCCAGCAACTTTCATGGAACTCATAAATCGAATGTTCAAGCAGTATCTAGATGTGATTGTCATAGTATTCATAGATGATATCCTTGTGTACTCTCGTAGTGAGGATGACTATATTGATCATCTTAGAATTGTCTTGCAAGATCTTAGAGATCATCAATTATTTGCCAAATTTAGCAAGTGTGAATTTTGGATAAGGTCAGTAGCTTTTCTCGATCATATTATTTCTGCCGATGGCATTAGAGTTGATCCCCAAAAGACAGAAGCCGTAAGGAATTTACCTAGACCTATCTCTCCATCAGACATTAGGAGTTTCTTGGGTCTAGCTGGTTATTACCACCGTTTTGTTGAAGGTTTCTCTTTTATCGTATTTCCTATGTCTAGATTGACCCAAAAGAAAGTTAAGTTCCTGTGGTCAGATTCCTGCGAGAAGAGTGTTTAGGAGTTGAAGACTCAACTCTCTTTAGCCCCAGTTCTAGCATTACCTGATGGTACAGATGACTTTATTGTTTATTGTGATGCCTCAAGGTTGGTTTGGGTTGTGTGTTAATGCAAAGAGGTAAGGTTATAGCCTATGCCTCTAGATAGTTGAATCCCCATGAAAAGAATTATCCAACCCATGATCTGGAATTTGCTGATGTGGTATTTTCTTTGAAAATTTGGAGAAATTATCTGTATGGTGTGCATATTGATGTTCTCACGGACCACAAGAGTCTGCAAGACGTGTTTACCCATAAGGAGTTGAATCTTCATCAGAGAAGGTGGTTGGAGTTGTTGAAGTATTAAGATATGAGTGTGTTATATCATCCGGGTAAGGCCAATATAGTGGCAGACACCCTTAGTAGATTCTCTATGGGCAGTGTTTCTCATGTGGAGAATGATAAGAAAGAGTTAGCTCACGAAGTTCATCGATTATCTAGATTAGGTTTTAGGTTGGTTGATTCAGCTGAAGGGAATATTTGGGTTCAGAGTAGTTCCGAATCTTCCCTAGTCTCGGAATTAAAAGAGAAGAAAGATATAGATTCTAGTTTGTTCAAACTGAAGGAGCCAGTTAAAGATCAAAATATGAAGGTTTTCTCCTAAGAGGGAGATGGCGTGTTGAGATATCAAAGTAGACTGTGTGTGCCTTGTAATGATGAGTTGATACAGAGGATTATGGCTGAAGTGCATAGTACACGTTATTCTATTCATCCAGGTGCTACAAAGATGTACTGCAACTTGTGAAAAATCTATTGATCGAGTGGTATGAAAAGAGATATAGCGGAGTTCGTGGCTAAGTGTGCAACTTGTCAACAGGTTAAGGTAGATCACTAAAGACCTGGTGGTACATTGCAAGAGTTTGGTATTCCCACTTATGATAACGCTCAACTTACACGTCAATTTAGTGCAAGACGGTCGTCGTCAATATATTTACCCAACTTTGGAGTCGGGGTCGAATCCACAGGGAACAATGTGAGTGGCGATTGCACTAATTTAAAACTATAGCTACAAGTCAAATTCAAATAAATGATACGAAAAGATAAAATGGGGGTTTTTAATTTGTGAATTGTGTCCTAATTTATTGTAACAGAGTTATTCCATCTAATGATTCATTTTGTAAGTAGTAATTCAATGATATTGAAAAAATAGGAGTTATGGTTACCAAGATACTTAAATAATTAGGGTTGTGAATCACTTATGAGTTCCAATTAACAATCTCCATTGTAAGAGTAGTTGATTCCTATTATTTACCCATTAGTTTCTCAACTTGATTGGGTAATTTATCCCTCAATTCTCTCAAACTCAAAGGATATATTATTTATTCAACTATTTTCTCATGTAGATCAATCCTGCTAAGGTATTCATCGTTAATCTAAGGTTTAGAGCCTTGAGAATTCATGTAAACTTTTTCTTTTCCCAGCACACACTTTTCTTTTCGGACAAGTGATGTTTAAGGGCTCACTCTTCAAGTTTAAAACCAAGAAAAGTCATTAAAGTGAATAAAGGTTTATACAATGTCCATTACTCATAGAACTCAATTAGATTCACAACCCAAAATCCATTTTTCACATCAAGGCTCCCATAACCCTAATTATGGGAGCTTAGCCACACATATCCATAGAAGAAATAGAAAGCATCTTTGTATTATTCATAAATAAATTCAAGATTTACTTACAAAGGTTACAATAATTTGTTCTTGAATCTTCAATAGAGATGGAATGATTAGATCCACAAGATTTGCTTAATTCCAAAAATACTACCTTACAGAGTGTTTCAAGTATAGATGTTATGATAAAAGATGAAACAAAGATAATGATAATGTTAATGATAATCTAATGAAACCTAAAACTAGTATTTATATGTTCCCAAGTAAAAAAGAATTAAAATTTGCATTCAAAAAAATTTCGTCCAAGTTGGTGGTCAAGTTGGTGGTCCACCATTTTGACCTTCACTAGATGTGCTGACATCTATACTTATTTTTTAGGTTTGGTGGTCAGTTTGGTGGTCATTCGCAAGACTGGTGGTCCACCATTTTGGCCACCAGTGAGTTTTCTGAAATCTTGAATCTGGAGGTCAGTTTGGTGGTCAGTCGCAAAGCTAGTGGTTCACCATTTCGACCTTCACTGAGTTTCCTGAAATCCTAAGTTCTGTTTTAACTTTGTGGTCGAATTGGTGGTTAGTTGCACGACTGGGACCACCAGTGAGTCAATTTCCAAAATTTCACTGCGATTTCACCGCATCATGGAGCCTCTGTAAACTCCATAAATTTCTACATGCTCTAATGGGTATTAAACTAAACCCTTTTACAAATCCATTGATGTTTTACATGAGTATATTGAACTTCTCACGCGCCCTCCATGGTCCAATACATTTCAGAACTCCAAATGGAGTCAATTTCTGTATTTTGGTTTTGTTGAGCCATTCCAAGCCTTATTAAGTTGTGTCTACTTGATTTGAAGCTTGTATATCCTTAATATATCATCATTATCCATTAAAAAATCATTCTAAATCATTAAACACCACAAATTAGAGCTCAAAATAACACAACATCCAAGACGGTGAACTCAAAACACGAGCTAAGCATAGGTTAATTTCACTTTGATTTTTAGCTCTTTGTTTTGAATGTTTTCTTGATACAATTGACCCTTGAACATTATAAAACCTTAGTAACTCATTAAAACACATTAGAACCCAACACAATAGACTAGACAAACACCTAGCTCAAGCTAGTCACACTAGTTTTCTTGGTTAAACTGTAAATACTTAAATTGAATCAAAACTCATGTGAAAACACCATTTAACATTGTAAGAACATACTTGTACACATGAATTCTCATTTATATTATTATCAACACATATATCATAAGAATTATCCTTAAAACAAGGCTAAAAAGGCTAGAATAGTAATGCTAGAATGCATAAATACACCCAATATCAACTTAGAAGTGGGAAGAGGTGAATATGGATTTTGTGAATGGTTTACCCCA
Source organism: Capsicum pubescens (assembly GCA_030864215.1). Classification (NCBI taxonomy): domain Eukaryota; kingdom Viridiplantae; phylum Streptophyta; class Magnoliopsida; order Solanales; family Solanaceae; genus Capsicum; species Capsicum pubescens. The sequence continues at coordinate 204,934,909 of CM061546.1, read as the reverse complement.
TTTGCATCGTCATCATGATTTGATTTGGATTATTATAGATAGATTGACTAAGTCAGACTAGAAGGGTCCATTTCTAATTCCTAAATCAACCCGTGATTGAATGGGAAGGGAGTTCCTTAGTACCTAAGAGAAGGTTCAATTCGTATCTTAGATCCTGGAGGTTGATCTCCAAGGGTTGTCTCTACCATTTAGTTCATGTTAATGATTCTACATCTAAAGGTCCTTCATTGCAGTCGGTCCTTGTGGTCTGCTAGTTTTTCGAGGTGTTTTTAATGATCTTTCTGGTGTTCCTTCCAATAGGGAAATTGATTTTAGGATTGACCTTCTTTAGGAAACTCGTCCTATCTCTATTGACAACATCTGAGTTGAAAGAACTTAAGGAGAAGATGAAACATCTTCTATACAAGGGTTTTATTCATCCTAGTATTTCACTGTGGGGTGCTCTTGTTTTCTTCATGCGTAGGAAGGATTGGTCCCTTTAGATCTATATAGATTACCGTTAATAGAATATGGTGACCGTGAATAATAAGTATCCGCTTCCTAAGATTGTTGATCTCTTTGTTTCAAGGTTCTAAGTACTTTTCTAAGATTGATCTTTGATTGAGTTATCATTAGTTGAAGATTAGGTAGGTGGATATTCCTAAGACTACTTTTCGAACCCAGTATGGTCATTTTGAGTTTTTGGTGATGTCCAGTGGGTTGACTAATGCCCCGACCGCATTCATGGATCTTATGAATAGGGTCTTCTATCAGTTCTTCGATTTGTTCGTAATTGTATTTATTAATGATATTTTGGTGTATTCAAAGAATAAGGCAGATCAAATCGTTCATCTCCGCATAGTGTTGAAAACCCTTAAGGATCAGTGATTGTATGCAAAGTTTTTGAAGTGTGAGTTTTGGTTGAATATTGTAACCTATTTAGGTCATGTTGTGTCTAGTGAAGGGATCATGAGGAATCCACAAAAATTTATGGTGGTTAAGAAGTGGCCTATACCCACCACTCCAACTGATATTCAGAGCTTTTTTGATTTATCCAGTTCTTATAAAAGGTTTGTGGTGAGTTTCTCTTCTATTGTTTCCCCATTGACTAAGTGGACTCAGAAATAGGTAAAATTTATATGTTTTGATGCTTGTAAGGGTAGTTTTGAGAAGTTAAAGAATAAGTTGACTTTTGCTTCAGTTTTGACTATACCCGAGGGTACCAATGGTTTTATTATTTATTATGATGCATCTTGGGTGGGACTGGGTTGTGTGTTGATACAGTATGGAAAGGTAGCTGTATATGCTTCTAGGAAGTTAAAGATGCATGAAAAGAACTATTTGACTCATGATTTGGAATTATTAGGTGTGGTCTTTGCTTTGAAGATTTGGCATCACTATTTGTATGGGGTTCATGTCAACATCTTCTCAAACCATAAGAGTTTGCAGTATGTGTTTACCCAGAAGGAGTTGAATATCAAGCATAGAAGATGGATTGAGTTACTCAAGGACTATGACATGATTCTTCACTATCTTTTAGGTAAAGGTAACGTGGTTTCTGATGCTCTTACCAGGTTATCTATGGAAAGCTTCTCTTATGTTGATGAGGAGAAGCGAGGGTTAGTGAAGGATATTCATTATTTGCCTAATCTTATAGTTTATTTTTTGGACTCTGAGGATGGTTTTATGATTGTACAAGAGGTAGTGAAGTCATCTCTTGGTGCTGAGGTGAAAGAGAAGTAGGTCTTGGACCTTATCATAATGCAAATCAAGGATGATGGGGTCACCAGAAGGTGATGGCTTTTGAGATTGGTGGTTATGGTATCTTGAGGTACCAAGGTAGATTATGTGTTCCTGATGTAGACGGGCTTTGAGAGAGGATCTTGATTGAAGCTCATGACTCGAGATATCCTGTTTATCCTGGTTCGATGAAGATGTACCATGATTTGAAAGAGATCTATTGGTGGAATAACATGAAAAGAGATATTGCCAATTTTATGGCTAAGTACTTGGTGTGTCAGCAAGTGAAGGTGGAGCACTTGAGGCCTGGTGATTTATCATAAGAGATTGAGTTGCCCATATGGAAATGGGAAGTGATTAGTATGTATTTTATCACTGGTCTTCCGCGGTATCTCTATTAGTTTGATTCGATTTAGGTCATTATAGATAGGATGACCAAGTCCACTCATTTCTTACCAGTGAAGACTAATTTTTGGCTGAGGATTATACTAAGCTCTTCATTCAAGAGATCGTAAAGTTGCATGGTGCTCCAGTTTCCATATATCTGATTTAGGTACTCAGTTTTCATCTCATTTTTGGTATTCCTTTAAGAAAGGCTTGGGAACTAAGGTGAACTTTAGCATTGCTTTCCATCCTCAGAAAGACTGATAGGCAGAGAGGATGACTTAGACTTTTGATGATATGCTAAGGTCTTGTGTGATCAATTTTGGTGGTAGTTGGGTTGATTATTTTCCTCTCATAGAATTTGCTTATAATAATAGTTATTACTCCAGCATTGGGATGGCTTTATTTGAGGCTTTGTATAGTAGGATATGTCTCTCTCTTATTGGGTGGTTTGAGTTTGGTGAGAATAGGATGTATGGTCCTGACTTGGTTCACTAGGCTATGGAAAATGTAAAGGTGATCGTGGTAGGCTTAAGAAGCCCAAAGTCATCAAAAGTTTTATGCATATGCAAGGCAAAGGGACTTAGAGTTTTATGTAGATGATTTGGTATTCTTGAAGGTGTCTAACATGAAGGGAGAGATGAAGTTTAGGAAGAAGGGGTAGCTTATCCCCCGTTATATAGATCCATATCATATTTTGAGGGGAGTGGGTAATATGGTATATGAGTTGGAATTGTCTTTAAGTCTGGGATCTATCCATTTGGTCTTCCATGTGTTGATGTTGAAGAAGTGCGTGGGTCATCCTTCCTTGGTTGTTAATCTATCAAGCATTAGTGTTTCGAATACCTTATTTTATAAGGAGGCCCTGATTGAGATTTTGGATCATCTAGTCTGTTGATTCCAAGAAAAGGACGTGGCTTCGGTAAAGGTTATATAGAGAAACCAAAAGTATGAAGAAGCTACTTGGGAAGCCAAAGAGTACATGAAGTCTAGATATCTATTCTTATTTCCCACTTCGGATACACGTGCTTGAGGTATGTGTATCCGTTAACATCTTTGTTTTATGACTTTGTTAAAGAAAATTGTGATTTCTTTAATATCTTTATTTTCTTTCTTTGTTATAGGTAAGTGTGGTTGTTTTCGGAGTCAAACCGTGATAATAAATTCCTTATCTTATCATTCGGGGATGAATGATCCTAAGGGGGGAGTATAAAACACCCCAAGTTTTGGTCCCTAATATTTTTTGAGTTTTTAGACTCACCACCTAGACTATGACTCTCCTAATAAGTCATTATGCATCATAGGACCCAAGTCGTAGGGTGACCAGTGGAGGTTTACCTTGGTATCTCCCATGACTATGATTGGCTCCTAGCGAGTTATAAAGACTCCTTATGAGTCGGGCTGTCTAAGTCTTTAGGTGTCCAGTGTTTGCCCAAATGGTTTCTGTGTTGACTACGGCTGGACCCTATGAGTCATAGGGTCCCATTATTAACCATACATCTCAAGTCATAGGGTCAACTGTGTGTGAGCCCAAGGACACTGTCCAACCTACGATTGGATGATATGAGTCATAAGGTGACCCTACGAGTTATAATGTCACCCATAGCGACTAGGCGACAAATTTTAGTCTTTTCATTAAGGGCACTTTGGACATTTCCCTCTTTACCCACTTAATACCCATGACCATAAAACACCCTTAGGATATTATTTTCAATAAGTTAACACTCAGAGGACTCTCTCAAACTCTCCAAATTCTCCAGGCTCAAGACATTTAGGGTTTACAAGAAGTTGGTCATGTAATGGCTTAAGGGTTGATTTTTCTTTATAAATCTTTGTATTTCAGGCATGTTACTCTTCCCCAACTCTTATTTTATGAAAAACATGTTCTTTAAATGGCTGAAATTGCATGGATTGGAATGTGGGTTTTGTTATGGTTGAGGGATTTAACATAGATGATTCTTAAATTGGTTTTTGCATGATGTATTATGCATTGTTTATGCTTTATTAAAGGTTTTGAACTTATGGGGTGCATCGATATGGTGAATAAACTAAGGGACTATGGTTTTCGCCAAATTGATATTTTAAACTTGGAAATTGGTTTTGAAGAATTGTGTCCCCTCAAGCCACTTGTGTAAATGACTTTGAATTGTGGAATTGTCACTTCGTTTGACTTACTCACCTATATTATTGCATTGCGTAAATGGTTAAACAATTAACATGGATTTTGAAGGCATTGTTGTTTATGGTTGATTTACTGAACAAAAGGGGTTAGAGATATTCCCCCAAGTAGAGATATTCCCCTAATTTAATGTGATTATTATTTCATAGAGATAATCTTGAAAGTGTAAGGGTGTGATGATACCCATGGTGTAGATTAACGGTTGATTCTTTGGTCAATAAATGGGTTATGTGAAACTTTTTTTAAATTGGGTTGAATGGGGGTATGTAGCTAAGATGTAAAGGTGTGGGTCTTGGATGACTTATATTGGAAACTCATGTTTGCTGACATGAGGTTTGGTCTTGACGATCATGTGCACACTTCACACTATAGATATATAATTTTATCTTGGATTGACGTTGGGTCGGAGCATTCCCTGGTATTCCTTGATACCTCTGGTTCATGTATCCAACACACACTGGGGCTCTTCCAGCAGGGGGAGCTGAACCCATATAGAACTTGGGTGCCTATTTATGACATTTGAGCTACATAGTCCAGGATAATGTTTTACTTTATGCTAAGCCTTGTTCCCTATCCGAGCATATTAATTATATACGTAGATGATAATGTTCATATGGATTTGAATTGGATTTGACTTGGCATTATTTTATCCCCTATCCCAGAGTTACATGCTAATGCTCAACCTACTAATCATCTTCGGGCATTGTATCCCCACACGATGTAGGCATCAGTGATACTTCTATTTCTCATGCAGTTTTAGGTGGATCGGCTCAATTTGTCAATCGTTGGTAGTGAAATGGCGAGATTTAATTCTCTAGAAGACTTGATGATTTCATCGGTTCCCATTCATAAACTAGATTTGAAGAGTTTACATTAACATTTTCATTATCATTGTCATTGTCAGAGTCAGGGGCATGTCCAGACCTAGATTATTTTTGGATTTGTAGAGGATTTATGGATATTACTGTGGATTGGGTCTTGATGTTGACACTCCTAGTTATCATTGATTTTATTACTTTTTAATCTTGTTATATATTTGAATTTCAGCCGCTGCTAGGTGTGCTATATTATATGTGGTTAGGTAGGGGTGTAGTCTTGGATCCTCGGTGGACTTGGAATACCCATCATAGCTAGACCCTGGTTTGGGTCGTGACATATATGTTCCATGAGCATAGTGGGATGCATTGATTATTTTGAAAGTGTGATTCCACAAGTGAGACCACATGGAATTTTTATGTAATTTTAGAACCAAAGCATAAAAATACAATATGGGCATCATTGTTCTTATTTTGATGTTTAGATTATGATTTTCATAGTGTGGCATCTTGCAGAAGCTTCTCAGAAGGGAAAATCTTCAGTTTAGCAGATTCTTTGGGCTTTTCTTTTGCATCCAGGTTGTCTAGCTTTACCTTTTTCATAGACTGAGCTAATTTGCAGTATAATTGTGATATTATGTTAGATATGGGATGGGAATTAGGTATTGGAGGTATGATTGGTATAATTAGTATTATTTGGACCCTTTTTGCCTATTAAGGAATCGTAATTTAAGTAAAATTGACTTAGTTACTCATAATTTAGGTAGAATTATTATCTTAGGGCTAATTGTGACTTATGCAACATCTATAAATAAAATTAGATACCTTAGACTAGTCCACAATAGAATTTGACTTAGAATGAATTTAGGAGATTAGAAGTGGGGCCCTTCAGCTCACCTTAGGCCAAGATTTGTGTTAGCTTTTGTAGACTTTTACACACATGTTATACCCCTTTTAAATTCTTATTTTAGACCTTGAGGGCATTAGATTCATGATATTTATGATAGTTGGTTCTTGAGAGTAGGTGCTAATTTCAGACCAAATCTGGTGGCTTATTAATATTGAGTTTCGATTCAAGTCCGGTAATTAATGGTGACATTGATGGTATGAGTTTTGGTTCAAGTACAACAAATGATGATAATGATATAAGTTTTGGTTTGAGTTTGACATTGAGAGTTTACTTATGATATGGTATGGATTGAATCATTATTATGGCTTAATATTTGATAAATTTATAGAACTACGACTCTTTAATTTCCTTTGATTGTACCCTCCGGGATTTTGAGGCCTATATTGGGTTATTTATTTTTCTGTACTTACTGGCTTATGGGGACCAATCTTGTAGTACTATTTATACTTTCTTCCATATTACATCTACTTCGGTTATTTATTTACAATAATGGAGCGCTATTCTAGGTTTGCCTTTTTACTTTGACTTAACTTATTTATCTTGCATAATATCATACTTATATCATGATTTAGTTCAGTTAGTCGATGATGCCTACTGAATACCCGTGGTTTTTGTAATCATACTACACTTTAGTACCTTTTTGGTGCAGATTCAAGTACTAGTGGCTGCCACTGACACCAAGATCATGCTGAGTTGAGTTAGGAGATAGGGTGAGCTCTTGGAGTCAAAGTAGCCCTTTTCCCTTCTATCATTTATGTCTAGTCTTCCACTATTCGAGATAAATTTATTTGACTATTTCAATACTTATGTCTCTTTTGTTAGTAGCTCTTGTAACGACAATACTAGGTCGTGGGATGGTTAATGATGTTTTATCTATCTTTTAGACTATTATTACTGCCTTATTATTATTGTAAGTCTTGACTTGCAAATTTTCAACTTTTACACTTTTCCACCAAGTTAGTCCATTGCTTCTAGCTCCAAGCTATGGCTTATCTTACCAACTAATGGGCCAAATTAGTTGCCATCATGACTCGTAAATTGGGTCGTAACATCAAGCCTGCATTGCTAGATGCATACTGGATAATGACAAGACAGGAGGAACTAAACCAATTTGAACTTAGCATGGTGTGGAACCTGGTTCCCAAGACACTAGACATAACTATCTTTGGAAACAGATGGATTTTTAGAAATAATTTAGATGATCAAGGAACAATAACCAAAAAAAAAGCAAGATTATTAGTGCAAGGTTACAATAAATAAAAGAGAATTTTTATTATGACGAGACATTTACACTAGTAGAAATGATGGAAGCAATAATGATTCTTATAACTTTTGTAGATCATATATAATTTTCCCAATATTAGGTGGATTTCAAGAGTTCCTTCTTAACCTGACACCTTCAAAAAGACTTGTACGTATGCCATCCTACAGGTTCTAAAATCCATGAGTACTCTATTCACATATATGAACTTGCAACGGTTTATATGGATTAAACAGGCTCTAAGATCCTAGAACGGTGTGCTGTCTATGTTTCTACTTGATCATGGATACACTAGAGGAAAGATTGAGAATAGTTTATTCTAAGAAAATAAGAAAAATATTTTCTCATCGTATAGGTATATGTTGATGACATCATTTTGGAGCAAAAAATGGTACTTAGTGTTCTGAATTACAAAGTTAAATAGTGGACAACTTGAGATGAGCATGATAGGAAAATTAAACTTCTTTCTTGGACTACAAATCAAGAAATCTGTCACAGGCACGTCCATTCATTAGAAGAAGTATATCAAGGAATTTATTAATATATTGGATATTTGGAAATTCTAAAATCAATATACTCCAATTTCCACTACAGCCAAACCTAAGAAGGATGAACATAGTTAATTCGTTGGAGAAATAGAGTAGAAAGGAGGATTGGATCATTTATGTATATGGATGCCATTAGACCTAATATTGTATTTTGTATGGGATTGTGTTATCATTTTCAATCATGTCAAAATAAGTATCATTTAAAAGAATTCAAGAGAACCCTGTGTTATCTCAAAGGTGCCCAGAACCTAGTTCTCTAGAATGGGACTTTTTTACTTGACAAGTTTTCTTGATACTTATTGTGCTAGATATCCTATGGATAGGAAAAGTAATTTACATGTGCACCATTTTTAGTACACTACCTTATGTCATGAGTGACAAAGAAGCAAACCTCAGTAGCACATTCCATAGTTGAAGTAGAGTATGTAGCAACAACCTCCTATTGTGGTCAAGTACAGCTAATCAAGCAAAAACTCAGTGACTTTAAAGTATATAGTATATAGGGTACATATCCATCATGTTTGATTACTCAAGTTCAATGAGTATGGTGATGAATCCAATACATCACAAGAGAACTAACCACATTGATATACGCCATCACTTTCTCAAGGACAACATTCAAAATTACTCTTAATCATGAAGTCTTGGAACATATAGGACCAGGTTAATATTTTCACCAAGGCTCTATGTAGATATCAATTTGAAGGAAATCACCTAGCCTTTGTACTTATCAATCAATACTAAGAACTAAATACACCCTTAATAATTAGCTAGGAAGGTTGCATATTGAAAGTTCATTAATTTTGATGTTGAACAAATGTTGACATGTTTTATATAGTTATATGTACACACCATAATACTCTATGAAACTAATGTAGTTGTTTGATTATATTACCCTTACTATATCAGCAAGATGACTGCTAGTGAACGCAGAAGATTAAAAAAACAACTTGGTACTTTTGTCCACAAGGTTTTTAAGTATGTAAATTCTATGCAAACAAGTGATATTTCTATTTATATTCTATTGCGCACTATGCTAAATGAACATGTTCCCCTATATATAAGCTACTCTAATATCCATAGGTGGGAAAATCAAGATTTCTCTTCTTATAAAATTGATCAATCATTTCTTTTTCCTTTCTCAAAGCCTTGCAATTTTCATTTTAAATCAACCCACCAAGCTTTTTTATTGCAAAATTTTTCTCATTCTCTCTTCTAAAATTGATTAATTTTTTTTAATAGATCCTCCTTCTCAATATCCTTCAATGGATTCTATAAATAGCTATCCTTTATCCTTATTGTTTACATATACTCAAACTCACATGGAAATGACCAATGTAACCCCTCTTGTCATCCAAACCCCAACAAAATCACCTTTCTCCCTTTTTTGCTCTTGTATATTACTTTGATAAGGAAGAATCTGTGTCAAAATCAAAGTCAAATACTTGAGGGGGAACTAGTTAAACCCCATTCACCCTCCACAACATCTACTCCTTCAATCACAAAAAACCTATGTATCCTCATTTATGATTCTCTACTAGCCATTAAAACCTTCATACATCAACCAACCAATATTTATGTCAAAGACTTAACTCTATTGACCCTACTGCTTAAAATTTCTATTTCTCTTCCAAAAGCCTCTTCTCCAGTTTCTCAATCCACCAACCAATCAATGAGAGTTGGATTTTCCTAGAGGAAATAACACAAGGGATGAAGTCAAAAAAACCCTGAACTTGCTCCCCGTGTACCATTATTCTTAACAATGATGATGACATCCCATTTTGTTCCTAATTTTCAAAACTCCATACTTCCCCCTATGAGGGATACAAAAATTATATTGCAAAACTCAAAGACACTAAGAAATTTACCTAGCCAATCCTCTAGAATAAACCAAACTTGTTTGCACTCCATTCAAAAGAAGCAAACAAATGGATGATTTGGAGGTTGCTGCTTGATTTTCTTAGAATTTAGCAAATATTTTATTTTATATTTTAATGTTTCCATTCTTCTTAAATGATTTAACTTTGATTTTTGTATGTTTTTAAGTTATTTTATAGATTTTAGATTTCTTGAAAACTGAAAAGCAAGAATATACAAAAAAATTTGAGAAAAAGGGCAATTTATGGCCTTAAATTAGACTGGATATCAGAATATAGACCACACACTATTTCATGGAAAGATTTACAAAGATAATTGCTTACGTACCTGAATACAAAGGTCATATCAAGAGATGGAAGATGGTTGCAAAAGAAATTGATGATTAATTAATGAAAGAATATCTATGATACTTAAAGGATTGTGAAAGACAATAAGTGTAATCATGAAATTAAAGTATGGATACAAAATTAGTCCATAATGCGACTCTAAAAAATCTAACAGGAAAACAATAGTAGCGCACATAAAAATTTAACAGGTGCAGATGTGGTCATAAACTTTGAGGCGGTAGAAGAAGTTGATTTAGTTGGAACTTCTATTTTTTATACTATATAAATAGACATATTAGATCATTGTATAAAGGGATCCGGCATTAGTTTAGTTAGGATAGTTTTCGTTATATTTTTAATCTCAATAGCATAGTAATAGTTGTTAGATTCTTCAACAATTCTTCAAAGCTTTCATCAATGGTACAAGTATATTTTTATTCAATTCTTTTAGTTATTTTACTATAATCATGAGTAGATAAAACTTTATACTGAAGTTCTGAAACCCAATGACATTGTAGAGTTCTTATGATTTTTATATACAACATATAATTAGGATTCTTGGATATAAAATTTATTCCATACATAATTAGAAGGTTTAGTGATTAAAAATGTTAACTTACGTCATAATATCATGTTTTTAGACTTAGAAGAGCGGTTTAGAATTTAATCAATAAATTTTGCATGAACTCAAGGCATTAAACCTAGTTTGATAGATTTATCTTAGACATAAGTAAATCTACTTGACATAATTAATACTTTTTATTGTCGATAACTCATAAAATTATTGAAGTATATAATATGTAGATAAATCATTTATGAGCTCAATGGAGGATGACATATAGTGTAGGAGACTGAGTGCATATCCATAAAATAATCCATTCTGAGAATATATACTCAGTAGTTTTCTCTTATAAGGTTACAAACATATTAAATTTTGTATTTTTATTTTATGATTATTAGATAGTAGTTACAATAATACTATATTCTTACAGAATTGATTTGTCTATAGTAGAACATTAATAGCAATCTACTCCAGAAAGAAGATCCAACTCTCACCTAGCTTGGGTTACTATTATTGCATACAATCGCAATATATCTAATTTATGGTGTATCTTGAGCGTATCAAAATTTGGTGTTATTGGCAAAGAGTGCGGTGAAAACTAAAGTTACTATTAGAATATATTAAGAGTAAGTCATTCTTTTTCATAACTACTCTTTTTACCTTGTGTGAAAAAATTGGTGCCATGACAGACCTCAACAAGTAGATAGCTGCAAATATGAACTTGCATACTATAGTAGCCGAGCTTTCAACCCTGAGAAATACTATTGCATACATTGTTGTAATAGTATAATACCAAATTAGGTGAGATATGTTCAAAATAGATCCAACCATCCGTAGGATTCTCTAGATAGAGGATTTGTTTCATAATTTTGTTGAATATGATCCCGATCAGTATTTAAGGAATTTCCTACATGTGTGTACACTATAGATATATTAATATATCCCTAATAAAATACCAAAGCTTAGGATCTTTAGAAACTCACTAACAGACAAAGTAAAGATGTGGTACACGAACATGCCATGATACACCATCTCTATTTAGGATGACTTGGTTGATGCCTTTATGAATGAATGGTGTCTTGTAAAAAAAAGAGATCAAAAATAACCCGATATACTTGAACATACCAAACGGTGAGTATTTATTAGATGAATAGAAAATGTTCAAACAAATACTGCTTATACTAGTAGAACATGTGATCCACGAGAGAGAACTAGATGGGATGTTCATTTGGGGTTGGACCTAGTCAACCCACCTACAACCAACACTATGGTTGTAAGGGATCTTAATAATAATTTTGAAAAAGCTTCTAAACTATTGGAAAATGTGCCCAGACATGAAAAAATATAGAACACCCAAGTCAGGATACTAATGGAAGGTGTCCAAAGATGCAAGGACAAGCTTAAAATTTGTAACTGTAGTGGAGAACCACATGATCATAGCCCTCTAAAATATCTAATATTTTATGCATAACTTTATCATGAGGTGATGTTAAATTATGTACTTTCTAAGAGGTAAACCAAGATATTTTTTTACTTTTTATTAAAATTTATTAATAACTTCTTTTTGTGTAATGTGACTAAAGCTGCACTAAAATGACATGAACAATAGCTGAAAAAATACTGACATAATCTATAGAGGCTTTAATCTTGAAGATTTATGTAAAGAATATGACGGCTTACAAGAATTTTGATGGACCAATCTGCAATTATAGGTTAGGAACAATAACGTGGATTCATATAAGTACACAAATAATGAATGGGTTTATGATCATTTGATAGTCGTGAACCTCTCACAAAACTAGGTCTACATGAGACATCCTATAATTTCATATTTTGGGTCCATGAATTCACTTTATGAATGTAAAGTACTAAAAGAGAAAAAGAGGACCAGCATTTATCTATTTGATAGGTACCCTACCTTTTAGAGTTCTCACTTTTTCTCTTCTTATCATAATAATAGAATGGACTCATTGTTTTTCCCTATATTTATAGATGTATGTACACGCTAACTCTTGTACTTCTCTCTTAACAATACAAAAAAAAAGATATCCTTCTATTTATTTCATCGAGGCAAAAGCTCTTCCCCATGCCCAATCATACTTCTTAAGGAACAAAGTAAGGTTTGAGTGTTTTCTTTACACTAAAATGCCTAAATGTTAGTATAGTCACCTAATCTCCATTGAGGGTAGTACTCTATCATTGATAGTGTAGGGGAAGGTGGATCTAATAGATTTTGCAAACCCTATGATATGTTGAATTACAAGGATAAAAACCTTATATATTCCCATATCAAACTTTGATCTTGGATGGAAAGAGCTTTTGGATATTGAATCTTATTTATTTTATATCATAAGGATAATATTCCTATAGAATACAAATATATTTGTTGGTAAATATATTTCGATGAAATGTAAATGTGTATCTCTATCATAAGGAACTATATATATCAATGGATAAAGATTAAAATTCATATTGATAAGTGAGTTAATGATGTAGATGAAAGGAAAAGTTGTAAATAGGGAATACTTTCCGAATCATAAATCTCAATATTAATCTTAAAAAGCTATAAAAAATAATGTGTATGGTTCTATTTATTAGCTCAGTTATAATTGTGAATAGATCTTCAATTAATAGACCAACTTGCTATAATATTTTGAGATAATACTTGATATACTCTGCTTGATAGAGCAATTTATGGTTGTGAAGCAATTCACAAATCATTTGTTACTTCACAAAATATTTTAGACAACTCTTTGAGAGAAGGTTTCCAGGCTATTAGGTTAGCAAGTCATCACAATGTTGGTGTGTCCTATCTAGGTTTATGTATTTGTCATACTATAAACTGTTTAAGTACTAATCCTACATGTATACAAGTGATATTGTCTACACTAGTCAAAATTAGTGGAAAAATGATAATGTCTCTATATAAGAAAATTTCCAGAGAAATAGGTGAAGCTACAAGGAGATTTTTCATATGTGGATACAAATTAGAAAGCCATCCAAACCAAAGCTGATGGACAACCTGACCACCTCTTCCTACTAGAGTTGATTTTTTTTTTTAATTTAGTCTTTGCTCATATTCAAGGAGTTGTACGTGGAACTTATGTTGCAGAACAAGTTGAAAAGAAATTTATCTATGATGAAGAGAAGAGCTTGTTAACTAATGGAGCACTCCCTCAACAAACTTATAAGCACTACTATAAATCAAGGCATGATCTCACATAGTAAAAAGATGAAACAAGCCCCATAATGGATGGAAATCCTACAACAACTGATCTGACAACAAAAAGAGTTGTAGTAACATTATGTCAAAGAGAAAAATTGCATACAAATAGTTTCAAAAAATAGAGCAAAATAATAAAATCATAAGAATAATGCAATATATGATTCTACATGCCAACTTATCAAAGACATAATCCTTGTATATAATAGCACTACATTGAGTTTTTTCTTTTCACACCCTCTTATTGTTTCATTAGTTGCTTACCTTAAATACAACATAAGATTTATTTAGTTGGGGATGGGAAAAAGAAAACAAATGATGAAGAGTAGTAGTAAGAGCTAATCATGATAAGTCATTTTGTCAAACAACAACTTAAGTCATATCATAGGTATCAAACTTAGGTGTCAGGTATAGTAGAGTGACCTCCTAGTTTTTCTTAGCCATGGTTCTTTTTTAAAAGTTTATTTTAAAGTTGAACTTAGACAACTTATATTTTTTTGAGTCTAGAGTTTGTATTTTTCTAATGATAGATTTTTGGTAGACGACTTTCTTAGGAGAATAAGTCCTATTTAGATTAAGTAAAATAAAAATAGTTGACTTCTATAGTTAAAGTTTGCTTAAGGAACAAACTTATATTTTAGAGAAATTTGGATGACAAAATTTTTTTCTCTTAAAACATTTACTGCATATATTGACATGCATATCACTTTTGTTGACATTAGAAACATAACTAAATACTACACTACAATAATAAAGGCTTTTAGCAGCAATATGAATTACCGCTAAAACTTTTACTGACATTTAATCAAATTCCATTGGATTTATTATCGCTAAAGGCTTTAGCATTATTTATAAAAAGTACCGGTAAAGAAACCAAACTATTGCCGCTAAAAAGTTTCAGTTTTAGTGACAATAACAATTGCCGCTAAAACTACCTAAGATTTGTATCTCGCATTGCTATTAATGACACACCTTATTAGAAATAAAATAACCCACAAATTGGAAAATGATAATATTTAAAACTGTCTTGCTTCATTAAAAACACAATAAACCAAAAAACACTTAATTCTTTACACCATCAACTTCTAAAAGTTAATCTTGATTCGAGTTTAACAATTAATTTCATCAAATATCCATGTTACAAAATAGCAATCAACTTATTAATATTTCTCTAATTGTCGATCACAGTGTTTCTCTCCATAAGCCAAATATCTAACATCATAGGGTACGATCTAAGATGAGAAATTATGGATGTCAATTATAGTTACAACAGTAATTTAACCATAATAAATGAAAATCTCTTATGCATTTTTAAGATCAATTTGCATTTGTTTCTTTGTTATCTGAAATGTCTGAATCATGATTAATAATAGGAATCAATTTAATTTAATTTAAAGCTGGAACTATAAAAGTTCACTAGAAAATGAGTATAATCAAAATTATTTTAAAACTCTTTTAACTCAAATGAACAGATGTTCTCACCTAAAAAGCTAAGAGATTAGGTGTAAAAAGAAAAGGATTAATGTGAGGGGGAAAAGTAAAGTACCTTTATGTTTGAATATTCCACACTAAACAAAAGCACTTTGGATTGAGGATAATAGACATTTGAATATGTAATCACCTTAGCAAGTCAAAATTAAATCTCAGGAATCTCCAGAGCTTAAGAGAGATCATGAAGTGCGGAAGAAGATCTGTGTGAAACTAGAGACAAAGAAATGAATCCTCAATTTAGAGTCATAAAATTCTGATCCACCGCTCGTAGCCATGGAATTAGAAAGAGAATAAAATTTTGATAAATCCACCACTTGGAGCCATGGAATTCAAATCAAGCAAAAGAGAATTTATATTGAGCAAGAATGAAGAAAAAGAGAGTGATACACTAGTAGTTACTTTAGATCGAATCCATTATCATCGAAGAAGCTTCAAAAAAGAGTGTGGGAGAAATTGGAATAAGTGTAGAATGTTTAGGTGTAATTCAAAAAGAGAGGCTTTTTTTATAAAAAATAAAGTAGAGAAGAACAAGAGTAGAGAGAGAAAATAGAGTAATTCTTATTTGGGATTTTCTTAGGGTCTTTTACAATGAAAAAACTCTTCTATTTAGAGTGAAGATTACTTCTAGTTTCTCTCTAGAACATAGATATTTCATATCCTAATAGATATCAAATAGATCTTATCTATAATCTTGATAGACATTAACTATAATGTAAATATATTTATAACACTCCCCTTGAATATCTAATTAATAGATAATGTTCCTCATTAGAGCGTTACTAGAAAAAACTCTGTGGAAATAAATTATGAAGGAAAAAGAATACATATCTCTAATAATATGCATTTCAGATGCCTCATTAAAAACCTTACAAGGAAAAACCAGTGGGACAAAACCTCAAAAGATAAAAAGAGTATAATATGTATTAAATCCCTAGTGAGTAAATCCTTAAACCTTTTTATCTCGGTCTTGTGCATCATCTTCTTGAAAGTTACAGTTGGAAGAGACTTGGTGAATAAATTAGCCAGATTATCAGTTAAACGAATCTGTTGTACGTTAATACCACCCTTCTTTTGTATCTCATGTTTATAGAAAAGTTTTGGCAAAATGTGTTTTGTTCTATATCCTTTTATGAATCCTTTATTAAGTTGTGCGATGCATGTTGTATTATCTTCATATAAAATTGTGGGTATTTTTTCACATTTCAAACTACATTTTTTTTGAATGAGATGTATCATGGACCTCAACCAAACACATTCTCATCCTGATTCAAGAAAAGCTATTATCTCAGCATGATTCTATAAAGTGGCTAGATTGACAGCTTTGTATATCTCTAATATATGACAGTATCCCTACATATGAACAAATTGCATATTTGAGACCGAGATTTATGTAGGTTAAATTATTACCCAACATCAGCCAAATTAACAAGATTGGAATTGCAATCTTTAAAATAAAATAAGATCATATGTTTGATCCTATTTTGATGTCTCCTAGTAGGAGAAGAACTATACCTTACTAACAAATTAACTGAAAAAGGCTATATCAGGCCTTATAGTAATTGAAAGATACATTAGTACACCAATGTCAATAAGATATGGTACTTCATAATCAATTCAATTCGATATATTTCTCATGTCATCAAATAATCTATTACTTTTGAAAACTTTTCAAAAGTTTCAATAATTTTTAAGATATAAATTTATGCAATCTAAGAATTATAAATAAGTTTCTCAAAAACTTTTATATTCTTCAAAACACTATGAATCCTTAAAAGTTTTCATATAAATTTTTTTCCAAGTGACAATATTCAATATTTCATATATGACATCTTCAAGTGTCTGAATTTCAAATCAAATAAGTTTTATGCTAAACAAAATGCGTCCTTTCATATCACTTGATAAATGCTTCTACGCCAGTATGCTTAAATAAACATAAAATTCATACCCCCTTAATCTTTTACAATATTGCACCAATATTATATCTAAGATATTGATGATATATTATTTTGTATCAGTTCACAGTGTGACATCATATTTTGAGATCTCATCACTTTATTATTTTT
Organism: Capsicum pubescens; assembly: GCA_030864215.1. Taxonomy (NCBI): domain Eukaryota; kingdom Viridiplantae; phylum Streptophyta; class Magnoliopsida; order Solanales; family Solanaceae; genus Capsicum; species Capsicum pubescens. The sequence continues at coordinate 204,917,550 of CM061546.1, read as the reverse complement.
AGGTACCTGAATATCTCATAAGGTTTCATAAATTATTATGTAGTATCCTCTTCAAGAGCATGATGCTTTCTTATTATGATTATTTTCTCCTTATTCTTTTCAAGAATTATTTTATTTGGAACTGATTGGTTTACCACACTTCACGCATGCATAGACGTTGTCCTTTAGGGACACAAAATAGGAGCACTTGCATCTTAAATATGAGTGGATTTTCAAAGCATCTCATATTTAAGATGCAAGTGATCCTATTTAAGATGGGGTCTTAAATTTAGGGATTTTCAAATTTATAATCCCTAAATTTTAGCCTATGAAAATTCCTTCAGCTTTGAGCTTACTTTCTTGGTTACGACTGGATCCCAGAGTTGTATGGGGTCTTGATGATTCATTGGTATGAGTCATAACCAAATCATGTAAGTTTGTGGCATGATTCTGCTCTAAGTATGAGTGGATCACTATAAACCATAGGGATTTGTTATGAGTCATAGGGTGTCCAGTGTAAATGCCAAATAGGTTCTATGTTGATTATGATTGGGACCTATGAGTTGTAGGTCCCATTACAAGTTTGTTGGTTGAGTCTGAAGTTCAACAGTGGGTGGCATCCTAGAGACTATCATGGTTATGACTCGTGGTGATGAATCAGAAGAAATGGTTACGAGTCGATGGTTGACTCATAGTAAAAAACAACCCCTTTTCAGCTTTTAAGTTAAGGGCATTCTAGACATTTTTCCTCTAACCCAACTTGAAACCCAAGTCTTATAACCTTATTAGGGTGTCATTAGCAAATACAAACACATCATAATAACTTCTCAAATACTCCTAAATTCTCAAGGTCAAGAACACTTAGGGTATTCAAAAGGGTGATCAATTAGGGATCTCAAGGGTGATTTCTCTTCATACATCTTACTATTTTAGGCATGTGATTATTCCTTCATTGTCAATTTTGTAAAAACATGTGTATTAAAGTGTTATTCACATTGAATTATTTTGGTTTTAAAAATAAGGGTTGCGAGATTTTAATGCTTATTATTGAACAATGTTATCCCATGATTTAATTATGATTATTCATGCTTTAAATATGGTTTTAAAATTATGGTTGCATGGGTATGGTGAATGAAATAGGGGATTGTGAATTTCCCAAACTTGAGGCTTTTGAAGTGGTTAGACCCCAACCCATATTGTAAAATTAGTTTTATGTTATGAGAAAAGTGGGAAATTGTAAATTGAACTAGTCTTGAACTATTGCATGATGTAAATATGTATTTAACACACAATGATCTGATTTAATGTACAAAGGGAGTCGGTGATCCCTCACCTCGTGTTAATGAACAAAGAGAGTAGTTCTCTCCAAGATAATGGAAATTATTTTGGCATGATGTATTACCTAGTAAGTGTAGTTGGTATGGCAATACCAACAATGTATTCCTTAATATGGAATATGGTTCATAAATGGAATTGTGTGATAAATATTTTACCTGGGCTATAACTAGGGTTGTGTTGCTGAGTCATGAAAGTGGAGGCTCGGGTGATAGACACTGGAAATCACATTTTCTGATGTGTGGGTCAAATTCACTAGGGAGGATTGATTCCCCCTTATTATTATTTTTTCATGATTATTGGGGTTTGAGTCTCTTGAAAATCATTATGTGATCGGGTGCTTAAGTCACCTTAGTATATGTTCAGAGGTTTGAGTCCCCCGTGTCCATATATATGAGATTATTCTCTGGTTCGTATGGATACACGGATTGGGTCCTGACCTGGGGGTGAGAGTTGAGGTCCATATAGCTTATGGGTACTATTATATGATGGTTGAGCTACACAATTCAGGCTAAAGTTTTGAAAATGCATGTTAAGCCATGTTCCCTATCCCAATTTGTGATATATAAGTGTATATGCATTTGATTATGTACGTTAATTTTGAAATGATTTTGAACTGTTGATCATGTAATTATATTATCTTTATACCTGAGTTACATGCTAACGCTCTAACCGCTAACTGTCTACGTATGTTGTATCCTCATGTGATACAAGATTTAGCTATACTTCTACTTTTTCTTCTCAGAGATGGTGGATTAAATGAGAGTTGACTTATGGTGAGCTTCCATGCTTCAAAAGGCCCCATTTCAGGATTATGTTTCTTTTTTGAGTTATAGACTATTGATTACTATTTTTAGCAATAGTCGGGGGCATGTCCTGATACTTTGTTGATATTTAATTTTGGATCATTATTTAGAAGGGTTTGTTTGGACTATTATAGTTATTGGGCGGCGTTGGTCAGTCATTTGGCTGATCGTCGGTGGGTGGTTATGGACATGTATTAAAACTTTCTTAACCTATTGCACGCTATCTTATTATATGTTTGGAATTCATTTAACTTTGGGGTGTGCTGTGTTTAGGTTGGTTAGGTACAAAAGTTATCTCCTATCCACGTGGGACTTGAGATACCCGACACAGGCAGGTCCTGGTTTGGGTTATGTCAGGATGGTATCAAAGCCTAGGTTTGGTGTCATTAGGTGTCCAACAAATTCATGTTGAGTATAGTATTTTTTATGGGTATGTAGAGCACCACACTTACAAGGGAGAGGCTATGAGGAATTTAAGAATGTTTCCCTTTCTTGTTGTCTTATTTCCAACTATAGAGTCTGAAGTCTAGAGTCTCTCTAACTCTCGTGTGTTTTCTTTTCAGATCATGTCTCCCAGATGATCTAAATCTCATGAAAACTCCTCTGTCCCACTTTAGGATAATGTTAATGGGACACACCCTGCTTATGGGGTACAAACCCGGTCTAGGGGTCCAGTTCCTAATTGCCCTTCTAGAGTTCCATCGGTCCGCTCTAGGAGGACTCCTCATGGTGATATGTCGAATATGGAATTTTTTTAATCTATTTACATATTGGATCAGTGGTATCTTCCTAATCTAAGCGTGTAGCTTTTGTTATTCTATTTTTTGAGGCCACAAGGATTGGCAGTTTATTAGGTTGAGTCCTCCTATGTTCACTGGTTCAAAGGTGAAGGAAGATCCTCAAAACTTTATCGATGAGATAGAGAAGATATTCTATGTGATGCATGCTTCTAATGTAGAGGGTGTAGAATTTGATGCCTATCAACTGAAGGATGTAGCATAACAATGGTACTAGGAATGGGAGCAGTCTAGTGGAGCTGATACTAAATCCACACTGTGGAATAATTTCTTTAGTGCTTTTCTAAAATGCTTCTTTCCTTAAGAGTTCAGGGAGGTGAAAGCGGAAAATTTTGTTAATCTGAATTAAGGTAGGATGATGGTCAAGGAGTATGCCTTGAAATTCCATTTGTTGTCCCGATATGCTTTTGAGTTAGTGTCTAGCATGAGGGTAAGAATAAGGAAATTTTCTTCTGGGTTATCCAGTGATTTAATTCTAAAGAGTAAGGTTGCCTTATTGAACAAGGATATTGACATCTCTAGATTGTTGTGTATAAATAGCAGGTTGAAGAAGAGAAGAGAAAGTATGCGAAGATAGAGTAAAGGTAGAATAAGAAGTTTAGAATTTTTTATCACGGTAAAGGTCGGCAGTAGAGTGGTAGAGATGGTGGAAAGTGGTTTAAGAAGAAATGGGGGAGTTTTGGTTCCTACTCTACAACTAGTGACCCTTATCCAAAGTTGTTGGGTGAGTATCGTTCTCAGCATGATAGTGGGTTTAGGGCACAGAGTGCCCAATCTCAGGCTGGCGGGGCTTAGTTCACTCCATCATATCCCCCTTATAGATTCTGCTGGTAGGTGCACCATAGGTTTTGTGACGAGGAAAGGAATAGGTATTTTAAGTATGGTCAGATTGGTCACTTGCTGAGGGATTATCCTTCTAAGGTTGCTTTAGGGAAAATAAGATACATATTGTCACTTTATCAGCTCTTGCACCAAAGGGTGCTGCTTCTACTTCTAATACTGGCACTGGCTGGAATCGTTTGTATGCTCATGCTACCTTCCATGACTTTGATACATCTCCAGATGTCTTCACTGGTATATTACGACTCTTCTCTTATGATGTGTATTGCCTTTTTGATCCGGGGTCTACTCTTTCTCATGTGATCCTATTTGTTGTTGTATATTTTGGTTTCAGTACTGAGTGTATACCTAATATATTTTCTATTTCTACCCTGATGGGTGACTCTGTGGTTGCTAGAAGAGTCTATAAGTGTTATATGGTATATGTTAGTGACAGAGAAACTCTAGTAGATCTGATAGAGTTAGACGAGTTTGATTTTGATGTCCTATTGGGGATGGACTGGTTGAACTCATGTTATGCCTCCTTAGATTCCTAAATAAGCCGGTCATTGAGTGGGAAGAGGGCCTCTAGTGCCTAAGGAAAGATTCATTTCATATCTTAAAGCTAAGAAGTTTATTTCCAAGGGATGTCCTTATCATTTGGTTTGGTTTAAAGATTCTAACTCGGATGGTCATTCCTTACAATCCATTCTTGTGATTAATGAATTCCCCAAGGTTTTTCTTGACGATCTTCCAGGTATCTCTCCCGATAGGTAGATTGATTTTGGGATTGACCTTATTTTAAACACTCATCCTATTTCCATCCCACCTTATAGAATGGTTCCAGCAGAGTTGAAAGAGCTTAAGAAACAGTTAAAAGACATCTTTAACTAGGGTTTTATTCATCCTAGTATGTCTCTATGGGGAGCTCCTATTTTATTCGTGCGTAAGAAGGATAGTTCCCTTTGGATGTGCATCGATTACCTCCAGTTGAATAAGGTTATGGTAAAGAACAATTATCTTCTTTCTCGAATTGATGATTTGTTTGACCAACTTCAAGTTGCTAGATATTTCTCTAAGATTGATCTTAGACCGGGTTATATCAGCTAAAGATTAGGGAAGTGGATATCCCTAAGACTGCCTTTCAAACTCGGTATGGTCATTATGAGTTCTTAGTCATGTCTTTTGGTTTGAGTAATGCCCCAACGACATTTATGGATCTCATGAATTGGGTGTTCCATTAGTTTCTATATTTGTTCATCATAGTATTTATAGATGATATTTTGGTGTACTCAAACAGTGAGGTTGATCACGCCGACCATCTTCATATAGTATTGCAAATCTTAAAAGATCAGCAATTGTATGCTAAGCTTTCAAAGTGCGAGTTCTGGTTGGAAGCTATGACTTATCTGGGTCATCTCATTTCTAGTGAAGGGATCATGGTGGATCCCCAGAAAGTTGTAGTAGTTAAGAAGTAGCTTAGCCCACGACTCCAACCGATATTTCAAACATCTTGAGTTTAGCCAGTTATTATAAGAGGTTTGTAGAGAGCTTCTTTTCTATAGCTTCCTCACTGACTATGTTGACCCAGAAGAATCTGAAGTTCTTGTGGTCTAATTCTTGAGAGGGTTATTTTGAAAAGCTTAAAGATAAGTTGACTTCAATTCCAATTTTGACCCTTTCCGAAGGTAATGATGGATTTATGGTTTATTATGATGTGTCCCACATGGGACTTAGTTGTGTGTTGATACAACATGGTAAAGTGGTGGCCTATGCTTCTAGGAAGTTTAAAGTTTATGAGAGGAATTATCTGACTCATGACGTTGATTTGTTAGCCATAGTGTTTGCATTGAAGATTTAGCATCAAAATTTATATAGGGTCTATGTAGATATCTTTTCTGATCATAAGAGCCTACAATATATGTTCACCCAGAATGAGTTGAATCTCAGGCAAAAGAGGTGTCTTGAGTTGCTGAAGGACTATGACATAAGTCTCCATTACCACCCAGGTAAAGCTAATGCGGTTGCTGATGATCTTAGCAGATTATCCATGGGGAGTCTAGCTCATGTGTATGACCATAAGTGGGAATTAGATAAAGATATTGACCATTTGTCTAACTTTGTAGTTCGTCTCTTGGACTCTGAGAACGGGGTATGTTTGTACAAAAGGTAGCGTAGTTATCTCTCGGTACTGAAATTAAGAAGAAACAGGTATTGGATCCTGTCTTAGTGAAGATTAAGGGAGATGCAGGATAACAAAAGTTTATATCTTTTGAGATTGGTGGCGATGGTATCTTTAGGTACCAAGGAAGATTATGTGTTCCCGATGTAGATGGGTTGTGAGAAAGGATCTTAGCTGAGGCTCATGAATTATGTTATGCCATTCATCCTGGTTCAACTAAGATGCATCATGATCTTAAGAAGATTTATTAGTGGAACTATATGAAGTGAGATGTGGCCAATTTTATGGCTAAATGCATAGTGTGTCAACAAGAGAAGGTTGAGCACTTGCGACACGAATGGTTGTATCAAGAAATTTGGTTGCGTTTATGGAAGTGGGAAGTGATTAACATGGATTTTGTTACCGGTGTTTCTTAGTCTCGGAATCAGTTTGATTCAATTTGGGTCATCATGGATAGGATGACTAAGTCTGTACACTTCTTACCAGTAAGAACTAATTATTCGGCAGAGAATTATGCAAAGTTATTCCTCAAAGAGATTGTGAAGTTGCATGGGGCGCCTGTTTCTTTCATGTCAAATCATGTAACTAAGTTCTCGCCGCAGTATTGACGTTCATTTCATTGAGGTTTGGGAACTTAGGTGGGCCTTAGTACTGTTTTCCACCCGTAGTTGGATTGGCAAGTGGAAAGGACTATTCATACATTGAAAGATATGCTTCGGGCTTGCGTGATTGACTATAGTGGTAGTTGGGATGGATCAATTTAAGGACTTGTATGGTAGAAGGTGTAGGTCCCGATCGGGTGTTTAAAGTTGGTGAGGCTGAAATATTTCACCCAAATTTGGTTCACTAAGTGATGGAGAAGGTGAAGGTGATTCGGGAGAGGCTTAAAGCCGCAGAAAATTGCCAAAAATCCTACACGGATGTAAGGCAAAGGGAATTAGAGTTTGAGGTTGGCGATTGGGTGTCCTTGAAGGTGTATCCCATGAATGGAGTAATGCGGTTTGAGAAAAAAAGGAAGCTCAGTTCCCTATTTGTTGGTCTGTACTTGGTGTTGAAGAGGATTTGCAATGTTGCATATGAATTAGAGTTTCCCTCTAGTTTGAGCTCCATTCATCTGATGTTTCACGTTGTGATGTTGAGGAAGTGCGTGGATGATCCTTCGGCAGTTGTTCCTTTATAGGAGGTAGGTATTTCAGATTGTTCATCTTATAAGGAAGTCCCATTTGAAATTTTGGATCAGCAAGTTCGTCGGTTACGAACGAAGGACGTAGCTTTGGTAAAGGTTCTTTGGAGAAACCACAAGGTTGAAAAGGCTACTTGGGAATCTGAAGAGGACATAAAGTCCAAGTATCCATTCTTGTTCTCCACTTCTGATAATCGTGCTTAAGGTATGTGTATTCCTGGAAGACTTTGTTTTCTGACTTTATTAAAAGAAAGAGTGATTTCCTTAGCATCTTTATTATCTATCTTTGTTAAAGGTAAGAGTAGAGGTATGTAGAGACAATTCTTGCAAATAAATGCCTTGTCCCATCATTCAGGGACGAGTGATTCAAGTGGGGGAGAATTGAAATACCCAAGACTTTGGCCCTTGAAAATTTCTTAAGCTTTGAGCTCATTGCCTTGGTTACGACTAAACGTTGGGGTCGTAAGGTGTTTTGATGACTCATTGGGATGATTCGTAACCAAATTATGTAAGTTTATAGCATGATTATGCTCTGAGAATGAGTGGCTACCTATGAACCATAGGAATTTATTATGAGTCGTGGTAGGCTATCCAATGTATACCCTAAATAAGTTATGTGTTGATTACGACTGGGACCTCCAAGTCGTAGGGTCCCATTACGAGTTGGTTGGTTGAGTCGTAAGGTCAGCAGTAGGTGGTGTCCTAGAGACTGTCCTGGTTATGATTCGTGGTGATTAGAACTAAGGAATGTTTATGAGTCGATAGTTGACTCATAGTCAAAGGCGACCATTTTTCAGCTTTTATGTTTAGGGAATTCTAGATATTTCCCTTCTTACCCAACTTTAAACCCATGTCTTATAACATCATTATGGTGTCATTAGCACCCAGAAACAAATCAGAGTAACTTCTCAAATATTTCTGAATCCTCAAGGTCAAGAACACTTAGGGTTTTCAGAAGAGTGATCAATTAGGGCTGTCAAGTGTGATTTCTCTCTGTACATCTTACTATTTTAGGCATGTGATTCTTCCTTCATTGTTAATTTTGTAAAAGCATATGTATTAAAGTGTTATTCACATGGAATTATTTTGGTTTTGAAAACAATGGTTGTGGGTTTTGAATGCTTATTGTTGAATAATATTTTCCCATGATTTAATTATGATTATTCATGCTTTAAATGTGGTTTTGAACTTATGGGCGCATGAGTATGGTGAATGAATTAGGGAATTGTAATTTTTTTAAAACTTGTGAGTTTTGAAGTGGTTATGATCCCAACCCATAGTATAAAATTGGTTTTGTGTTATGAGAAAGGTGGGAATTTATAAATTGAACTAGTCTTGAACTATTGCATGTTGTAAAGAGGTATTTGAAACATAATGGTCTGATTTAATGAACAAAGACAGTCGGTGATCCCCCACCTTGTGTTAATGAACAAATGGAGTTGTTCTCCCCAAGTTAATGGAAATTGTTTTGGCATGATGTATTACCTAGAAAATGCAACAATGTATGTCATAATATGGAATGTGGTTCATGAATGAAATTTTGTGATATATTTTTTAACTGGTCTATAAAGAGGGTTGTGTAGCTGAATTAGGAAAGTGGAGGTTCAGGTGACCAATACTAGAAACTGCGTTTGCGAATGTAGGGGTCAAAGTGACCAGGGAGGTTCGAGTCCCCCTTATTATTATTTCAAGATTAGGGAGGTTTGAGTCCCCCGTAAATCATTATATGATCGGGTGCTTAATTTACCTTGGTATATTTTAGGAGGTTCGAGTCCCCAGTATGCATATATATATATATGATTATTCTCTGGTTCGTGTGGCTACACATACTAGGGCCCAACCACGGGGCGAGAGATGGGGCCCATATAGCTCTTGGGTTCTATTATATAATGGTTAAGCTACACAATTCAGGCTAAAGTTTACTAAATTTTTGAAAATGCATGTTAAGACTTGTTTCCTATCCCGACATGTGATATATATGTATATGTCTATATGCCTTTGATTATGTGCATTGAATTTGAAATGATTTTGAACTGTTGATCATGTCATTATGTTATTGTTAACACCTAGTTACTTGCTAGTGCTCCAACCGTTAACCATCTACATATGCTATATCCCACGCGATGCAATATTTGGCCATACTTCTACATCTCTTGTTCAGTGATCGTGGATTAATCGGGAGTCGACTTTAAGTGGTGAGCTTCCATTCTTCAGAAGGCTCCATTATAGGATTATGTTTCTCTTTTGAGTTATAAACTATTGGCTACTATTTTTGGGTATAGTCGGGAGCACGTCTCGACATTTTATTGATATTCAATTTTGAATCATTATTTAGAAGGCTTTGTTTTGACTACTATGGTTATTAAGCGGTGTCGGTCGGTCGTTTGGCCGGTCATCGGTGGATGGTTATGGACAAGTATTAAAATTTTCTTAATCTATGGAATGCTATCTTGTTATAGGTTCGGAATTCATCAGATTTTGGGGTGTGTTGTATTTAGGTTAGTTAGGTGCAGGGGTGATCTCTGTTCCACGCGGGGCTTGAGATGCCCGATATGACCAAACCTTAATTCGAGTCGTGTAACTTTTGAATGAGGATATGGTGATAATTTCTAACATATTTTATAGCAGCTTATAATTTCCTCCTTACTTTAGAAAAACTAACATACATCCTCCATCTTCTTTGAGGAACACATCTTTGCTCATTATTATATATTTATTAATCGTATATCGCCCATCAAAACTATTAGATGGACAACGTGTGGTTTCTGACTCAGAACCAACTTCGAGGGAGAATTAATCATAATTTATTGGTTTGATGTAAACAAGTACTTTTATATATAATATTTCAAACCAACATATGAAGTTTTTGTTCTCATTAGCAATGGTTAAGCTATTTATCGAAGGTATTCAATGCCAAATCGACATTATCAAGATGAATTGTCTTGATTACACAATCTGAAAAATTATGCTCTTAACTCAATTTCTTTGAGTAACAACTTTATGAATGTCAAACTATCGGTTGACAATAAACATACAAGTGATCATTTTATATTGATGCATCTTAACAGATTACATGACTAGCGAATGGACCAATATTTACCTTTTATACTTTTCAAATTTTGAGGGATCTAAATCCTAACATTAGTTGGTCCAACCAACTTACCATGAAATTGACATTAGGTAGAAATATAATTTACTACCTCTCTAAAATGTATTTGATATGTATAACATTCTTTAGTTATAGTATGTCTATATTACTTTATAATAGCATTTATAATCTAGTAATATTTTAAGTGGGGATAGTAAATCTAAATACGTTAAAATATTATTATTATATAATAGAAATTTTATTAGAAAAAAATTTCTATTAATTATGATATATTTAAAATATTATATTTATTTTAATTTAAATTTATGCAATACCCGAATATATACGTAGAGCAATTAAATTTGATAATTGATAAATATATAGACGTGACATGTCACTTCGGTGTCCAAATATTTGTTAAGTGTCAAGTTTGGGATTATTAAGGGTTAGTGGGTTTGGCACCTAGTTAGCTAATAGGTGGCAGCTTATCTTTGTTAAAGATGACACATATTAACAAATTTTAGTAATTCATTTAATGTGGATAATGGATATATATGCACTTTGGAATAAATTGTCCAATTAACTTAACAGCTTTTTAATGTATATACAACACTTCAATTTTTACTAAATCGTGCAGTTTAAGTGGTGCATATTAGTTGTTGTCCGTGATTTTGTTAACAAATATTTTATGATGACATGCTTGGGCTAGTTAATATATTAACATATTGTACAAATTATTTAAGCTCGGATTCTAATGGCACCATTCGGAGGCTTCTCAAAAAGCCATTTTAGCTTTAGCATCTAGATAGGTTAGGCTTTTTTTATCTTTAGATTAAGATTATTTAAGGTAATAGTGTACTATTATGCTAGTTTTGAATAAGTACTTGTAGTTTACGTTTCATTTAATATATATATATATATATATATATATATCACGCCTTATTTATCCAGTTAAGACACCGTTCTAGTAAATTTTGATATCTTATATTTTAGTATGATATAGCACTATCACTTTAGGACGTGGAATTAACTTACGGAACCTTGAATTCATCTCTTTTTAATTAAGATATGCAAATGGTTATTTAAATATATTTTATTTCTGGTTTAGGATCCAGCATATATGTTATTTTTTTCATTGATTGTGAATTTTTGTACCACTTTAACATTGGTAATGGTATGGTTTGAGTTTTAATTTTACCGTTGATATGGTTACTATGAGTTCCGATTCGAGTCCAGCATCTGTTTATGATGATTTGGGAATTCTGCTACTGATTTTTGATGTATTGGGAGTTGTGGTTTCTCTGAGTTGCAGTTCGAGTCCGACATTTGATTATGAGTTCTGTTGTATATCATATATGTGGCCTCTCATTATTACCCACTATTTTTTTTTAATCCGACATATGGCCTCTTGTTATTATCCATCACTACCGGATCAAGCTCGGCGTCTGGCTTCTTGTTACTACCTATTAGTACCGATTCAAGCCAGGGGCACATGTGGATTACTATGATTTCATGGGATGGGTTCAGTTACAGATCATTTATTTTTATTTTCATTAATTATTTCATGTGTGTCTCATCGGATTATGGGTCACGGTTGGATTAATTGTATTCTTCAGTGTATCTTGCGGGCTTATAGGGGCCTAGTTAGGTTATTTTTTATTTGACTTTATTACTGCATTATTTATCTTTCTGTATCGCTAATAATTATTCCTTTATCACATTTTCATAACTCGATAATTGTTTACCATTATATCCTTGTTTACTGTTGACTTAGATTAGACCCTCGCATTTTAGTTATAATTTTTCTATAATGAGCTCAATCGGCCAATGATGCCTAATGATTACCCATTCCTTTGGTAAGCATACTACACTTCTGCATCTTTTTCTTGATGCAGATTTGAGTAGTAGCAGTTGGCGTTGACGTGGTTCCTGCCTTTTAGTACTGATTAAGTTTAGGGTGAGCTTGTTGTCGTCGGGGGCTGATCCTCTTCTATCTATTCCAGTTTAGTATTTTGTACTCAAGACTACTTATACATATTTTGTATATTTTGAATTCTATCTAAGTACTCTAGATATCTTTTAGTAGTGGCTCTAGTACCAACCTTTTTAGGTTTTCAGAGGGATTCACTTGTATATTTTGGTAATTATCCATCTTTTGTTTTCTTATACTTTATATGTCTTCTAGTTGTTTTTCAGTTATTATTACCATTGTTATCATTGTATGCGATCTTTATTCTAGTTTCTACTCGTTAACTATCGTTTTGGTCTATGACTTGGCTTTTCTACTGGTAGAATAAAGTATGCGCCATCATGACTTGAGAAATCGGGTCGTGTTCCCTACCTACTCTACCCCTGATAGGAGAATCCCTTATATTCAACCATTCAACATCTACAGAAGTTACTACAATAATCACTTAGTCAATTTATGTCTTCCATATGAATATCTAATCAATAGTTTCAAATACGATTGTCTTATTAGATTTATTCCATAATTGTTTTAGCACCTCTGTTAAACAAAATAAATGCAGAAAATAACTACAAGAGACTCCCGATAACCTAGCCTAAACTAGTACTAGAGTATAGACAAGGAGTAGAGCCATTTATAACACATCATCTATGCAAGATTAAGAGGGTAGGAGCTATTCGAGTGTAACGCCCTGAGATTATCCACTAGATATTGCATGGTGCTTAGGACTACAAGTAGTCCTAAAGCTAACCCATGATATGCACTTAGCACTGAGTAAGAAATAATTTATATATACATGAGTGGAAACTTTAGCTTGTAAACTGAATTTTACTTGGAATATCAATCTCAATAAAACAAAACAAGGTAAAATAAACAACAACTGGAAATTTGAATGTCCAACAGAAGACAACTCATGGGTTCTGACAAGCCTCTAAATAAACTAAATAGCCACTGGGATAGACCTCAACTGACCCAAAAGAAAACATAAAGTTTGAACTTATACTTATTAGTTAACTTTATAATAACCACAACCTAGCCCTCAGAACATGAGGACTCACCAACTGTTAGGATGTAGAAAGTGGTGATTGTGGCTAATTATACTATCTAGGATGAATATCAGAACCTACATTATGAAATAATGTAGCCATACAAACATATATATAGTCATTACTCTGGAATGTACAGAGTATGTGGGGATGAATGAAGAAGTAAAATAAACATAAATCATAAGATTAAACCATGTATGCTAAGTATATGCATACTTATCATAATCAAGAAGAACACTAAGAATGGAAATGTACATAATCAAATACTTCTTTGATTCACTGCACTTAATTTTAGAATTCAATACTTTTCTTAAGGGAGATTCTTATAACTGACATAAACCTTGTAAGCTATCATGGATTTCAATGTCTTACCCAAGTTGAGAAGACTTTTTCTATACATTGCCATTGGTATAGAACCTTAACTAAAGTGATCACTAAACTGAGCCCATTTGGGCAAGGGAAACACTCTCTAGCGAGACTCCCTTTAACCTATGGTGGCATATAGTTTTTGACAAATAGGGTGCAGTGAACCCACATCCCCATTAGTTCTAGATACTACTCCCAAATAATATTAGTTCTCATATTTTTAAAAATTCACATTGAAATAAGCGTATACGCTTATAAGTCCAAAAATCAATCTTGCTTCTATTGCTAAATCTTGTTCTTAAATAACTTTGTAAATTTCATATCATGTATGAAATTCATAAGATCAAAACTAAAATCTTTAACACGTTGTGATAAACTGTAAACTGAAGTAGTAAGTCTGTATCACTTGTAAATTGACTACAACACCCTGAAAATCATGTACATTTATCAAATCATGGAATTTTGTATCAAAATGCTAAAACTCACTTCAATATATGAATCATACAAGGGAAAACATGAGTAAATATGAATTCTTCAGCTAAATAAACTTAACTCATTGGAAAACATCATAATATCAAAACATATAAGATGGATATGATCCCTAATATTTTAAATACACAAAATTCATGAATAAACTTGAGTTTTTGGGTAGAAATATAAAAGATAATCGTTGTTCAAATCTCAAATACCTGAACTAAATAAATCCTTGGAGAAAACTTGAATTGAAACCTTAGAAGTTTGAATTTTGGAGAAAAAAACTCTTCTTGAGTGTTCTTAAGAGTTTGGGAGGAGAGATACAGTGTAATTTGAGTTGGGGAATGGAGAAACTCATTTAATATTAGTTGTAGGATCAATTAGGAGGTAAAGGACGAAATTACCCTTAAAAAACTAAAATGTTAGCATCACTACAACCTTGGGCATGGAGTTTAAACAAATAAAGGTGTGCCACGCCAGTTGATTGTTGCATTTAGGGCATGCCACTATAGTAGCTCACAAGGTTTACAAAACAACTCTATACATTGCCATTATGTTTATACATTTCCATTATGTGTATTCTAATTCCAAGGGCATGACACACCCTTAACGCAACAATCAACTGGCGTGGCACACCTTATGAGCTATCATGGAGTCCAATATCTTCAATAACATTAGTTGAAGTTTGTAGGTTATGAACACCTGATGCCTAGGAGTTTAAACATATATCAGTTTACATGTTCTTAAGCATTTAAGATTGTGCATGAAGTGTTATCTTCAGAAAACCATGACTTGAGCATGTCAGTTGTCAGTTCATGTTTCAGTTTATATTTTAGTGTTATTTAGTTGGGTGTAATACTTAGTACCGAGTGATCATAGGGATGATGGCTCCCCCGTCAGTTAGACAGAGACCATTAGTAGCAGTAACTAAATTCCCAAACTATGGTGCCACCATAGGTTATAAGGGGTCCCCCATTTGTAGAGGCATGACATGCTAGTCCTTCAGGACATCAGTTTAGTAGATCCACACCAGCCAGTGTTAGTACCCTTAGTAAGGTACTAACGCCATTCCAATTGTGGGTATAGGTTGGATCCCGATTTACTGAAGTTATGGTATGTCAATTATTATTAGCTCTACAGTGCTTAATTAATTTTCAGTTTATGTTTAGTCCAGGTTTTCTTTACCAAGTGTTCAGTACTCAGTAATTAAGTTATCCATCACATGTTTATACTTGGTCTTGCATTCAGTTTAAATGTTTATGCTTTCATGTTAAGTTTATATATGTATATATCAGTTAGCTTCCTGTAGCACATACTCAGTGTATTCAAAGTACTGATCACATACTTCTTTACACTACATTGTCTCATAAAATAGGTTCGAACTCTCAGTATCCGGACCGCTCTTAGCACATCTATGCTTCACTCAACTGCAATCTTTGTGAGTCCTCATTAGTTGAGGACCAAATATAAGTTTTTTATTTTTAGTATTTCATTTATTTTAGTTAGTCCAAGTTAGTTGGGGACCTGTCCCAACAACTCATCATGTTTAGGGACTTTCAGATAGGTGTTTAGCTTTTTAGTTTTTATCAAGTATGTCAAATAGTATTAAAATTTACTTTATTACTATTCATCATCATTTTGTCTCAGTTAGCTTCCACCCAGTGTTTATTAGTTTATTTTAGCATTTATTGCTTATGCCAGGCCATGGGTTTTCTTGGGATCACTTTTGACTCTAAGCACCGTGTTATGACAAGAGGCAGTCTCAGGTAGTGAAAAACTTGGTATTAGATCACAAGGTTTAAGGTATCCTAGGGTGCCTAAAAGTCGTGTTAAGTAGAGTATTATTCAAAGGTGTGGAGCACTCTACGTTTATGGGAAAGAGTCTATGAAACGTTTTAGGAAAATCTCAATTCTTTCAATTTTTATGTCGTGTTATAGAGCATAAGATCTATTAAAATTCTTTTTCAAACTCGTTCTCTACCCGTTTACAAAAACTTCCTTCTAGAAGGGGTAATAGGATGAGGAATGGGGACAAACCAGCACCACTGCCTGTTCCTGAAGACCCTATGAATAAAAAGGTCTCTTATGCTAAATTTAATATTGCTTTCAAAACATTGACCTAATCTGTGGCTAGTCAAAACAACCAAAAAGTTATTTTCCCTGCCAACCTAGTAACAAATACGACAACAACTTGGATCCAAGACTTTACTTGAATGAATCCTCTGGTGTTCTTTAGATCCAAGCCTACAAAAGGTCCTAAGGAATTTTTGGATAGTGCACAGAAGGTGAGTTAGATCATAGGTGTCACCTCGAGTGAAAGTGCTAACATAGCTGCTTACCAATTGCAAGGGGTGTCTTATACCTAAGTCAAGCAGTGGAAGGAGAATAGAGGTACCGATGCAAGGCTTTTGGAGTGGTATGAGTTTGTTACTTCTTTTCTAGATAGGTTCTTCCCACTTGAGTTGATAAAAGACAAGGTTTAAGAGTTTATCAACTTGAAGCAAGGCAACATGAATGTTAAGGAATATTCACTAAAATTTACTCAACTGTCGAGGTATGCTTCAAATATGGTGGCTAATTCTAGGGCTCGAATAAGCTAGTTTGTATCTGGTGTTTCTGAGGATGTGGTTAAGAAGTATAGGAAAACTATGTTTATTAATGAAATGGAACTCTCTAGATTGATGGTTTATACTCAGTAGTTTGAGAAAGAGAAGATTAAAGACATGGAAAAGAAAAATAAAAAGGTCAGGATCAGTAGTTTCAGATTGTCTTAGCAAAGGTTTGATAATGGAAATCATTCTCAATTCTATCAAAAATCTTCAACTCCATCCCCATCATCTACTAGTGCTCCAGTGCCTATGTTTCAATAGGATACTCGCGATAGAGCACCAGGATCAAAGACCCCGCACCAACCCGATCTACAATAGATGTGGTAAGAACCATAAGGGTGAGTGCATAGCTGGCAGTGATGCGTGCTTTGGGTGTGGAAAATCTGGCCATAAAATAAGTGATTGACCAGTAGTTACATGGAGGGGCTGAAACAATCATTAACAGGACAAGACTAACTCCTCATAAATTCTAGTAAGTCACCCGACTTAGTAGGGTGCCATTCTAGTGCAACTAATGTACATCGTCAGAATTGACATTATGCCCTTTACACTTAACAAGATCAGAAGGGTTCTTCTGATTTGGTTACTGGTATGTTACAAGTTTTTTATATTCATGTGTATGCATTATTAGATACCAGAGTTACACTTTCATTCATGACTCCTGGCATAATAGACAATCCTTAAATCCTTGCAGAACACTTCTCAATTTCTACTCCAGTTGGTAGTTCAATCATGGCCAGGCGGGTTTACAGAAATTGTATTCACGATATAATAGAAAGTCAATTCAGTCGATCTTGTTGAATTAGATATGACTGACTTTGATATTATTATTGTCATAGATTATATCCACTCTTTCTATGCCACAGTTTACTGTAGAAATAGAATAGTCTAGTTTAGTTTCCTAATGAGCTAGTCTTTGAATTGAAGGGTAGTACCTCAGTGCCCATGGGTCGGTTTGTCTCTTTCCTAACGTCGGGGAAAATGATTTCCAAAGGATGCATCTATTATCTTGTTTGAGTCAAGGACTAAAGTTTTGAAATCCTAAATCTCAGTCAATTCAAGTAGTGAATGAGTTTCTAGGGCATTTCTTGAAAATCTTTTCGGAGTTCCTATCAAGAGGGAAATTGACTTTGAAATAGATCTCCTTCTAGATACATAACCTATTTCAATTCCGCCTTATAGAATGGCTCCAATTAATCTTAAGAAGTTGAAGAAACATTTGAAAGATCTCCTAGATAAGGGTTTCATTTAGCCTAAAATATCTCCATGGGTTGCTCCATTTCTCTTTGTGCACAAGAAGGACAGTTCTCTTTGAATATATATAGACTACCGTCAGTTGGAAAAAGTTACAATCAAGAATAGTTATCACATTCCCAGGATTGATCACTTGTTCGACCAACTTCACGTTGCTAATTATTTTTCTAGGATAGACCTCAGATGCGACAATCATTAGCTCATAGTCAGAGAATATGACATTTCAAAGACAACCTTCAGAACTCGGTATGGTAACTTCAAATTTGTAGTTATGTCTTTTGGACTAACAAATTCTCCTGCAACTTTTATGGACTTGATGAACAGAGTGTTTAAGAAGTACTTGGAAATATTAGTCATAGTCTTCATAGATGACATTCTCGTTTATTCTTATAGTGAGGGTGAGCATGCAAACCATTCAAGGATAGTTTTGCAGACTCTCAAAGATCATCAGTTATTCACTAAGTTTAATAAGTATGAATTTTGGTTGAAATCAGTAGCTTTCCTCGGTCATATTTTTTCTGTTAAAGGCATTCAAGTTGATACTCAAAAGACCAAAGTAGTAAGGAATTGGTCTAGACCTATCTCTCCATTAGACATTAGGAGTTTAATGGGTTTAGCCGATTATTATAGATGGTTTGTTGAAGGATTTTTCTCTATTACCCAATGTACAGACTGACTCAAAAGAAGGTCAAATTTCACTAGTTCTATCTTTGTGAGAAGAGTTTTCAGGAGTTGAAGACTCAACTCACCTTCTCTCTAGTTTTGACTCTACCAGAGGGTTCAGATGGTTTCATGGTGTATTATGATGCTTCTAAAGTTTATCTTGATTGTGTGTTGATGTAGCGAGACAAGGTTATAGAATATACCTCTAGACAAATCAAGCCTCATGAGAAGAACTACCCGACTCATGGTCTTGAGTTGGAAGCTGTTGTTTTTGCCTTAAAGATTTGGAGGTATTACCTTAATGGGGTTCATATTGATATGCTTACATATCACAAGATTCTTCAGTATGTTTTTAGTTAGAAAGATATAAATTGTTAGAGAAGGTGGTTTGAGTTGTTGAAGGATTATGACATGAGTGTCTTATATCACCCGTGTAAGGCCAATGTTGTGGCCAATGCCCTTAGCAGATTATCTATGGGAAGTGTTGCCCATGTTGAGGATAAGAAAAAGGATCTAGTTTGTGAGGTTCATCAGCTTGCTAGGTTAGGAGCTTAGTTGGTTGATTTGGCCAATAGTAGTGTATGAGTTCAGAATGGTTCAGAATTTTCCTTGGTTGTTTAGGTAAAGGAAAAGAAAGAAAGTGATCCCAGTTTGCTTTAGTTGAAAAATGCAGTAAGGGATCAGAAGGTCGAGCTTTTCTCCGAAGGGGAAGATGGTGTTCTTCATTGCTAGTATAGATTATTTGTTCCAAACATTGGTTATTTGAGACAACAAATGTTAGCAGAGGCTTACAGTCCTTGATATTCTATACATCCAAGATCCACTAAGATAGACCGCAATTTGTGGAAAGTTTATTGGTGGAATGGTATAAATAAGGATATTACAGAATTCATGGTGAAATATCCAAATTGGCAGTAGGTTAAGGTTGAGAACCATAGGACTAGTGGTATGATTTAGGAATTCATCATCCCTACTTAGAAGTGGGAAGTGGTGAATATGTACTTTATCACAGGGTTTCGTCATAGTCATCGTCGCCATGATTTTATTTGGGTTGTTGTGGATCGAATGAGTAAGCCAACTCTTTTCTTTCTAGTTAATACTTCAGATTTTACTGAGTATTATTCTATACTCTATCTTAGGGAGTTGGTGAAATTCCATAGAGTCCCTTTGACCATTATTTCATACAGAGGTACCCAATTTACCTCTTATTTTTAGAAGACATTTCAAAAGGGTCTTGGTACCCAAGCTCATCTTAGTACAAATTTTCACCGGTAGACAGATGGTCAGGAAGAGAGTACCATTCAAACATAATAAGACATGTTGATATCTTGTGTAATGGATTTAAAGGGCAGTTGGGATGATCACTTTCCATTGATAGAGTTTTCTTTCAATAACAACTATCAATCCAGTATTCAGATGACCCATTTGAGGATCTTTATTGTAGGAAGTGTAGATCTCCTATCGGTTGGAGAAGCTGTGTTGATAGGGATAGATTCAGTTCATAAGGCAATGGATAAGGTTCAGCTGATTAGAGAAAGGTTGAAAACAACGCAAAGCCGTCAGAAATCCTATGTAGATGTGAGGAGGATGGAGCTTGAATTTGATGTTGGCGATTTTGTTTAATTGAAATTTTTTCCCATGAAAAGGGTGAAGATATTTGGTAAGAAATGGAAACTCAATCCCCATTATATTGGTACTTATAAGATTTTAAGACAGTATGAGAAGGTAGCCTATGAGTTGGAATCTCCTGCAGAGTTGGCATCAATGCATCTAGTCTTTCATGTCTCTTTGTTGAGGAAATGCATTGGTGATCCAGCGTTAGTAGTCCTTATAGAAAGGATTGGCATGGAAAATAGTCTATCTTATGAAGAGGTCCCAGTTGAGATCCTTGATCTTCAGGTTCGTAAGTTGAGGAATAACGAGGTCACTTTAGTGAAGGGCCTGTGGAGAAATTAGTCAGTTGAGGGAGCTACTTGGGAAGCAGAAGCAAATATGATGACAAAGTATCCCCATCTCTTCCCTTCAAACCCAGTTCCATCTTGAGGTATTAGTTTTCCTTAATTAATTAATTCCTTTATTTCTATCTCATCCATCCAACTATCTATATGTTATAGCATGTATTCATGAGTCCAGTTCAGTTCATGCATCAATCGTAAATTCAAATATCAGTTCATGATTCAGTTTGTAAGTATTTAGTGTAAAATTTCAGCTCTCCAATAGCTCTTCAGCTTAGTCAGTTTCATTAGAGGATAAATGACCCCAAGGAGGAGATATTGTAATATCCCAAGTTTTCAAGCTCCAGACCCATCTAAAGATAGGCCATTAGATTAGCTTTCCAACGCCATGAGTCTCACCTTAATCTGATGTCATGAAAAAAGTTAGGGAAATTTTTTTGAAGGACCTGTCTAACTGACAGTGATAACGACTCTAGCAACGAGTAATTATAAGATGTAATGAGTCATTGTGTACGAGTCATTCCCACTCCAGTGAGGGTTTTAGATTTTTGGCCCTGTGGCAATGAGTCCAACTCATGATTCATTATGAGACATAACGAGTTGTTGAATGGACCCGTTGCTACACTGGTAAGAAATCTAGAAAATTTAGTCTCTGACGACGACTACTCCTAATGGCTTATGATCACACCTAATGAGTTGTTAGGAGGAGGAGTTGTTTCCTTAACAATAAGGGATAATAACTCAGGACCTCAGATCACAACTTAGACCACTAATTGTGACCAGTCATAGCGAGTCATTCGGTGAGTCGTAACGACTGGAACCAAAAATCACTACACAATTATAAAAAAGGGCTTTTAGAAAATTCCCGTCCTTTTAACCCCAAACCCAGGGATCAACTTATCCTAATACCTCATAAATCCCAAAATCATTACACTTAGCAAAAAGAAAACGATTCTCTTCTTATCCAAAGAAAAAAAAAAGATTCTCCAAGTTTAAGAACAAGTTCCAAATAATTCCCCAAGAAATTCACTTCAGGTATATAGGATTTGATTAGTGGGTCCTTTCTACCTATTGAGTCCTAAGAACTGTTTAATTCACAAGCAATATTACTTTCCCCATGAATTGGGTTCCAGGTCAAATATGAGTTTCCCTAAAAAAATTTAGTTTATTTTGTAGAAAATCCATGAATACTTGTTGTCCTATAAGATTAACGTTCTCCCATGTTCAAAATCATAAATTTCCCCGTCATGACAAGTTGTTGAGTATGTGAATTTTAAATGGTAAAATTTTTGTACCATGTTTCGTTAATGCTATCATGTTCATTTACATCAGTCAAACCTGATGGGTTATTAACACCAGATACCTAGAAGTTTAAGCATATATTTGTTTACATGTTCTTGAGCATTTCAGATTTGTAACGCCCCAAGATCCCATCCCGAGATGTCACACGATGCTTGTGACCCCGAAGGACCACAAGCTAACCCTTTACTGATATCTGTACCAGTACACTGCATAATATCTAGAATAAATGCAGAAACTGGCCACAAGGTTCAACACATCTATAAATACTCAAAATATAAAACTGAATACTATACAATACATCCGTCTGCAAAGCCTCTAATATGACTGAACCGTGGAGTTGATGGGAAAGGTCCCCAACTAACTCCGTCAACTGAAAGTAAATAAAATTTTGATTACAATAATAGAAAACTAAAACCCATCCTCGAAAGAAGAGGACTCACTGCTACTGCTGCTGACTGGGACTGATCTGCTGATGATACTCTGGGTCCTGTACCTCTAAACCTATGGTGCCAAATGAGACACCATAGCGCAAATGCGTCAGCACAAAATGTACCTAGTATGTAGATGGGGTAAGGCTAAATTCAAGGTCTCATGCATGCAAAATATGTATAACCTATATGATCATGAGAATACCGCACGAAAACAAGGACACATACAAGAATGCATAAATCATACTCATAATCATCACAAATCTAGACACTTGACCTTGGATACCTCTTTACTGCGAGCTAAACTCACTACCATCACTGAGATACTGAACCACTGACTTATTTGCTACTGATAACTGAGGATCTGAGTATACTTATATCAAAGACTTAGTTCTGAGCTTACCGTTTTTAACTGACAGAATTAGAGATTTAAATTTTCTAATAGATAACTTTGGAAGCTTTATCAATGATAATAAAATAGGATTATATCCAAATCCGACAACAAGAATACTCAACAAATTCTGAGAAGGAGACCAAGCCTATCTGACGGGAGATCTTTAAATATGATAATAAGAACATTCAACATGATTTGAGACTGAGATCAAGCCTCTCTGATGGGAGATATTTAAATATGATAGTAAGTATCTGATATGAGGCCAAGCCTATCTGACGAGATGGTCCATGAATCAATGGAACTATCTGAGTTCCTTACTGAGATGGGCGAATGTACCACACGGTCTTGACTTCTGAAGATTGATACTGAAACTACAACTGTGGGAAGTATTCACTTAACCTACATGCCCCGACCTACCACAGGTGGGGTCCAACCTGTAACCCCAGCTGGAAGGGCGTCAATACTGTGCTACGGGTAAAGACTCACTCTTGGGTCAAGCCTCTCTGATGGGATGAACCTCGCAGGAAGTCGACCTTAGGCAATATAATATTCAACCTCTTTGATGGTGACAGCCTCTACTGATAGGGACTCCTGTATCCTACACTGGCTACGCAATTCTAGAGTTCAGGGATTGCTACTAACGACTCCAGCCTCTCTCTCTAATGGGAGGAATCGCCATCCCTTCCCTTGCTCGGTGCTAGTTTCTACTCCCAACTGAAAGACTCTAACTGAATCCTTAGAATGAACACAATAAAGCTGAATCTGTTTACATGATCATGTTTCTCAAATGATCTAGCTGAAATATGCCGAGATCACTTGGTTCTGTGTCTGACAGAAACAATATTGAATCACGGTATCTGACTGACGATACATAGCTTGGTTAGATTATTTGAATTATTTTTTAGATTAGAATTGAATCACTTGAGTTCTATTAGGACTGGGCTGAGTACAGGTCTGAGGCTAGATTACTAGGGATACAGAAATTACAGAGATAACTGAGATTACTGAGCTTTATTAAGCTTCGCACTTGTCTAAGGATACAGAGTTCTATAGTTCACTAAGTTCTGAAAATCATGGCTCGATTGGAATTATCGAGAAACTGACACAGGCTCTAGACAACAACTCTATTTTTAGGTATAAATACCTCCAGGACTCGATAACATAGAAGTAAAGCATCATCATTCATTCAAGCATATTCACAAGAAACTCAGAAATCATGCCATATATTCAATTTCACAATTATTAAAACATCACCTCAAGCCTCCAAGGATTCACAAACTTCTACTCATCATCACAACTACTAAGGGGTCACTCTAAGCGTTTCAGAATCATAACATACTTTCCCCCTCACAAACCTTACGGCATCGCATCTATCATTTAGGAAATATAAATCTCTATTCACCATCATGATTACCAGAGAATCACTCCCAACATTTAGGGGGGGTCATCAATATCGATTCATCGTCACAAACTACCTTAAGGAAGACATGCTATTAAATTATTCCCCATTCAACGAAGTCTTTCATCAAGTACTTCACACCTATATCGGTCTCGACATATATCTAGATATCATGAGATTTCAGGAAAACTTCACACTATTATGTCATTACTTTCTTGCTAACCACTTAGCATGTATCAAAACTTAAAATAAATCAAAGAGCACTCACTTGGGAGATTTACCGCTATTTCATCTCAACTTACTCGCTACGGTCTTTTGAAAACCACTAGACATGTCCGGTTCTACACCTACTCGGGGATTCCATATTATTATTATGGCTCATTCTGCTCACTAAGGCATTTTATCAAACACTAGGTGTGCATGGACTAGCCCACAACTTTGGGTTTCCCCTTTAACATACTATAATGCCCATCTATGCTTCACCTCAGCCTTTCATCCAACCTATGGGGTACATACTCCGCTTATTCAACCATATCTACACCCTAATATCATGAACACCACACATAGACACCAACTTCAAAAGGGCTCATCACAATATCACATAAATTCCACATACTAGGGTCAAAGACCATAAATCTTGCAAACAATCATGAATCCAAACTCAACAACACAAGTAACATCAACTTCAACTCATACAAATCATGAAATATCACAAAACATAAAATCCTTAATTTTAAAAAAGGGTACTTGAGCTTCTTGGATGAAAGGGACCAACGAATCAACATCTACATACTTGAGAATTAATTTTCTTGAAGGCTCTTGAAAGGAGTTCTTGATTTCTCTAGAGCCTTCTTGATCTATCTTGAATTTTATGAAAGGAGAAGAGAGTATTTTGATTTTGGAAACCCTAATTTTTAGGTGGAAGAGAGAAAAATTAAGTTGAAAGCCCTTGGCCCGGTATTTATAGAGCTGGGGGAGGATGTGGAAAAGACCAAAATACCCCTTTAAAATTGTCTTGAAAATTTCGATCGGGGTCTGAGATGGTCGACCTGACGGTCCATCAGAGGGAATGACGGTCCACCAAGTCGTCCGTCACTCGGGGTCCAGGAATGGGATATTCTTCCTCGGTCTGACGGGCCCCTTGACAGTCCATCAACTTTCTGACGGTCCACCACTTTGGCCGAAACATGATGAATGAAAAAGGAAGCCATTGACTTGGTCTGACGGGACACTTGAAGGTCCACCAAGGAATTGGCGGTCCATCAGATCGACCGTCAAACCTGCGATTCTGACAACGCTCAGTAAAACAGCCATAACTTCTTCATTCGATGTTGGATTTTGATGAAATTGGTATCGATGGAAATCTTGTTCAATTATCTACATGACTAAAAGTAGAAATTAGGGAAATTACACACGATTCAAAAAATTTCATACTTGGGAAGATACTTCTGAAACTTTTAGACTCAGATTTTTCGCTTTGCTGGATACGCTCTAAGGCTCAGACTAGAAGAGAACTTTGCAGGGTATTACAAGATTGTTCATGTAATGTTATTTTCCAGAAAACAATGGCTTGAGTATATCAGTTATCAATTCATGTTTCAATTAATATTTCAGTGTCATTCAATTGGGAGTAATACTTAACACCGAGTGAACGCAGGGATGACTGCTCCCCCATCAGTTAGGTAGATACTATTAGTATTAATCCCTAAGTTCCAGAACTACGGTGCCACTATAGGTTATAAGAGTCCCCCATAAGTAGAGGCATGACATCCTAGTCCTTCGAGACATCAGTTTAGTGGATCAACTCTAGCCAGTGTTGGTACCCTTGGCAAGGTACTGACACCCTTATAATTGGGGTCATAGGTTAGAGCCTGATTTGCTCAAGTTGGGGTATATCGGTTATTGTTAGCTCCCAAAGTCATCAGTTTAGTTTTATTTTATGTCCAGTCCAGGCTTGCTTGGCCAAATATTCAGTGTTCAGTCATTCTGTTTATCTATCACATATTTATACTTGGTCTTGCATTCAGTTTATATGTTCACGCATTCATGTTCAGTATATATATATTAGTTATCTTTCCATCTTGTGTACTCAGTACATTTAAAGTATTGATCGCATACTTTGTTATGCTATAATGTCTCATAATATAGGTTCCGACGCTTAGTTCTCGGACTGCTCTTAGCAAATCCACGCGCTACTCGACTACAATCTTGGTGAGTCCTTATTAGTTGAGGACTATTTACGAGTTGTTTATTTTCAGTATTCCATTTATTTCAGTTAGTCCAAGTTAATGGGGGACCTATCCCAAAAACTCATCATGTTTAGAGGCTTTGAGACATATATTTAGATTTTTATTTTTCATCGATTATTTCAGACAATATTAACATTGACTTTATAACTATTCACCATCAGTTTATCTTAGTTAGCTTCCGCCCAGTCTTTGTTACTTTCTTTTAGTGTTTATTGTTGATGCCAGGACATGAGTTAGCTTGGGGTCACTTGTGACTCTAAGCACCATGTTATGACTAGGGGAAGTCTTGGGGCATGACATTATCACTCCAGCCCACTGGTTTTTGCGTCAGGGTGTGTCATGCCTCTGTGGCATTCCCTAATTGCGTACCTTTACTTTTTAGGGTCACAAAATGCCCCAAAATGCATTATAAAAATTCAATAACACTTTCTAATGGTCCCATGAACATTCCTTATCATTATTTAACTCAAAAATTGCCTTAAAAAGCATGATATCTATCATAATATAATCATCATGATTTTGGGGTCTAACATTATCTCCCTTCTAGGACCATTCGTCCTCGAATGATGGTTGGGCTGCGGAAACATCTATATTATGGGTGCATTACGTTAAGGTCTGAAGATTATCTTGATTTGCGACTGAAACTAGTCATATCAACAAAAAACATACAGCTGAAATGATTGACTACACATGAACCTTATAAGTTAAATTGATATAAATAAGCATGTTGGTGAGTAGAATAGATTTGAAGGAATTTCTTACCTTAAGCTAACTATGTGATAGGAGAAAATAGATAAGGATATGACTCATCATGTCAGCCTCTGCTTCTCACTTTGTTCCCTCAATTAACTGATTTCTCCATAGAACTTGCACTGAAGTTACTTCTTTATTCCTTAACCTTCAAACTTGGTGATCAAGAATTTCAACTGGGATATCCTTATAGGATAAACTATCCTTCACTCAAATAATTTCTATGGGTACTACTAAGAATAATTCTCCAGTGCACTTCTTCAGCATAAACATATGGAAAACTGGATGAATGTCGGCTAATTTTGATGAAAGATCTAGCTCTAAAGCGACATCTCCAACACATTTTACGATTTCATATAGACCAATATATTAGGGACTGAGCTTTCCTTTTCTTACAAACCTCATCACTCCGTTCATATTTAACACCTTCATAAGCACCCAATCATCCACAACGACCTTTATTTCTCCCGTTCTCATATCTACATATGATCTCTAACAACTTTGAGAAATTTTCAACCTCTGAAGAATCAACTGAACCTTCTCCATATCTTTGAGAACAAAATACAACCCAATCAAAGTGGCCTCACCAACTTAAAACCACCCTAAGGTGATTTACACCTACACACATATGAGGCTTCAAATGAAGCTATCTGAATACGAGCACGGTAACTAGTATTATATGCAAATTCAATCAGCAGTAAATTATCATCCCAATTTCCATTGAAGTCAATCACACAAGCTCTAAAAATATCCTCTAGTGTTTGAATAGAATGCTCAGCCGTACCATTTGTCTGTGGGTGGAAAAAGGTACTAAGCTTCATCTTTGTACGAAGGCCTTTCTGAAATGATTGCCAAAATGAGAAGTAAATGGATTACGTCGATCTGAAATGATGGATAAAAAAATCCCATGGAGTCTTACTAGATCGAGAACATATAGCCTAGAATAATCTCCAGTCATATCTGAGGTCTGAACAGGAAAGAAATAGGCTGAATTGATCATTCAATCTACGTTGACCCAAATCGAATCATGCTGATGTCTGGTGTGAGGAAGTTCTATAATAAAATTCATATTAATGACCTTCAATTTCCTAGTAGGGATGTTAATATCCTGAAGTGTACCTCTTATTCTTTAATGCTCAACTTTCATATGCTGACAGTTGGGACACTTAGCCACAAACTCTGTTATGTCCCTCTTCAGACCATTCCGCCAATAAACTTCCTGCAGATCGTGGTATGTCTTTGTAGCACCAAGGTAAATCAAATACTTAGAACTAAGAACATTAACTAATATCTTTCACTCAACCCATCAACATTAGGAAAACATATACAACCTTAATAGTGAAGGACTCCATCTCCCACTTGGGAGAAAACTTTAACATTTTACTAATGAATTTCTTCCATTATCTGGCTAAGTATAGGATCATTAAGCTATCCCTCTTTCACTTCAACCACTAAAGATGACTCTGGACCATTCTAAACCATTAAACCACCATCATTCGTGTCATGAAAACAAACGTCTAATCAAGCTAATCTATGCACCTCTTTGGCTAACTCTTGTTTCTTCTTTTCCACATAGGCTACACTACCATAGACAACCGACTCAAAAAGTATCATTTACTATATTTGTCTTACCCAGATAGTAGAGCATATTCATGTCATAATTCTTTAGAAATTCCAACCAACTTCTCTAATGAAATTTAAATCCTATATGAATACGTATTGAAGATTCATATGATCAATGAAAATGTCCACATGCACACCATATAAATAATGGCTCCAAATTTTCAAGGTAAACACAACAACTACTAATTTCAAATTGTGAGTCAAATAATTCTTTGTATGATCTTTAAGCTATCTAGAGCCATAAGTTATTACCCTTCCATTTTGCATCAATACACAACCTAAACCAACTATGGGGGAATCAAAATACACAAAAAATCCGTCTAACCCATTTGGAAAAGCTAAATCGGCGCTAAAGTCAATCTATCCTTCAACTTATTAAAGTTTTTCTCACATTTGTTTGACCTTTGGAACTTTACCTTCTTTTATGTCAACTTGGGCAACGCTGCAACTATTGAGGAAAAACCCTCAACAAATCTCCTGTAATAATCATCTACACATAGAAAGCTCCTAATATTGGATAGAGTAATGGGTCTAAGCCAGTGTTTCACCGCATCTATTTTCTAAGGGTCTACATAAATACCTTTACCCGAATCACATGCCCTAAAAAGTTAACCGACTACAACCAAAATTCACACTTACTAAACTTTGCTAACAATTGACGATTTTTAAGGGTATGCAATACTATTCTCAAATAGTCTGAATGTTCCTCATTATTTTGAGAATAGACAAATATGTCATCTATGAAGACAATAGCAAATATGTCCAATTACTGCTTGAAGACCCTGCTCATTAAGTCCATAAATGTTATAGGAGCATTTGTTAGTCCGAAAGACTTAACCACAAATTCAAAGTGACCATACTGAGTCCTAAAAGAAGTCTTCAGAATGTCATATTCCCTAACCTTCAATTTATTATATCCTGACCTGAGATCAATTTTTAAACAACTAACAAGCACCCTGAAATTGATCAAATAAGTCATTAATTTTGGGGATAAGGAACTTGTTCTTGATAGTGAAATTAGTTAACTATCTATAGTATATACACATTCTAAGAGTACCATTATTTTTACAAATGAATAGAACTGTAGTACCCCATGGGAAATATTTGGTCTGACGAACCCATTATTTAAGAGGTTCTTAAGCTTCTCTTTCAACTTCTTAAGTTCAGCTGGAGCCATCGAATAGAGAGGAATAAAGTTGGGATGGGTATCTTGGAGTAGACCAATATAGAATTTGATTTCCCCATTGAGAGGTACCACGAGTGGATCCTCACAAAAGATTTTAGGAAACTCATTGATTACACGAACTGACGGAATGGCTGGTATCTCAGACTTAATGTCTTTAATCCAAACCAAGTGACAAATATACCTTTTTGAGATTAACTTTTTGGCCTTAAGGTAGAAGATGAAATGAACCTTAGGAGTTACTGAACTAACCCCCCACTCGAGGACTAGCTCATTAGAAACTGAACTTTACCATTCGAGTATGGCAATCAACTAAGTCATTAGATGAATGGAGTCAATCCATACCAAGAATGGCAACAAAATATATTATCTCTAGCTCTAATAAATCTACTAAACCCTATGGAGGATTTTAATAGGGCACTTTCTGTATACTCGTCTAGCAACAGTTGACTCACCGATGTGACTGGAAATTGAAAAAGGTTCAAAAAGACTCTTGGGACTTACACCAAAGTTCACAATAATAAATGGTGTTACAAAGGAGAGGGTTGAACCTGGATCTAATAACACATAAGCATCAAGGTGAAAGACATAAAACATACCAGTAACTACATTTGGGAACTCTCCTGATCCTGCCAGGAAGGTAGAGCATAAAGCTACTTCTGATACTGACCGCCAACTGTACTAGATAATGCACCCTTCTATGGAGATGTGTGGCCTGAATGAGCTGCTGAAGTGGTGGACTAAGCCCGAGGGCAATCATCTCTACTTGATTTCTTAGTAAAATGGCATTCCTTAATCCTATGGCCTATCTTACCATATCCATAACAACCATCCCTACCCATTAAGAACTTACTCGAATGACTTCTGCCACACTTCTTACAAGTAGGAAAAGCACATACCCCAAATATGCTACCATGAGATCTAGTGGACTGTGCTCCACCCCATTGCTCCTACTTAGTCTTGGGTATGGGGGAACTTTCTTAAGCCGGTGTGAGATTTTATGAACAACTTTGAAATTAAGAATGATTTCCCCTTCCTGACCTATTCTGACCATACTCAAACCATTCAATCCTCACCTTCTTATTTTCTCTCTTTCCTTAAATTTTTAGCCTTAATTTGCTGAGCATAGATCATTAATCAAGTAATATCCATATCACTAATTAATCTAGAATTCATAAACCATTTGACCACAAAATTAGACACGTAGTGAAAAATTTACTCATACGAGCCCTGGATTTCGGCAACAACTCTGGTGCATACTTAGAAAGCTGAGTGAACTTAAGACAATAATTTTTCATCAATATATAACCCTACCTAAGGTTCATAAACTCCTCCACCTTAGCCTCTTACATCTTATGATTAAAGAATCTATCCAAAAAATCTTTCTAAAACACATCCCAACTCATTAGAGTTGAATTCTCATCCCTTACCTTTCTTCTACGTAGAAACCCAGTCATAAGCAACATTATTTAATTGGTAAGATTCCAATTCCATACTCTTATCTTCTATGAAATACATCATGGGAAACATTCTTGTTGAAAGGGTTTGTTTTCCTTATTGGTGGTGGTTGGTCCCCATTTCTGTGAATGTAAGCATTGTGAGGAGGCATTCTCTATCATGTGAAATCATGAGTTAGAGAAGATAAAGATAACTTCAAAGCATGATTGGAAGCATGAAAGAAGGGATAATTCCTAATATGTCCCATAACCTCTAGTTCATAAGTGTGGCACACCCATGATCAAGGCTTTATGTGACACGGATTGTCAGACTCCTTAGGACTATTAAAACCATAGGCTCTGATACCAAGTTTGTAATTCCCCAAGACTACCCCTGGACGTCACACAATGCTTTGGACTATAAGCAGCCCCAAAGCTAACCCATGTTATACATTTAGCACTGAATAAGAACAATTTATATAGACATGAGCGAAAACTTTAGCTTATAAAATGAATTTCACTTGGACTATCAATATCAATAAAAATAAAACAAGGTAAACTAAATAATAACTAAAAATCTGCATGTTCAATGGAAGACAACTCACATGTTATGATAAGCCTGTAAATAAACTAAAGAACCACTAGGACAGACCCGAGCTGACCCAAAAGAAAAATCATAAATTCTGGACTTAAATTTATTAGCTAAACATATGAAATAACCATATTCCGGACCTCAGAACATAAGGATTTACCAACTAATTGGATGTAGGAGGTGGTGATCATGGCTAATCATATTGCTGAAGACGAACACTAGAACCTACATTATGAAATAATGTAGCCACACAGACATATGTGTGGTTAGTACTATGGAATATGATAGGTATATGGGGATGACACAACCCAAAACTAGGACATGTCATATGGGTACCTCAATCCCACATGAACCGAAGGTCACCTCAAAAACCCAACCTAATCATCAATATAAATCACAAGGGTCGGACAAATCCTAACCAAAAGATAAAACAGCAGAAAGCATACTACAAGTCATAACTTAAATATGTCAAAACACTTCATGAGATTAATCAAAATAACCATTACATCCAAGTCCATAGTCATCCACAATACCTCTATACAAACTGATGTTTAGAAATGTATATGTCGGCACAATCCCCTGACAATAGCCAAACCAAGTTAAAATAATACTAACTCTAAAGATAGATGACCAAGAATGAATGTCTTCCGAAGTAAGGAATCTCACCACTCCAAAGTCAATTCATGAACCGCTTCGATCACCTAATCACTCCGCAGGAAGAGAAGATGATGATCGATCCCCTATGTCGCGTGGGGACATAGCATCTGATGACGATTAGCGGTTGGAGCTCTAGAATGTAATTCAAGGATAAGGATAAAATAGCATTTTCAATCAACAAGAAGTCAATATATCATATTCAACCATATTCATGACCTTATCCATACATATAGGTGTATCATATGCAAAACAAGTAGACAAGTCTTAAAAACATTCTCAACGTACTCAATCATGAGACATAAAGTGGAGGCTTTGTCCTTCCACACTTAGATTCAAACAATTCTTATTAGGTATGGGAATTCAACCACATTCACATATTACTTAGACGAAACACTTTAACCATGTATATGCTCATTAAGCAAGGGACTCTAACCACATACCCATCCATTTAAGCAAGGGACTTTAACCATACACACACATTCATTTAGTTAAGGGACTCTAACCATATGCCCACACATTAGTCAAGGGATTCTAACCACATGTCGTATTAGATAGGGGACTCTAACTCAAGCCGTTTCATTTGGAGAGGCACTTCA
The DNA here is from genome assembly GCA_030864215.1 of Capsicum pubescens. Lineage (NCBI taxonomy): Eukaryota > Viridiplantae > Streptophyta > Magnoliopsida > Solanales > Solanaceae > Capsicum > Capsicum pubescens. The sequence goes on along the minus strand of CM061546.1, from coordinate 204,884,419 downwards.
ACCTCAAGAGATCTCATTGTGCAAAAAACTTTAACCGTAAGCAATTTCATTGGGCTAGGGACTTTAACCTCAATCCCTTACATTAGGCATGGGACTTTAACCTCAAGCCATTATTACTATAATTAGTCGACATTAGGACTCCAATACTTTGTCCATTCCTCATCATCTATTCAATTTACACTTAAGGACTTTAACCTATTTAGATAATTCAACACTATACATGACCAAATGGTCCCCATGGGAGCCTTTTTGCTCAACAATTTTGATAGGCCAATGCCTTAATTTAATTCATCACACAATTCAATTTATATTCTTCAAGACCCTCACAAACTATTCATATTTCATTAGCAATCTTATACCACACGCTAGTACAACACACAGTCCAAGTTTATTTTCATGTTTAGGGACTTTAACCCCTTATTAGCCATCAACAAATAAGGTCATCAATTTCACAATACATGGCCCATAATACCCTTACAATATCATTTAACAACTAATCATACTTATTGGGCACTTGACCTAGTTCCAAACATCACCAACATAAGACTAGACAATTTACTTAGATATTTTCACAAACACCTTGTGTGTATGCCTTTACCAAGGATATTTTCATGTTACAAATCATCAAGATTAGAGTTACTCAAGACTCACATGTTATACCACATACAACAAGCACCCACATGTGCAAATCATCATCAATAACACGTATAAAAATAAGTCTAAGCAAAAGTCCACATTATTCATCATTAGGCAACAAAACCCTCTTCATTTTATTTAAAAATAACCATGTACACTTATTAATCCAAGTGTGAAATACACGGGTTTAGAGTTATTTATCAAGGAGAATAGTTACATGCCTTAGACAACTTGATTCAGCTAGAGTCATGACTTTACTTTGCCTCTTGAAGATCATCCTTGAAAGCCTAGCCTCCAATTCTTCACAAATGAGTTTGAGAGAGTATTTAGGGTGTTTAATCCATCAAAATGGATGTTTAGGAGGCTTCACAGGGTTTTAGGTGTAAGAAATGGCCACAAGGACCTTAGTTAACAACTAGAAAATAAACCAGTGCAGGGATACAACTCACTTAATTAACCCTACCTCAAGGTACGAGTGGTACCCTAACTCGTACTCTAGGATTCACCTAGGACTCATACACTGGTTAGGGTATGACTATACCACCTAGGATCGTATCCATTGGGTACGACTTGCACCTTAACCGTACCCCTATCTCATACCAAAATCAGTCCACTCTTGTTCAAGTGTCAAGCACCATATGACTTACCTAGGTATGACTCATACCTTTGTGTACGATTGGGGGGGCTAACTCATACCTAGGACAGTGAATAACCCCCCCCCCCCCCACACACACATACTGCCTATGGTATGATAGGGGGTCACCAACTCTTATCTGAATGGTACGAGTGGTACCCTTAGTCGTACTAAGTCCAAAGACATCAAATAAGGGAATTTTTCAATGGTTCAAAGTCTAGGTGTTTTAATTCTCCCCCACTTGGATTATTCATCCTCGAATGATGAGTAAGGCAAGCCTAAACATAAGTTAACATATTTATTACACATCAAACCAACTTTATGAACAAGCACACAACAAGGATATAACACATATCATACTTATTATCAATTGACTATTCATTTTATTGACTTTGGGACTCAAACCCATTACTTATCAAAACACTTTCTCATTTCACAACTTAGGGACTTTAACCTATCGACTTATCAAGGATGTTTGCCCAATTCAAAGACTAGGGACTCGAATCTATCATCTATCAAGGGCATAAATCAACTCAAGGCATTAGGGACTTAAACCCATCATTTGACAAAGACACAATCAATTCAAAGCATTAGGTACTTAAACCCAAGGTCTAGCAAGACATAAATCAATTCAAAGTTTGGGGACTTCAACCCATTATCTCGACAAGACATAACTCAAGGTATGAAGACTAACACATACCTCAATCACAAGTTTCCAGAATGGGAATCAAATGCGGATACCTAGACTTCATATCCTCTTCTGCCTCCCAAGTAGTTTTCTCGGACTTTTGGTTCCTCCATAGAATCTTCACCAAAGCCACTTCTTTTGTTCGCAATCGGTGAACTTACCAATCTAAGATCCTCATCGGGATCACCTCATAGGACAATGAATCCGAGATATCAACATACCTTAAGGGAACAACCAAAAAAGGATCACCCATAAATTTTGGCAACATAGAGACATGGAAAATCAAGTGAATGGAGTTCATGCTAGAAGGAAACTCCAACTCATAGGAAACATTACCAACCCTCATCAAAATCAAGTAGGGACCAACATACCGAGGATTATGCTTCCCTTTTTATCAAGCCACATCATTTCTCTCATGGGAGACACTTTTAAGAATACCCAATTGCCAACACTAAACTTTAAGTCCCTACACCTCACATCCGTATAGTACTTTTGGTGACTTTGATCGATATTTAGTCTATCATGAATCACCTTAACCTTCTCTAGGGCTTGGTGAACTAAATCTAGGCCAATCAATTTACCCTTGCCAAGTTCGTACCACCCAATGGGAGATCGACATCTCCTACCATACAATGCCTTAAAAAGGGTCATGCCAATGCTAGAGTGGTAACTTTTGTTATAGGCAAACTCAATCAAAGGCAAGTGGTCATACCAACTACCACCATAATCAATCAAATAAGCCCGCAACATATCCGCTAATATTTGGATGGTCCTTTCCTCTTGTTCAACCATTTACAGGTGGAAAGTGGCACTAAGGCACATTCTAGTACCCAAACCTTTTTGAAATAACTTCCAAAAGTGGGATAAAAATGAGGACCATGATTTGAGATAATCAAAACTGAAGCACCGTGCAACTTTATGATCTCTGCAAGATACAACTTAGCATAATCTTCTGCTGAGTAATTAGTCCTCATAGGCAAAAAGTGAGCGGACTGGGCCATTCTATTAACAATGACCCAAGTAGAATCACATTGATTCCGATATTGAGGAAGATCGATAACGAAATCCATACTAATAATCTCCCACTTCCATTAGGGCAATGGAATATCTTGATATAAGCCTCCGGGACTCATGTGCTCAACTTTCACTTATTGGCACACTATACACTTGCCACATAACTAGCCACATTTCTATTCATATTACTCCACCAATTGAACTCCCTAAGGTCATGACACATCTTGGTCGAACTTAGGTGAATAGCATAATAGAATTCATGAGTCTCGACCATGACCCTTTCCCTCAATCCATCGATGTCGGGAACACATAGTCTACCTTAGTATCTCAAGATACAATCACCACCAATAACAAAGTCTGCAACTTTGTGTTGACACGCATTACTCTTGATCTTCATCAAGTCGGGGTCCAATACTTGCTTTTTCTTTATCTCAACAACAAGAGATGACTGAAATACCGAAAGAACAAATACACCACCATCCTCGGAGTCCACAAGTAGAACTCCAAGATTAGCCAAACGGTAAGGGTCTTTCACCAATTCCCATTTGTCCTCATCCACATGGGCCAAAATTCCCATGGACAATCTACTAAGAGCATCAACGACTATATTTTGTTTACCGGGGTGGTAATGAAGACTCATATCATTGTATTTAACAACTTATGCCACCTCTTTTGATGGAGATTCAACTCTTTTTGGGTAAACACATATTAAAGACTCTTATGATCTGAAAATATATTAACATGAATCCCATAAAGATAATGTTTCCAAATCTTTAACGCAAAAACCATGAATAATAACTCTAGGTTGTGAGTAGGGTAGTTCTTTTTATGAACTTTCAATTACCTAGAAGCGTAGGACACCACCCTGCCACGTTGCATTAACACACAACCAAAACCAATTTAAGAAGCATCAAAATACACCACAAAGCCATCATTACCTTCGGGCTAGGTCAAAACCGGAGCCGAAGTCAATTTATCTTTCAACTTCTCAAAACTACCCTTACACTCATCCCACCATAAGAACTTGACCTTCTTTTGGGTCAACTTGGTCCATGGGGAATCTATAGTTGAGAAACACTTTACAAATCTTCTATAGTAACCGGCTAAACCTCAGAAGCTCTGAATATCAGTTGGAGTCGTAGGTCTATGCTACTTCTTAACCGCCGCAAGCTTTTGGAGATCTACCATGATCCCTTCACTAGAGATCACATGACTAAGATAAGATACAGATTTTAACCAAACCCCACATTTGGAGAACTTGGTATACTAATGATGACCCTTCAAAGTTTGTAACGTGGCACGTCCGCCTCACTCTTAGAATCCAGAAAGATGTCATTAATAAAGACAATGACAAACATGTCCAAGAATGAATGGAAGACCCTACTCATCAAGTCCATGAATGTCGTCGGGCATTGGTCAACTCAAACAACATGACAAGAAAATCATAGTGACCATATTGGGTTCTAAAGGAAATCCGAGGAAAATCCGCATCCCTAATTTTGAGCTGATGATAACCCGATCTAAGATCAATCTTAGAGAAATACTTCGCACCCTGAAGTTGATCAAACAAATATTCTATCCAAGGAAGAGGATATTTATTCTTTATGGTTACTTTGTTCTACTGATGATAATCAATGTACATACGAAGGAAATGATCCTTCTTGCGCACAAACAACACGGAAGCACCCCAAGGAGACATACTAGGATGGATAAAACCTTTTTATAGGAGGTCCTTCAATTGCTCCTTAATCACTTTTAGCTCCGCTGGAGCCATTCGATAAGGAGGAATGGAAATTGGACGAGTTTCTGAAATATGATCAATTCCAAAATCAATTCCCTATCAGGAGGAACACTAGGAAGATCATCGAGAAACACCTTAGGAAATATATTAACCAAGAGAATAGATTCTAGAGAAGTCTCTTCCGAGTTAGAATATTTAACTCGGACCAAATGATACAAACACCACTTTGAAATAAACTTTTGAGCTTTAAGATAAGAAATTAATCTTTCCTTAGGCACAAAGGGACCACCTTCCCATGCAATGACCGGCTTATTAGGTAATTTGAACATGAACCTATGGGTCCAACAATCTAAGGAAGAATAACATGAACACAACTAATCCATCCCCAAAATGACATCAAAATCGACCATGTCTAACTTTATCAAGTCCATAAGAGTATCTTTACCACCAACAGATACCACACACCCTCTATAGACCCTTCTAGTAATCACAGAGTCTACTATTGGGGTAGAAATAGAAAAAGTAACCAATATACTCTCGAGAACACAATCAAGATACACAGCCACATACATGGTCATATAAGAAAATGTAGACCCTAGATCAAACAAATAATATACATCATAGGAGAAAATTCTCAACATACCCATGACAACATTGAGAGATGCCTCAAATACCGATGTGTAGAAAGTGCATATAAGCGGTTCCTACCAGTGCCGGTACTAGAAACAGAAGTAGAAACAGACATAGAACCCTTTGGTGTGGGAGTAGATGGAATAGCAATAAGTATCTTATTGGCCCAAGAAGCTGCTAGAGAGGGGTACTAAAGCTGCATGTGCCCAATTATACTACAACTAAAACATGTATTTATCCCCTTCTCACACTGACCACAATAACTTCAACCAAAAAATTTGTAAGGAGGGTAGGGTGGGGCTGATTGGGTACCACTAGTTTGGAATCGGTCAACCTGTGACTGGAACCTACCACTAAACTAAGATCGACGATCACCTAACAACTTTAGATAAGGAGAGAAAACAATAGATTAATAGAAAGAACATAATCTCCCCTACTTCATTCTAGACTACTTACCACCACTTCCACCACTAAATTCAGAAGGTCTAAAATTTTTCCCTTCTATTTCACTAAACCCAACTTGCTTCTATTTCTTTTCTTCCACTTGTTGCATATACATAATAAACATAGAGATGTCCATGTTTTCAATCAACAAAGTTTCCTTGCTATCAAGGACTAACTCACGGGACAATCTCAATACAAACTTACATATCTCATCCCTCATGTTAGAAACCATCTAGGGAGTATACCTTGACAATTGATGGAATTTTAGGGCATCCTCTTGAATGGACATCCTTCCTTGCTTCAAGTTCACAAACTCTTCCATTTTTTATTCCCTCAACTCTTGAGGAAGAAGCGGTCTAAGAAAGCCTTGGAGAATTTCTCCCACATGGTGGGACTAGTATGTACACCTCTAGACAACTCCCGCCCCTCATACTATTGGTATGCTACATCTTTCAATTGGTAGGAAGCAAACCCAATGAATTTAATTTTTGAAGCATGCATGATTCGGAAGATATTCTCTATTTTATCAATGAAACCTTAAGTATCTTCCTCAATCTTTGTGCCCATAAACATAGGAGGGCTTAACCTCATGAATTGGACAATTTTTGTGGCCTCTGAAAAAATAGTATTTAGAGCACCACGCTTTTATTGAGAGGCTACCAATTGAGTCAAGGGGTTGATAGAGCGACGAAACTCGACATTAGTAGCATCCCCTTAAGGTGACAAAATAGGAGGGCCACTCTCATAGTCGGGGTTGGTTGGGACATATTGGACCCCATGAAGATGGTCAGATGCGGTAGCCCAAGCTCGGGTCTGAACTCCCAAAGTTGGATGAGATTCATCTATAGGGCCCTCAGTTAGGGAAAAAGTGTTTTCTTGAACATCAGATCTCCTTGGAGGTATGATCTGAAAGATAGCAAATGGAAATTAGAGGAATCCAAGTCCTTAAACTCTATAGCATGAAATTGAAATACAAGAAAGGGAAACATTTCCTAAAAAGCCTCATAGCTCCTCTTTTATAAGTGTGGCACACTTTACACGCATAAAAGAGGCTTTATTTAACATGGTATTATGGACACCCAACTGACCATGAACCTAGGCTCTGATACAAACTTTACACGACCCAAAACTGGGCTATGTCGTATGGGTACCTCAAGCCCACATGATCCATAGGTAGCCCCAATAACCCAACCTAATCATCAAGAAAAATCACAAGGGTCAAATGAATCTCAACCAAAAGATAAAATAGCAAAAAGCATACTATAAGTCATAACTTAAACATTTCTAAACACTTCATGAGATTCATAAAAGTAGCCATTACACCTAAGTCCACAGTCATCCACAATACCTCTATACAAACCAATGCTTAGAAATGTATATGTCAAGATAAGCTCCTGACAATAGCCAAACTAAGTTAAAAAAAGACTAAATCTAAGGATAGAAGACCAAGAATAAATGTATTATAAAGTAAGAAAGCTCCCAACTCAAAAGTCAATGCACGGACCACTTTGATCACCTAACCTCTATGGAAGAGAAGATGATGCTCGGACATAGCATACGGAGACAAATAGCAGTTAGAGCGCTAGTATGTAACTTAAGGATAAGGATAAAATAGCATCATAAATCAACAACAATTCAATATATCATATTCAACCATATTTATGAACTTATACATACATATAGGTGTATCACATGCCAAACAAGTAGACAAGTCTTAACAACATTCTCAAAGTACTCAATTATGAGACAGAAAATAAAGGGCTCCGGCCTTCCATACTTAGATTCAAATAATTCTTATTAGGTATGGGACTTCACCCACATTCACATACTACTTAGACGAAGGACTTTAACCATGTATACTCTCATTCAGGAAGGGACTCTAATCATATACACATCCATTTAAGAAAGGGACTTTAACCACACACACGCATTCATTTTGGCAAGGAGGACTCTAATCACATGCCCACACATTAGGCAAGTTATTCTAACCACATGCCGTATTATATAGGGGACTCTAACCCAAGCCATTTAATTTGGAGAGGAACTTCAACCTCAATAGATCTCATTGTGCAAGGGAGTTTAACCACAAGAAATTTTATTAGGAAAGGGACTTTAACCTGAACCCCTTTCATTAGGTAAGGGACTTTAACCTCAAGTCATTCTATCTTTAGTCGACATTGGGACTCTAACCCTTTGTCTATTCATCATAATCTATTCAATTTACCCTTAAATACTTTAACCAATTTAGATAATTCAACACTATACATGACCACATAGTACTCATGAGAGCCTTTGTCCCTCAACCATTTCAATAGGTTGATTCCTTAATTCAATTCATCATAAAATTCAATTAATGGTCATCAAGACCCTAAAAAAATATTAACATTTCATTAACAATCTTATACCACACTCATACCACACTTTAGTTCAATACACAATCCAAGTTCATTTTCATGTTTAGGGACTTTAACCCTCATTAACTATCAACCAACAAGGTCATCAATTTAACCATACATGGCTCATAATACCTTTAAAATTTTATTTAAAAATAATTCATACTTAATGAGCCCTTTCCCTAGTTCAAAACATCACCAATATAAGATTAGATAATTTACTTAGACATTTTCACTAACACCTTTTGTGCATTCCTTTATCAAGGCCATTAACAAGTTAAAAATCATTAAGATTAGAGTTACTCAATACTCACATGTTATACCACATATAACAAGAAACCACATGTGAAAATCATCATCAATTACATGTATAAACACAAGTCTAAGTAAAAGTCCACATTATTCATCATTAGGCAACAAAACCCTTTTCATTTGATTTCAAAATCACCATGTACACTTACTAATCCAAGTGTAAAAGACATAGTTTTAGATTTATTTATCAAAAGGAATATTTACATACCTTAGAAAACTTAATTCACCTAGAGTATTGACTTTTCCTTGCCTTTTAAAGATTACTCTTGAAACCCTAGCCTCCAATTCTCCATAAATGAGTTTGAGAGAGTATTTAGGGTGTTTTATCCATCAAAATGGATGTTTAGTAGGCTACGAACACTTATATAGTGAGGGTACTTAGGTTTTTGGTGTAGGAAATAACCACAAGGCCATTAGTTGAAAGCTGGAAAATAAGCACGTATAAGGGTACAACTCACTTAAGGAACCGTACCCTAGGGTATGAGTTGTACACTAAATTGTACCACAGGCCTTACCTATGACTTATATATTGGTTAGGGTATGTCTACACCACTTAGTCTTGTATCCAAAGGGTGCGACTTGTACCCTTAACCATACCCCTATATCATACCAAAAATAGTCCACTCTTTTTCAAGAGTCAAGCACCATACGACATACCTAGGTACGACTCATACCTTAGTGTTTGATTGGGGGGATAAATCGTACCTAGGATAGTGAATAACCCCCACACACTACCTAGGGTACGATAGGGGGTCACTAAATTGTATTCGAAGGGTACGAATGGTACCCTTAGTCGTACGAAGTCCAGAGATATCAAATGAGGGAATTTTTCAATAGTTCAAAATCTAGGTGTTTTAGGCAGTGAATGCAAAAGTAAAATAAATATAAATAATTAGATTAAGGAATGCATGCTAAGTATAAGAAGACTCATCAAAATCATAAAGAAACTGAGAACTAAAATGTCTTAAAGCATAAAAAATAAGTACATAATCAAATACTTTGATGAGTTGTTACACTTTGTTTCAAAATTTAATACTTTTTTGTGGAAGATTTTATGACCGACTAAACCATATGATCTAGCATGGAGTCCAACATCATAACAATATTGAGGATAGATGTTCTATACCTTTTTATAGGTATAGAACCTTAACTAGAGTGATCACTAAACTGAGCTCATTATGGAAAGGGAGACACTCTCTAGAAAGGCCCCCTTTAACCTACGATTGCATGTAGTTTCTGGGAAATAGGGTGTGCTGAACCCATATCCCCCTCAGTTCTAAATACTACTACCAAATCATACTACTGCTCATACTATATGAAATTCACCTTGAAATAAGAATATAGGTTTATAAGTCTGAACACAAATGATGTTTCTATTTTTAAATCTTGTTCTTAAATAATTGTGTTAATTTCATATCATTTCTAAGATCATAAGATCAAGACTGAAATCATAAACGTGTTGAGTTAAACTATAAAATGAAGTAGTAAGTCTGTATCACTCATAAATGGACTAAAACATGCTAAAAATAATGTACCAATTTATAGGACTCTAACCAATACTTGCTTTTATAATGGGAGATCGGTAACCTGAGCTCTGCTAGCATCTTGTCACATCCTAAACCACTGATCATGCCAGGCACCTACCCACTCTACCTTAGATAGGGGAACCTTTTTTACTCAACTATTAAACATCTGTGGATGTTACTGCAACAATCACTTAGTTAATTTATATCTATCGCATGAATAAGAAATGAATATTTTAAAATATGATTACCCAATTAGATTCATTCCACAACTTGTGTAGTACCTTTATTATATAAAATAAATAAAGAAAATAACTGCAAGAGACTCCCTAGAACATAGCCTAAACTGGTACAAGAACACTAGAGAATGAATAAGGACATCCATGACACAACATCCATGCAAGATCGAGAAGGCAGGATCTATTGGAGAATGATCTCCGTCACTGCTATAGAAACTCTAACTGACCTGCAACATGTTTTATCCCAAAATAGGATATAGTAAGTGTAGTATCAATACAAGTCACACGTATGGGTTAAAAATAAATAATAATGATAATAAATAGGAAATACACATGACTTAACTTTAATTCCAATTACTAGAGCACATTCATACATGTATTACTACTTACACTTAGTCTCTCTATGGACCACTTAACATTTATTGCTTTTGTGTATCTTTTTTTTTGGATAATCTGGTCTATCTTAAAATATTCACTAAACTTATGTAAACTTGTCATATCCTAGTAGTGTAGACTCTGCATGTTTCACTCCATCATTAACTATCAGGATTACAATAATAAAGACAACTGATAGTATCAACAACTTTACAAGAAATACATCACAATACTCATCACTTATAAAACTATATACATAGGGAAACATGAGTTATACATAATTTAGTACATACCTCAATTCATACTTGGTTACAATGCCCAATCAAAGCCATTAACATAACTGATCCACTCAATGGGATATAGTATCTCGGCAAACACGCAATCCATACAAAGGACCACCATACCTTATTAACATATCTTGATCCACGTAAAGAACCATCAATGACATATAAATATAAATGCATATTCAATGCATGTACGTATGTAATTATGCATAATTTCTCTTCCATTCTCAACTCATCCATAATATCATATCCGTACCAACGTGGTAACCAAACCATCATAAATAACATATCATATCAGCACTATGGTAGTACCCAATCCATCATAACCAATATATCATATTCATACCATTATGGTACCCAATTAATCATAACCAACATATTAATTTGTACCGATGTGGTACCCGATCTATCATAGCCAATATATCATATTCGTACTGGCATAGTGTTGACCCTCAATTTTGACCTCCTGATAATTTTCTTAGGTTTCTATTTTACAAAATCTATTAGTTTCAGGTATTAATATTTTTACTCATTATTTTTGCATCAAATAAATCTTGACGTGTTACTTTCATGAATTGAAGGTATATAATTTATTTTTATTTCCTTTATAATATTATTTTATATTCTATACGTAATTTATTAATCTGAATATAATATTTCTATGTAATTTGTTAATATTTACTAAATTATTTGATGTTCACACTCGTAATTTACAAACATCTAGCTCAATTATTATTATTATTATTATTGTTATTATCATTATTATTATTTAAATAGTAGCCAATTATATTTAATTTCTCAGTATGCTTAATTTTTAGCCCTTTTTTGTACTCAATTGGTGTGCCAAAATTGATATCAATTTTGACCCCAAATTAAAATTCAATTTTTTGGCCCACATTTAAATTACCATTATATCATTTTAATCTCATTAGTTGATCAAGATTGGTCCAACGTTTGAGATTAAATCTGTCTCTTTTTTCTTTTAAATAAAAAACCTAACTCTAATCCCTATTTTCCCCAAAACGGTCATACCTTTATCTTCTCCCCCCCTCTATCTCTTCCTTTCTCTAAAAAATAGTGATGCCTCTACCAGCGGATGGTTGTTGCCACTGGTCCATCTTTTTTCTCCTCCCATGCGACCGACAGGTATGGCTGGAAACTAGTTCATCCTCACCCTTTCTTTTTTTCGACCACAACTTCGTCAGATATGATTACCGGATAGCTGTTGATAAAACTTTATCACTCTTTCCTCTATTTACCTTCCACATTATCATCGCCTCATGACAATGCCTCACTGAAGTTGATGGTCGCCGTGTTCTAATTCACCACGTAAATAAGTGGTAAATCCAGAGATAAAAGAAGAAAAACAATAACAAAATTCATTCCAGATCTTACTAGAATAACATTTTTCAGCATAACATTGGCCAAACATCATTGTCAGCTCTTTCTTTACCCCTTTTTGCTTTCATTATTTCTAGTTATTTCCTTTAATGTTAGTAATTTGTTATCTTTAGTTATGTTTGGTGAATAAATCTCATTTTAGGGATGTTAACTTTTGATTTTGCTTGTTTTCTGGTTTAGATTATCCTATGTTTCTTTATTTTTTGTTAGGTTCATTTAAATGATTCTATTATCCTCCGGTGGCCATAAATTATTCATTGCATTTATTTTCTTTTTAGCAAATGGACTGATCTTGATTTCATTGATTGTTGTTGCTTAGTGACACCATTCTTTACTTATATTTGAATGTTTAACTGCCCATCTATGATATACCGCAGCTGATCCGATGCTTTATTTACTATTTTTTCTATTTGTTTATTTTTGGGAATATATTAATATAACTTCATACTCTTAATCTATTTTATCCACACCTTTAAGAAAATGAACCCCTTTGACGGATTCTAACTTAATAATATATGATTTACTTTCATCTTAAAAGAAAAATAGGTATATAGGGGCTACTGTAGTATTTATTATGGCCATTCTTTGACCTAGTTGATTCTGTATTAATTGATTGTCTTGAATATTTTTTATACTCTTTTTTTATTTTCTTGACTAATTGCCTTGCCTTTTCCTTAATTTGAACAACTTTTTCATTAGTTTACTTTTGATCATTTTAACATAATTTGTGATACTATTTTAATTCAACCTATTGAGTTAAGAGAAATAACTGTTTAAAAAAAAACTGCATTTCCATCTTCTGTTACTCCATAAAAAAAAGAGACAAAAAGAATTTTGGGGCATCTATTGGGTTGTACAGAAAGTAATAAAAATATACTTGAAGATCCACCACACTTTTTGGTTTCACAGGGCTTCTGATTTCATTTTCTTGCTTTATTCTTCAATTGCACCGCCTAAGGACTTCTTATTATTTATTTGTAGCTTAGATAGTTAGTCTCTATTGACATATTTTTTGTTCATCGTGAGGTAGTTATTATGGTATCTAAAAGTCTAGGAAACATGCCAATAGGGACCAATCCAAAATAATTGCTTCATTATGAAATTCATTGGTATCTATGTTATGATTCTCTATTTTGGGCCATGTTCTAGTGTATTCAAATGTTCTTTGCTTGTTTTGTTACTCTATTTGTATTTAACAGGCCTTATTAAAGGGCGTTTTCGAATTTGAAGAGTCATTCGAGAGTGTGGGGAGGGGTTGACTAGTCTTCCTTATTTAATCTTTATTTCTTTTTTCAATTATTCATTGGTCTATAATATTATTGTATAAACCTCTACTACGTAATTATAAAATTATGGGGACATTGCGTGGGAGGTGGGGACTATATGATTTAAGTGTTTATGTGAAATATTTCGGCAAAACATAATTTAGGACTGTTAATAAATTTGTTTGTCACTTAGAAAGCATGTTTTAGGATTAATAATTAACTTTATATATATAAAATCAGCTTCGAGCATGTTAAACTAACTAATAATGCATTTAACTAGTTTTCAACATGTCTAATTTATTTTCAACATTTAGTTTTGTTTTCAAAATATTTGAATATTATTTTTAGCTATTAAGATTTAAATCTCAGACTTTGAATAATTTTTCAGTAATATAACAAAATTAGTTTATGCTTTTTAAATTATAATTTTCTTCAATCAGTTTAATAATTTTCTGCAATAATAAAACTATTTTCTATTTTAAATAATAATTTTTTGTAACCGGTTTAACAATTTTATGAAATAATAAAAACCAGTTTCTATTTTAAATAATAATTTTCTGCAATCAGTTTAATAATATTTTTGAAATAATAAAAAGTCAGTTTGTGTTTTAAACAATAGTTTTCTGCAATCAGTTTCATAATTTTCTATAATATAAAGTCAGTTTCAAAATTAAATAATTAATTTTCATCACTAGTTACAATAGATTTTAATAAATTTCAGCATGTCAACTCATGTTTCAATCTTCTCAATTAATTTCTTGTCTATTCCAGCATGTTGATTCCTATTCAACTAGATATCCTGTCTATAGGATTTAACTAATTAATCTTAGACTTATTAATAAGTTGTTGGACATTTTTAGATACCACTCCTATAGTTTCTTATTATATGAACATGAGTAATTATTTATTTAGTTAATCACCTAATCAACCTTTTAATCAAATAATATTGAGACCAGATTATGTGATAAATATTTGTCCTTATTGTTTTGTTTGATGCAAACCGAGTTTAATTAGGAAGCCTAATTTTCTTTGTCTAGACCATAAATTCAAAGTAGAAAGTCCAATGCTCCTGGATAGTAAGTTGGGACGGGTAGGCACTTTAGGGAACACTAATTTTGTCATTTTTTAGAATACCTCTAAGTCTAATAAACAAATTAGGTGGGGTGGGTAGATAGATCGGAAATAATGAAAGTGGTCTCGAGCTAATTTCAACAATGCGATTGTGACATTGTCACCCGTTAATAAGATAGAGTTGATCCAAATAGGACAAAATTAACCATAGTTTATACCTTTCGAATTTTTTGTCCTTTTTATTTACTTTGCATGTTTTAATTGTTTGGGATAGTTCAGGTTTCTTATTTAATAAAAATTTGTTATATTTATTGGTTCTCTTCTATCTTTTGGCTTATCTGAGTCATTTTTATTTTTTAATTCATCTTGTCATCACCTAGATAATTAACACTTAAAAATAATTAAGATGAACGTCTTTTTTATTTATTATTTTCAATCACTTAGTAACATTAAGTTACACAAAAATTAGTGAAGTTTGTTTATCACACAAAATCCCCACGTAATATATGAATTCATCCAGGACCCACATTTGTGGACCTTAAAAGGTGCCTAACTCCTTCCTTTTGAGGTAACTTGAATCCTTACTCAAATATTTGATTTCATAGACTAATTAAATAGTTCATAATTATCCTAGAATAGTGCCCTAAGAAACCTTAATTCGTTAGGTGACTACTCTTCACTCTTTTAAATATCCTAAAAAAGAGTTATCACGTCGAATCCCATTTTTCACGAGAAAAATAAGGTGCAACAACATGACGACTCTACTGGGGATACTTAGTTTCTAATCATTTCAATTTTGTGTTTTATGTGGGGTTCCTTTATTTTCTTAGTTTGTCTGATTTTAATTTTTGATGTTTGTGTTTTTCCATAATTACCTTATTCCTTTCTCCCTTTATTGTTAGTTTTAATATCATGATTTATCTGTTCTACATGTTAGTCCTTTCCCATTGTTCTTTGTGTGATTTTTATTTTTGTCCATGTCTACCCCCCCCTCCCCCACCTCTTATTCCTTTTTTGTTTGGATATGTGTTATCTTATTTTTTCATATTTAATTAATTATTATACAACTGAATGTGTTATTGTATTTCTTGCTATGTGTTATTTTTTTCTATAACTGTCATTCTGCTCATTTCTTCCTTCACTTGGAATGTCTTTTTATTTTCATTTAAGTGCAGTTGCATGGTTACACAAATGTCCATTACTAAAACACCCTGTGGAAAATTCCTAGTGAATCGGTCGATCAGCGGTGCATCAACAGTCATAAGTCTTTCCACTCTCAAGTAGTCTGCTTGAGGGTACCATTTCATATAACTACTCTTATTCCTAGATACTAACCGTTTATTCCTTTACTAAGGAAAATACATATTGAAGCCTAGGATTTTTTGGTAGAGAAGCCTTGCCCTAAGTTCTATTGGATTTCATAATCCCGAAGAGAACGCCTCATTACTTATGTCCATTTTGAGAGATAAATATGCCTAAATGTTGTCACAGGATCTTTGGGTTGGGGTAGGCTAAAACTTTGTTTTTCAGGTTCAATGGAACCTCCAACATCATATCCAAGGTTTAGTATAGTCTGGTGCATGCCAAGACAGATGAAATTTTGGTAGATGGACTTAAGTTTAGATGGTCAAGCATGTCAGTTATAAAGAAGCCGAGATGAAAGTCTTCTATCACAAGTTTAAGAAAGGGCTTTACAATCTGAGACTCGCTACTACTAGGTACATGAGGATAATACAACGGAGATAGTGAAATGGGAAAAGAGTTAGATTTTTGAATGAGCCATTCTTTGAGTGGAGAAGAAAAGATGCAAGAACTTTACAAGAAATTTGACAAACAAGGTAAAATATGTCTCGACATGGGAAGTGTGGGAGGAAAATTAGCATTATTACATATCCTGACCAGATGTTATCCCTTCAACAAAGCTCTGGAGTCCTACATGAAAGAGATCCAAGAACAAGATTTTTTTAAACTTTAGCTTACTTTTCCTTATGATTTCCTTGTATTTTTTCTTTTCAATTTATGAGACAACTTAGTTCAGTAAAGATTTACTTTTAGGGGATTTATCATTTATGGGAAAATGATATTATTTTATGGGATATTTATCTCTCAAAAAACAATAGGCATACCTTTGGCTCAACATAGGCTCCCAAAATAGGAAATGTCAAACAACGTGCTTATTATGTGCTATTTTATTTACTTCTTAATGTCATTAACACACTAATTTTTAATTTTTGTTGTTGTTTTCCTTTCCAAAAAGGTTGATTTGTACACCTTGGCCTATCATTTCTGATTAAACGGGGATGATCCTTCTCCTCCTCCCTTTTTTACAAGTCATTAGCGTAAAGAGGTAATGGGAGATCATCATAATCTAACGGACAAAGACAGCACTAGCAAAGAGGGAGAAAGCATTGTTGGTGATTTTCTATGGTTTCATAGAATTTTTTATGCTTAAAGTAATCAAAAATATGCAACTACTAAGGAAATTTTGTTAGATATGTTGTGTTTTGTAGGAAACACGATTTTGGAGATGAATAGTACAAAAAAAGTGAAAATTAAAGTTTTTGGACCACCTATGTGGGTACCTACACACTGTAGGTACAACATACATAGGTTAGGTTTCAGAACATGTGCCATAAAGTAAAAGTCCAGAGATTCAAAAGATGAAGATTTGTGACTGTCACCCATAAGGGACTACCCGTAGGTAGTACCTAGATCTCGTAGATGTCAGAATTCATGAAGTTTTGAGAATATTTTGCAGAAGATGGACGCTGGCACCTACGTAGGACCATCTAGGACAGTAGGTTCCACCTACGACCCGTAAGTGTCCACTGAATCCAGTGTTTCTCTTTTGTTTCGGATAAATTTCTAGGGTTTCCATATATTCTATAAATACCCTTTTGATGCTTTTAGTTAGTTTATGTACTCATATTATTCACAAACATATTTTTTGATTTTGAGATTCAATTTTGATCTTGGCATCGTGTTATTGTATTTTGGTCGGATATTCAATTTGAGACAATGGGTTATTGTTTCACTAAAGAATGAAATTCACTAAGGTGTTGACAAATCAGTTAATGTTACATCACTTATCAGATTCTACATACAAGATATTGGGATGGTTCAATGGAGAACAATAAACCTACGGAGTTAGAAAGCTAGGGGAACATAGTCCAAGTGTTTGTTTTAGATTATTTACAACCCAAAGCATTCAAGTTTTATCATGGTTTACTGTTCACAATAAAAATCCCCTTATTTCCTTTTCTGCAATGCACGGTGATTTCAACAGGTTTGAGAGACTTTTCTATGTATTCCCTATGGGTTTGACCCCAACATAATTGGGTTACTATATTTTGACAGTGACCGCTTTATCCTCATAAGGAGGTCTAATTTTGGTGTTATGCCAAAATTTTGTCACTGTTGTCATGGAGTATAGTGTGATTATTGATCAAAGTTGTTGAAGTTTTTGGGTTTTATTTTTCTGTTCTTCTTGTAGCATACGCTGGTGCATGCCTAGCATGAGGGGTCAATGCAATACCTTACTCTCCATTATTCCTGAACTAGAGAGAACCCTACAGCTGAATTGTAGGGTGACTGAACACGTACGAGAAGGTGAGCTTGAAAGGGTTCAAAATAAACCCAAATGATTTTCCTCCCCTTTTTCCTGGTGGGATTCAAGAGATTATAGAGTAGACTGCTTACTAGTGCAAGCCAATGAAACAAGGGATGCAGAGTCCTATCATAAAACTCAAGAGGCAGAGCTAGCGAGGAATACATAAGGTGTTGGTTGTCGAATAGAACTTGGTAGAGGAATATAGGATAGATCTCTAATACTCCCAACCTATCAGTATTTACCACTATATGATGATACAAAGGAGGATTTGAAATACATTGAGCCTACTGAGACAGGATCTATCATTCCTCGTGCACTGCTACAGAATACAAAGTTTAATATCACCAGTGTTGTGATCCAGTTATTGAACATGAAGGGTGTGATTGTGGACTTTCCCACTGATGATAAAAAAATTCACCTTATTAATTTTATTAGGATTTGATCTTTATACACTATACCAGGGGTAGATCAGGAGGCTCTGACATGACCCAAACTAATGTCTTGTCATAGAGGGCATCCCAAGTCCAACTAGGACCGAGGACCACCCCCATTACCCAACCCAACCACTAAATGCATACCTTGTGTCGGCTGAATTTCAAATGTATAACATGATTGTGTATTTATCTAATGTGGTGACTTTGGGATAAGTCAATAACCGAGACCAACCCAACAAATTCCAACCACCCAATAACTACGTATACCAATGTGGTCACCATAAACTAAAACCAAAGTATAATAATCCAACGTATGCATATATATATGACATAAACAAGACATACTATACCCAAGACCAAATTTGTCCCCACAGAGCCTCTAGACCGACCAAAGAGTACCTAGTTTGGACATGCCCTCGACCATAGCAAAAACCAAAAGTCTATGAAAGATGAAAGTACTTAAAGTAAACCATAACATGAAATAGATACCTTCAAATCTATGACAGCTCATCACTTCAATCCAATAGTTGATCCCGATGTCCGATAGCTAAGCAGGAGGAGTAGAATTATCGATTCCTGCAGTGCTTGGGGATATAGCCTCCTGAAGATGGGTTAATGTGTGAATGCTAACATGCACTCAGGATAAGGATAATGTAATGTCGTTTATAAATCCAAGTAAAAACCATCTATCTGCACACAATCATACATATATATAACCATAATGGTAAAGAGAACCGGGTTTAGCATTCCATTAAAACCTTTACCTGGCCTGTGTAGCTCTGCTGCCCTAAACCACCCACAGGCTATATGGGTTCAGCTTCCCTGCTGAAAGGGCCCCAGTGCATGAAGTCGCATTACTAGAGAATAAAACAAGAGATGACTACTACATCCCCCAAAATATATAGCATGACATCATGCACACGATCTCTTGGACAAAACCTCACATCGGCAAATATGAGTTTCCAGTTTATATCCCTCCGGGACTTTCACCGTCCACGACTTTGCTACACGTCCCTCTTTAAAGCCCAATTAAAACCATTACCAAGAAACCAACCAAACCATTAACCATTTATTAACCAAGGCTATTAGATACTGGCATCGTCATGCCAACAATAACTTTCAAGTATTGTCCATAACCAACCATTTATGGATTTAAGAGATTCCCATATACCCTTCCATTTAACATATTAAACTACTTGGGGGATTCCCATGTACCCCATAAGCATTATCAATTAACCTATAACCATTATTCAAACCAATTTCATTAATGCATTCACTTAGGGGATTCCCATGTACCCCATAAGGTTTTCAAATAGACCAACCATGACCACCAAAACCTTACCCTTTAAACCACTCCAAACCATTTTAGACCATGCCAAACATTTAAAATATTTATTTCATTTAAACCATGTAAACCATCCAAATCCGTTTAGGGTTCCATTACCAAACTATATCTTGAATGAGTTCTAATAAAAGTTCAACAATAGAGTGAAAACATTCTTTTAGGTTTTTTACTAAACATGTTGAGGGCATACCTTTACAAAGACCAAAACCAATGCATAAACTATTTAGATTATAGTTATACATGACCCATTTGTTAAACCATAACCACCAACCAACCACATATGAAAACTATTACCAAAAATATGTAAAAACATAATTTAAGCCAATATCAAACAATGTGCATCGAGACCCTCAACATATATTTCGAAAACCACTATTCATGATTCATAAGTCAATGTTTAAAACACAATACACATGAATTTAGTTGGAACTAATAGTGAGGGAAGGAGTACATGCCTTATACAAAAAGATTCCGAAGAAAAACATAACTTTTGAGCCCCTTTGAAGAACACTTGAGAAACCCCAGCCTCCAATCTTCAAGAATGAGTTTGAGAGAGTATTTGAAGTGTTTTAATCCAGTAAAAAATGTTATGAAGGGACACGAAGGATTATATAACGTGAGGACATAAGGGTTTTGAAGTAGGAAATTTCTGGACTACCCTTGACTTAAAATTAAAACAAGTCACAAAGTAGGGTACGACTCACCCATGCCATTTGTATCCTAGGGTATGAGTGGTACCCCAACTCGTACCCAAATCCTTTCAAAGACCCTATATATTGGTTGATGTATGACTAATACTTAAGGGTAAAGTGGTACACTCAATCATACCCACCAACCATACCATGGGTAGAATCCAAAAGACAAATTATTCAAGGACCATACGACTTTCCTTACAACACTCGTATCTTCCTATACAACTTGTATCATGATGATTCATATCTTAGGGAGTAGATAAGACAAACATACTACCTTTCATAAGATGGAATCTAATACATGATGCTAGGGTTTGAGTCTTTTTGTCAAAATTAGGATCAGCCACATGCATTTCTAATTTTTCCCTTGGGATGATTTCTTCCGCTAAGCCGCGATCACGCGGGTCTGGCTGCGTCCCTGGTTACACGACCGCAGTTAACTTCCATGATTGTGGTTCAATGACTTTTTCTTGACTACCATGATTGCGGTCAGAAGACCGCGACCATGGTACCTGAGACCTTTTTTCTCCAAGTTTTCAACTGTACTTTCTTGATCCCTTTTGATCAGTTTATGCTCCAATCCACATCTTTTGATCTCCTCAACTCTATTTGTGTAATGAGTGGATATTAGTGTATTTTATCGCCAATATATGTCATTTATTCATTCAAAAAAGGTAATGTGCACAAATGTTTAGTGAGAATGAGTGGTAAAATCATCACTCAACAACACTTCGAACTTAAAGCATTTGCTTGTCCTCAAGCAACACTACCTCTTACAATGAGACAATAATTCTTTATGCCCAAACTTGATACCTTAAAGCTCACAATGACTTCAATTTAGTCGCAACCACAAGTAGATAATTGTATACGAGATAAGCTAATTTCTACTACACCCCTCATCATATGATGAAACATTCAAGGATACATAGGACTTTAAAAAACAACCAAGAACAACAACTAATACTCTAGAGGTGGCTTCCTCTTGACCATAACTTAGCTATACTCCATTTGCCTCATTCTTTGGAAGGTGAAAAAATCACCCACCCCAAATTATTTCACATGCCAATCCTCACAAGAAAGAAAATTCTACACACCAAGCTACCAAAAATACAACAAGAAGTTTTAAGTGCAAAAACTCTTTCTCTCTCTCAAAAGAAATCTTTATGCAATAAGTATCATACCATAAGCTTTCCCCTATTTTCAATCATCACGATGAAGAAAATATATGGTTGGAGATCTCAAAGGATTTTCTAAGCTTGAAACGTAGGTTCGGGTTAGGGTAGGATATCATTTGGGAATAATATGGCTACACCCCTCCTTGAACATCTACATCATACTTTTTCAATCCTCTTTTTTGACTAAGGGCCATTCTTCTTTATTTTATTTCTTTTCTTATACCTACGTTTAACTTTCTTTGTTCACCACTGTTCTTTCATTTTTTTTCTTGAAACTTACGGGCAATTCATTCCTTTGATGGGCTCATTCATTTTCTATTTATTTATTTTCATGGTTTAGGATCATAAGTCATTTCACTAACAATATTATGGCCTTAGATTTTCTTCTATCAACCTTTACCACCCCAACATAGGCTTTTAGCCTCAAGTTTCATTTTTAAGTTCAAGGAGGGTTTGATTCAAAAGATGGATAAAATGAATAGATCACGGTTTGTAATGAGTTTGCCAAAGGAAGGTCCAAAGGCTCAAAGTGGGTACTAGGGATTATAATTATACATAGGTAGGCTTTTTAGGCTAGAGTGGATTCCAAAATCACAAAGGTGGCCTAAGATCATTTCTCAAACCACATACAATCAAAATTAGTTTTGAAAGACTAACGGGGCAAGTTCTATATAACACAAATGTACAAGAGATGAATACCAAAATCTCACCACAAATGGCATGCAAAATCTTCCAAGGGGGCTCCAATGTCCTTCCCATGAGAAACAAAATGGAAGTATCTATTTCTATTCATAATTCAAAATTTATGAAGCCACAAAATGAGAAAAAGTTTTGTTACAATATTATCTTGTCCTTGCCCATGATTTTTCAAAAAAATTGGACGGATGGGGTTGTTCATTTTGCATTATCCTCTCTCACAATTTTCTAAAATATGACTACAACCAAAGCCTTAGTCTTACATTTAGGCTCAAAATGGGAAAACTACCCATATGGCTACTCAGACTTCGCCAATGGTTTACAAAGTGGCCCCAACTTTACAACATACACTGCAATTGGTACTCATACTTCCCTAGAATTTTTGACATTTATACTACGGGTACTCAGACTTTCCCTGCGCCTATGCCTCAAAATCCAAACACGAGGCTTTACCCTTAAGAATGTCATCACTTAATCTATCATAGGGCAAAACTAGTCGTGTATCACCAAAATTAAAATAAAAGTAAAAGAAAAATAAAAACTAAAAACCATATGATAATACATAAAGCATAGGAACCATTAGAGTACACAAAGATGTAGCATCTCAGAACCAAATAAAAATAGTATCCGGAATGTCATCCCAAAAAGACATAAGAAGAAATATCAGACAATGCATCACCAAAATATTACAGATCCGGGGGAACCCCCTAATAAAAAAAATGCAGTGCCCTCACTACATGTGCAAGAAGGCAAGAGTAAAAGGTTATCCTTGTACCTTCATAAAGAACTATCTTCTCCTGCTAACTTGGCATCACCACTACCAGTATCATCAGCTGATCAATCTGCAGGGGGCTCATCCTCACTATACATCCTTGGTGAAGGTAGTCTATGGATGGGTTTGACCACCTTAAAAATGCCTTTCACCCCATTCCACAACTTTCTAAAAAACTTATCTCTCTTTACCATCTTCTCAGGAAAATACTTGAGGTCCCTATGAGAGACGACTAAGGACGAATAGGCTCTCTATAGAATGGCTACTATGGCACCCTAATTCTGCTTCTTGGTCAAGTACTTCTCATAATATGATTGTGCTACATATGAAAGATGAGAAGTGGAGGGCTCTCCTGGTCCCTGAGGTAGTTTGGAAAATAGTTCTCTCACTCCCTACATTTAAACAGAGATGTCATCAAAGCAGTGGCTGATAAGGGTCTAGAAGATTTTGTGTCCTCTTGTACTGATTTTCCCATGTCCACTTTTTCTTCTTACTCTGACCAGGGGCAGCCTCACCTCTAAATTTAAGTGGGCAGATGAGGGCGCCTGGATGTACCCAAGTATCTACAGCATACTCTTCCACTTCCGCCCTCTTGCAAAGATCGGTGATAATGGAAGGGAAAAGAAGATTTGTACCTCCCTGATTTTAGAAATACCTCCACTCTGAAAGAACAATCTTACCCACATTGAGAGGGATGCCAGATAGGATGAAATCCACCATACAAGCTCACAAATTAGTGACAATGGTCATATGGGTGCATGGCGATACTCGACTGCATATGATGTTTAGTATAACCCTGGCTTCTAGTGTGAAGTTCTTTAACAAAATATCTCTCTTGGTGATGGACCAGGGAACTGCTTTTCTAGGACATAAATTGTTTGCCAATTTGGTTCCTTACTCACATGCTCTTGCCTGGAACTGCCCTATGTCAGTATCTAGGAGCCCATACACCGTATTAATCTTCTCTGCTCTAAAGTTTTCTCTTGGTCTAGAACAATGCATATAAACACATAATTAATAAAATGACCAACCATGTTGGGAATTATAACTCACACCCAACTGCTAAGGTTAAGTTCTTGATCATTTTCTTTCCATTCTAGGATTTTTCTACTGTAATTCACCTAAAACTATCAATTCCATGGATAAATTAGTAAAATAATGGAATGCAAGAGTAAATTAACCGTTAATAATAAAAAACTATTTACTTATTACTTTTGCTCCCTTGCATTAGGAAACAATAAAAATTAGCCCTAAAACTCTTCCCAAACTCCATAATTTAGCAGTTCTAAGGTTTAATTATCAAATAATAGTTAACGAGAATGAAATCCTTACCTTAACAAAGCCGAATAATAAGAAGCAGATGGAAATCACCCCAAATCACCCTTCCTTTTTCTCAAAATGAGTTTTAGAAAATTAAAATTTTTGGAGGAAAAAATAAATAAATCTACAGCTTTCGCCACTATCTTGCTATAGCAGCAGGTGTTCTTATAACGGTCGTTGATCAGGTTTGCAACACACCTTAAACCTAGAACATTTCAAACAATGCCCTTTATGCTAAGATCAATTTTGGGAGTTCTACTTACCCAAATTTGATTCTGTAAATTTCTATGGGTCCCTTATCATATTAGTTAACTTGAAATCAAATCAAACACCACCAAATTTGCTCAAATTATTTCTAAATTTTTCTATATCATACCTCATTTTGATTTTGCTCGAACCTAACCTAGTGTAGAATTTATAACGTTAAAACCAAAAAGAATTCTAACATGAGATTTTTAATGGAAGGTTTATACATAACAACAAAAATGATTGTTACATGATCGCACTAAAAGTTTTTTGGAAATTTTTCCTGATATATTGTAAATTATGGAGAAAGGGATTGAGCAGTAGTAATGGATAAGTGAAAGAAGATAGATAAAAGGAATGATATATTTTGTTTTTTGAATAGCATTTAAAATAGTTTAGATCTATTATTTTTCTTGGTCTGAAAATATTGTTTCATGGAAAGAAGAGAGGGAAAAGGAGAAAATATAAAATATGGGTGTTGGTATACTTTTTTTGGTGAAGAAAGTGGAGAAGCTGATGGGAAATATGGGACACAATATAATGAAAAAAAGATTTTTTTAAAAAAAAATTAGCTTAAGAATATATTTGCATCGATATATTCCAACCTCCATTGAAAGAGCTAAAGATTAAAAAAATAGTGGAAGATAATGACTTAAGAAAAACATTATTTTGTTTGAGATATTTCAATAGAAAAAGAAATCCACCCGGTGGAGGGAAGGGTGAGGGTAGGGGCTTTAAAAGAAATAGGTTTTTTCTTTTTCCTTTTTTGCCACATGTAATTATTTAATTAGCTATTTTGCCATATCATCACAAGTGTATTACACTCTCCTTATTATTTTTATTGATTGTTAAAAAAGAGTCAAAATGACACAATTGGACACTGGTTTAGGGATTTAAAAAGAACAACATCTAGTTGAGGTGCCAAAATAAAAGTATGTGCCATGTTTAAGGGGATGATAATGTGTTTGCCCTATATTTTGACAAGTAATTTCTTTGTGAATGAAATAAATTCATCTAATGAGAGTTTCAAGTCAAAGTTACTAGCAAGTGAATACATCATAGACGTGATTACGAGATATTGCATAGACACTATTATACAACAACAAAAAACCTAGTGTATTCATACAAAGTGGGGTCTGGAGAGCGTAAGTGTATGCAGTCTATATCATTACCTCAGATAAGATAGAGAGACTATTTTTATAGACCCCTGACTCAGGACACAAAACAACAAAAATACATAACAAAAATGCAAATAAAATGTATTACACTAATATATAATAACATAACAAGACATCCACAAAGTAGTACAGGATACTACAAATAGAAAACAACAAGACACACATGTAACACTTACAACTACTGGCCCGACAGTAGTACAAGATACTGCGAATAGAAAACTAGAAGACACACATATAACACTTATAACTACTGGTCCGACAATAAAAAAAGCACTCCTAGCAACTACCATGGACACTCTCCTATCTACTAACCGTCTACCCTAATTTTGGTCCTCCACACCTTCCTATCTAGGGTCATGCCCTCTGTAAGCTGTAATTACTTCATGTCATGTCTAATCACCTTCATCTAATATTTATTTATCCTACCTCCACTCCAACTGAAACTATCCATAGCCAACCTCTCATACCTCTGAACTGGGGCATCCGTGCACCTCCTCATCACATTTTTGAACCAACTCAAACTCACTTCCCGTGTCTTGTCTTCTATCAAAGTTACTGCTACCTTTTCTTGAATAATTTCATTTATAACCCTATCTCTCTTAGTAAGTCCATACATCTATCATAATATTCTCATTTGTACCATCTTCAAATTTTGAATAAAGTAGCTCTTGAATGGACATTAACACTACACTCTATACAACATAGCTTCTTGGATTGCCACTCCATAAAACTTGCCTTTAAGTTTCGTGGGCACCTTCTTATTACATAGGACTCTAAAGAAAGCCTCTATTTTATCCACCTTACACCAATATAGTGTGTGATATTCTCATCATTCTCTCCATTTCTTTGAATCATAGACCCAAGATCTTAAAACTATCTCCCTTTTGAATAACATGGAAATCCATCTTCACTGCTACGTTCACCTCATGCATTAACTCACTGAACTTGCACTCCAAGTATTCTATCTTACTCTTGCTCAACCTAAACCCTTAGACTCTAGAGTTTGTCTCCAAACCTCAAACTTATGATTAACTCCTCCTTGAGACTCATTAATTAGAACTGCATTATTTGCAAATAGAATACACCAAGGCACCTTCCCTTAAATGTGTCGTGTCAATACATCCATTACAAGTGTGAATAAAAATTGACTAAGAGTCAATACCTGGGAAACCTATCAAAATAGGAAAGTTCTTTGAATTTATCCCCATTATTCTCATGCGAGTCTTTGCTTCGTGGTACATGTTCTTAATTGACCTAGTGTACGCCACAGGTACATCTCTAGCCTCCAAGCACCTTCAAAAAACCTCCTTGAGAACTTTATCGTAGATATCTATGAACAATAGGTGAAGTTCTTTTTTTCTCTCTCTATTCTACTCTACTAAACTGCTCACGGGATGAGTAGCCTTGGTAGTCGAGCAACCTAGAATAAATCTTAACTGATTCTCAAAAATAGTCACGATAATCCATATTAAAAGGTGGTGATAGTCTTATTTCCATAAACTCTTAAACGACAAGAGGGGGAAAGGTATTGTGTTGGGGGACTTGGATCAGTATGAGAGGTGTCACAATTATAGATATTATAGGCATATAAAGGTTAAAGAGATCAAGACTATTATTTATATGATACATAATCTCAAATTCAAAAAACTAAAGAAAAAGAAGAAAACAGAGAAATCCCAACTATGGTATTAAGATCATCGTCCTTTCAAGAAAGATAATGAAAGATTACGTTTTCCATGAACACACCCATTTATCATAAATTCCCAGAAAATGCAAGTTTATTAGTATATGAAATAAAAAATACAAGAACTATAGTAATTAACTGAGAATTTTTCACTTATAAATTTGAAGTCAAATTATTATATTGTTAAGTTTATCAAGACAGAAAATATGATTCATATGCTACTGTCACTATCTAAACCAGAGTTGGCCGTAACGGGCATCTCAAGTCCATCGAGGATCGAAAACCACACCCTTAGACTAATCTAAAAGAACCAAGAACACCTAGCAGTGGATGAATTTAACATAAATCAAGATATGATAAGAAAACTCAAAGAATCCATGACAGATCAAATATTCAACATCCACCAACCATAGTACCCATGTCCACAGTAATGTCCACAAAGCCTCTAACAAAACCAAAGGTTGTATGGTCGGGATATTCCCCCGACCATAGCCAAAAATGAATCCAAAAAATAGTCAACCCATAAGGAAACCCAAAGCATGAAATGAGGTCTTCTAAAGGATGGAAGCTTACTGCTTTAGTATGACTCCTAAGTTGTCCCACAATCATCTAGTCACTGTGCTGAAGGAATTAAAGTATGGGTAGTTCCTGCATCACATGGTGATACATTATTTGAAGGCGATTAGCGGTTGGAGCGCTATCATGTAACTCAGGGATAAAGGATAAAATAATTCCATGGACCATAATAAAGAAATCATTAAAACTTGAACACAACATGATATGCATTACATATATATATATATCACATATTAGGAAAATGAGTAGGGCTTAGCATGATCTTTGAAAAAAAACCTTAACTATGACTGTGTAGCTCTACCGTCCTAAGCCCGCACCCATGGGCGATATGGGTTCGACTCCCCCGGCTGAAAGCTCCCAAGTATGTGTTAGCCGCAGAACCAGAGGTACCATAGAAGGTCGGGGAATCCTTACCTTTCGCTATCTATGATACAAATATATATATAGTGTGATATGAGCACACAGTCATCATGACCAATCCTCACATTGGAAAACGTGAGTTTCCAATCCCCCCGGGACCTCTACCTTCCATGGCTAGCTACACAACCCTCTTTTAAGCCCATTTAAAACCTGTAACACATAACCCAACCATTACATTAAGGAGTCAACCATTATGGCATCATTAAGTGGTATTGTTATACCGTCTATAGCATGCAAGCAATGTCATTAGACAACCCTTTGAGGATTTCTTCGTACCCCCGACTCCATAATAAAAATCACTTGGGGGATTTCATTATACTCCACAAGGTTTTCAAACCATCCTTAACCATTTTGCCATTTTTATGAAGTGCGTTAGTTTCAAAGGAAATAGCCAAACCAAATGATAATTCATATTCCAAAACCTATTATGCAAGCGGGTAGGGGTTATTATCAATTTCCATACTAAAACCAATTATTTGGGGAACCCATTGTAGCCCTAAATTCGTTCACAATTACTATGCACCCCAATGAGTGTACAAACCAACAATTCATGCATAATAAATCAAAATAAATCATGAAAAAACATTCAAACAATTTATATCCAAAACCCTCAACCCATAGTTCAAAACCTAACATCAAAACCATGAATAATAAACCAACTTTCTTGCCATTAATAAAATACAAGTGTAGGGAAATAGGTACATGCCTTAGACACACAAGGATTTGTGAATAATTGTGAACTTGGAACCCGGAAGATGAACGTATGATGAAACCCCGATGCTCTCTTAGGGTTTTGAGTTTAAGAGTGAAATAATAGCTTTTTGTGTCGTGAAAACTGATGGAAATAGACTCATATAGTGTTTAAAGGTCGTTCATAGGTGAAAATACCCCAATACCCCTCATCCCAAGTAGATAAAACAAAAATAACATGACTTTTACATAGCAGCGTGGCACGAACCTTATCGCAGAGGCTAACCTCCATGCCACACTGCTAAATGTAGAGATTATCCTTCGAGTCACATTGGCTATCGCGGAGTGTAGCTTCCATGATATGGGGATATTACGGAGTCTCACTACCTCTGAGGTCTAAAATCACCCCTAACCCCATTTGAAAATTCTGAAACTCTCCTGGGATACCCCATTCACATGTCAAAACACAATTTAAGTCAAAAATTGACATTTTGAACATGGGAGGGCCAAGAATAAAATGCCTTAAATTTGTAGGGTGTGACATTTTCCCTTCTAGGATGATTTGTCCCCAAATGATGAGCTAGGACACTTTTTGCATGAGAATAGCAATATTACATTAATATCAAATGATAAACCTGAATAATAACAATGGAAAAATGAAACTCATACCTTAAGCTCCTTCGCCCGACACATGGAACAAGAATGGGTACTTAGCCTTCATATCTTCCTCTGCTTCCCAACTGGATTCTTCCACCTTATAGTTCCTCCAAAGGACCTTTACCTAAGCTATATCTTTTGTCCTAAACCTACGAACTTTTTTATCCAAGATCTCCATTGGGACCTCCTTGTATGACAGGGAAAATGAAATACCAACACTCTCAATAGGAACCACCAAGGAAGGATCACCCACACATTTCTTCAACATAGACACATGAAATACAGGGTAAATAGAACCCAAACTTGTATACAATTCTAGCTCATAGGCAACATTCCCCACTCTCTATAAAATCAAATAGGGGCTAACTCAATGGGGACTGAGCTTCCCATTCTTTCCGAATCACATTGCTCCCTTCATAGGGGACACCTTTAAGAATACCCACTCACCCATATCGAACTTCAACTTTCTTCGTCTCATATCTGTATAAGACTTCTGGTGACTTTGGTCAGTTTGAAGCCTATATCAAATCACCTTTACCTTCTCCATAGCTTGATAAACTAAATTAGGACCAAACAACCTTGCCTTACCAACTTCGAACCACCTAATAGGAGATCTACAGCTGCTACCATAAAATGCCTCAAACTGAGCCATACCAATGCTAGAGTGATAGATATTATTGTATGCAAACTCCATAAGAGGCAAATGGTCAATCCAACTACCACAAAAGTCAATTACACAAGCAGAAGCATATCTTCCAAAGTCTGAATAGTCCTTTTTCCTTGTCCATAAGTCAGTGGGTAGAAAGCGTTGTTAAGGTTCACCTTAGTCCTTAAACATCGCTGGAACGACTGCCAAAAATAAGATATGAATTGAATACCACAATCTAAAATGATGGAAACTGGAGCACCATGAAACTTCATGATCTCCTGAATAAACAACCTTGCATAGTCTTCGACAAAATAATTAGTCCTTACCGGTAGAAAATGATCAGACTTAGTCATCCTATTCATAATGACCCAAATAAAATCAAACTAGTTTCGAGATCACAGAAGACCAGTAACAAAATCTATATTAATCACTTCCCACTTTCACACAAGCAACTCAATTTCTTGAGACAACCCACCGCCTCAAGTTCTTTACTTTTACTTGTTAACACACCATCCATTTAGCCACAAAATTAGACAAATCCATCTTCATGTTATTCCACCAATAAATCTCCTTAAGTTCATAATACATCTTCATCAAACCAGGATAAACCAAAAACCTGACTCATAAGCTTCGACAAAAATTCTACCTCGCAGCCCATCCACATCGGGAATGCACAACCTCCCTTGGTACCTTAAGATAACATCAGTACAAATCTTAAAAGCCATCACCTTCTCCTTACCCATATCATCCTTGATTTGTATCAAGATAGGATCCAACACATGTTTTTCCTTAACCTCAGCGCCAAGATATGACCACCCCACTTCTTGCACAAACACATCATCATCCTCAAAATCTAAGAGACGAACTCCAAGATTAGATAAATGTTAATATCTTTCACCAATTCCCTCTTCTCTTTATCCACATTGGATAAACTACCCATAGATAACCTGCTAAGAGAATCAGCAACTACATTAGCCTTACCTGGGTGATGGTGGAGACTCATATCATCGTCCTTGAGCAACTCAAGCTATCTCTTTTGCTTAAGATTCAACTTCTTTTGGGTGAATACATATTGCTGGCTCTTATGATTAGAATAAATGTCAACGTGGACCATATATAGATAGTGTCGCCAAATCTTCAATACGAACACCACAACTAATAACTTCAAATTATGAGTCGGATAATTCCTTTTTTGAACCTTCAGCAGCCTTAAAGCATATGCTACCACCTTGTCGTACTGTATTAACACACAACAAAGTCCCACAAGGGACATATCACTATAAACCACAAATCCATCAGTACCCTCGGGCAATGTAAAAACTATAACAAAAGTCAATTTATCTTTCATCTTCTCAAAACTCCCCTCGCAAGCATCGAACCATAGAAACTTCACTTTCTTCAGAGTTAACTTAGTCAAAGGTGTAGAAATTGATGAGAAGCTCTCTACAAACCTCCTATAATAACTAGCTAAACCCAAGAAGCTTCAAATATCGATTGGAGTCATGGTTCTAGGCCACTTCTTAACCACCACAACTTTTTGTGGATCCACCATGACCCCTTCACTTGAAACAACATGACCCAGAAAAGCAACAACATTAAACCAAAATTCACTCTTTGAAAACTTAGCATACAAACACTGATCTTTTAGGGTCTGCAACACAATATAGAGGTGATTGGCATAATCTACCTCACTCTTCAAATATACCAAAATATCATCTATAAACACAATCACAAACATGTCCAAAAACTGACTGAATACCCACTTCATGAGAACCATAAATGTCATCGAAGCATTAGTCAACCCAAAAGACATGACCAAGAAATCAAAATATCCATACTCGGAATGAAATGTAGTCTGAGGGATATCCTCCTCCATAATCTTTAATTGATGATAACCCGACCAAATGCCATACTTAAAGAAATACTTAGCACTCTGAAGTTGGTCAAACAAGTCATCAATCCTATGAAGAGGCTATTTATTCTTTACCGTCACCTTATTTAATTGACAGTAATTAATACACATCTAAAGAGAACCATCCTTCTTACGCAGAAGAGAATCGGAGCACCCCACAGAGACACACTAGGAAAGATAACACCCTTATCAAGAAGATTCTTCAACTGATCCTTAAGTTCCTTCAACTCAGCTGGAGCCATTCTATGAGAAAGGATAGAGATAGGACGAATGTCCAAAAGAAGATCGATCCCAAACTAAATTTCCCTTTTGAGCTGGATGCCCAAAAGATCATCAGAGAAAACCTTAGGAAATTCACTAACCATGGGGATGGATTATAAAGAAGGAACCTCAGAGTTAGAATCTTTAACTCGGACCAAATTATAAAGACACCTCTTGGAAATCAATTTTCAGGCTCTAAGATATGATATAAACCTCCCCTTAAGCACTAAGGAACTCCCTTCCCACTTAATAACCATCTCATTGGGGAATTTGAAGACGACCTTATGGGTCTGGTAGTCTAAAGAGGAATAGCACGAACACAACTAATCTATCCCTAAGATAATATCAAAATCTAGTATGTCTAATTCAATGAAATCAATCAAAGTTTACCTACCACCAACAAATACCACACAACCCCTATAGACCATTTTAGCAACCACCGAGTCACCTACTGGGGTAAAAATAGATTAGGGTTCCAAAATACAATTAGGATCGAAATTAAAATGCATAGCCATAAATAGGGTCACATAAAAAAGGGTAGACCCCAGATCAAGTAAACACTACACATCATGACAAAAGAGTTTTAACATACCAGTAACGACATCAAGAGATGGCTTAGACTCCTAACGGGTAGCAAGAGCATATAGACGATTCTCACTAGTTCCAGTACTATAAGTGGCACCCTTTGGTGCAGGAGCTGATAAAGTGGCAATCGAAATCTTATTAACCCCCATTGCTAGCTTGCCCATGGGGAAATCCTTCAGCACATGTCCCGGCTGGATACACTTAAACACCGATCCTTTCCTCCATCATATAAACAATGATGCAATAGACCATAAATTTCGCAAGGAGGATATGATGGAGCTGACTGAGCCCCATTGGCTTGAGACTGGGTACCTTGTGCCCTAAAACCATCACCACTATGAAAACGATGATCTCCGAATAACTTCGAATAAGGTGCACTAGCCATCTAATAGAAACTAGAGTTACTCCACTTCTTCTTAGACCATTTCCCACTATCTCTACCACTTTGTTTCTTATCTTTATCTTTATTCGAATATCAAAACTTCTTGCTCTACCTCTTCCCCACCTCTTCTTGCTTTTTCTTTTCCTCTATAACATATTGCATATACATCACCAATTGAGAGATATTTATATTCTTGTTCAACAAGGTAGCCTTGCTCTCTAAAATCAATTCACGAGACAAATCAAAAGCAAATTTCCTCATTCTAGCCCTCATGATAGACACTAACTCAAGAGAATATAATGACATTTGGTGGAACTTCAAGGCATATTCCTTTACCATCATCCTACCTTTCTTTAAGTTCACAAACTTCTCAGCTTTTGCCTCCCTCAACTCCTGAGGAAAGAAGCGATCAAGAAAAGCACTAGAGAAATTTCTCCCGCAAAGTAAACTCTACATTATAACCCTTAAGTTGCTCCCACTTTTCGTACCGTTGCTATGCTATATCCTTCAACTGATAAGTAATAAATTCTACACCCTTTACATCCATAACATGCATAACTCGGAAGATCTTCTCCATCTCATCAATAAAACCTTGAGAATCCTCCTTAACCTTAGTACCAGTGAAAGTTGGAGGGCTCAACCTCATAAACTAGCCAACTCTAGTGGCATCATATGAAATCACAACAATACCAATAGAACCCATCTCATGCGACTGAGATGTCACCAACTGGGTTAACAAACCAATGGATTGGCAAAACTCAGCATTAGTAATATCACTCTGAGGTGACTGAGTATGAGTGCCACCAGCTGAAGAAGGATCAGTGAAGACAGGTGGAAATCCATGGGGGCAATAAAAAACAGCGACTGTTGATCGGGTCTATACCCCATAAGTTTGAAGAGATCCGCCCACACTATCCTTAAGTGGGACAAATGAGTTTTCATAAGCTTTAGATCATCTGGGAGGCATGATCTGAAAGGAAAATAAATGAGAGTTAGAGAAATCCAAGACCTTAGACTCTATAGCCCAAAAATAAGACAACAAGAAAGGGAAACATTCCTAAATACTTTATAGCCTTTCTCTTATTAGTATGGCATGCTATACACCCATAAGAGAGACTCTACCTGACATGACTTTATAGATACCCAATTGACCATAGACCTAGTCTCTGATACCAACTTTTTCCTAACCCAAACTAGGGCCTGGCCATAATAGGTATCTCAAGTCCATCGAGGATCGGAGACTAACCCTTAGCCTAATCCAACAGAACCAAGAACTCCTAGCAGCGGATGAATTTAACATAAAGAAAGATATGATAAGATAACTCAAAGAATCTATGATAGATCAAATATCCAATATCCAACAACCAATAATCAATAGAAATAACCAACCATAATATTTATGTCCCCAGTAATGTCCACAAAGCTTCTAATAAAACCAATTATAGTCTGGTCGGGACATTCCACCGACCATAGACAAAAACAAATCCAAAAGAAAGAGTCAATACATAAGGAAACTCAAAGCATGAAATAGGGTCTTTTGAAGGATGGAAGCTCACCACATCAGTATAACTCACGAGTTATTCCATGATCACCTAGTCACTTTGTAGGATGAATAGAAAGTATGGTAAATTCCTACATCACGTAGGGATATAATGTTTGGAGAAGGTTAGCGGTCGGAGCTCTAACATATAACTCAGGGATAAAGGATAAAATAATTCCATGAACCATAATACATAATTCATTAAAACTAGTACACAACATCATATGCATTACATATATATAAAATATATTGAGAGAGGGACTAGGGCTAAGCATGATCTTAAAGAAAACCCTTAACCTGGACTAGGTAGCTTAACCATCCTAAACCCACTCTCATAGGATATATGGTTTTAACTCCCCCTGCTGAAAGGGCTCCAATGCGTGTTAGTTGTACGAATTGAAGGTACCATATAAGATCGGAGAATCTTTATCCTTCGCCATCAATGATACAAATTTATATATAAATATATATATATATTCTGACATGAGCACACAGTCATCAAGACCAACTTTTATGTTGGTAAACATGAGTTACCAGTATAGGTCCCTCGGGATCTCCACCTTCCACGGCTAGCTACACAACCTCTTTTTAAGTTCAATTAAAACCTTTAGCATATAACTCAACCATTATATTAAGGAGTCAACTATTAAGGCACTATTAAGTGTAACCATCATACCAAATATAGATTTCATGCAATGTCATTAGAAAACCCTTTAGGAATTCCTTTTTACCCCCAACTCCATTATAAAAATCACTTGGGGAATCCTATTGTACCCCACAAGGTTTTCAAAACCATCCTTAACCATTTTTCCATTTATGCAATGCATTAGTTTCAAAGAAAATAGCAAACCAAATGATAATTTATATTCCTAAACCAATTATCCAAGTGGGTCGAGGTTATTATCAATTTCCATACCAAAACCAATTATTTAGGGAACCCATTGTACCCCTAAATTCATTCACCTTTCCCATGCACCCTAATGAGTGTACAAACCAATAATTCATGCATAATAAATCAATAGAAACCATGGAAAAACATTCAAACAATTTATATCCAAAACCCTAAACCCATAGTTCAAAACCCAACATCAAAACCATGAATAATAAATCAACTTTCTTGCCTTTAATAACATAAAAATGTAGGGGGAAATGTACATGCCTTAGACACACAAGGATTTGTGAGTAATTGAGAACTTGGAACCCGAAAGATGAACGTGATAAAACCCTTATGCTCTCTTGGGGTTTTGAGTTTGAGGTGAAATAATAGCTTTTTGGTTTGTGAAAACTGATGGAACTAGGTTCATATAGTATTTAAAGGTCGTTCAAAGGTGAAAAGACCTCAATAATCCTTATCCCAAGTAAATAAAATAAAAACAATATGACTTTTACATAGCGGCATGGCACAGACCTTATTGCGGAGGCTAACCTCCATACCAAATTGCTAAATATGAAGATTATCCTTTGTGTCACACTGGATATCACAGAGTGTAGCCTCTTTGACATGGGGATATTACGGAGGCTCACTTCCTTTGGGGTCCAAAATTACCTCGAACCCCATCTAAAAATTTTGAAACTCACTCGGGATACCCCATTCACATGCCTAAACACAATTAGAGTCAAAAATAGACATTTCAAACATAGAAAGGCCAGGAATAAAATTCCCAAAGTTTTGAGGGTATTATAGCTACAGAATGGTGACTCTTTCTCTCTAACAAAAATAGGAATAAAATTTCAATAAAAATAAGGAAAAATATACACACTCAACCATCTCGTTTAGGCTCACGCAATTTCTCATAGAGTTTAATGATATTGTTCTTATAATAAAAAATAGAAATACTGTCAAAAAATATTAAAATTGATTCTTGTAATTCCACATTTAAGGGAATGAATACAAGGTTATGAATCTAGAGAAAATTGAAGGAAAGGTGTCTTTTAAGTCTTGAATGAAGGATTGGTGACATTGACCAACATAAAGGGTCAAACATAATTAGGAAGCTTGATTAAGTTAATTGTGGACTTGATAAAAATTTTCAAAACTTTCCAATCTTTTCAAAAATACAAATCAACCCACACCTCTGTCATCTAAATCAATTGTATCTCTCCTCTCTCTCTCGAGATAGTCTCTCAACTCTCTCCCAACCAATAGTTCTACAAAATTTCTCCCTTCAAGATCCAGCGACAAATAGCTAGGTGAGTTTCTTTTTGACTTTCAACCATCAATCGACGTAAAGAAATAGAGGAACTTGTGCCAACTTCTCTGGCGACAACAACTTTAAGTTCTTCGTCATCCCATTTCTTCTTTCACAGATAAAAAATTATGACTTGATCAAACTGCTCTTTTAGATTGGTTAACAATTTTACTATTTCTTGCTTAAATTTGAAATATGAACTGAATAAAACCCTAATTTTTGGCATTTTTTCTTTGCTCTTTCCAGCTTGAAATATAATTTTTTATTGTTATTATAGTTTTTGTTATCGAACTATTTATTCTATTTGTTGGTGATTTTTAGTCACTGTTGATTTTCTTAGTGTGCGTGTGTTGTATTGGTGTTACTGGGTTGATTTGTTTTTTTCTTGATAAAAATGGTGTGGCAATAGATTAATCATATGACGCAACAGATTAACCATTTGACACAATAGATTAACCATCTAATGCAATAGATTAACCATCTGATGCAACGATTAACCATTTGATGCTATCTGATGCAACAGATTAACTATCTAATCCAACAGATAAAATATCTGATGTAACAAATTAAACATGTAATGCAACATATGAAAACAACAGTTCACTCAACTATTGCGACATACGACTCTTCTATTTGGAATAAATCTAAACAATATTGATATAACAGATAACTCATTTGGCAACAGATGAGTGATCTATTTCAATAGATGTGTGGCCTATTTTTATTATTTCCAATGGATTACTCATCCGCTGCAATAGGTTGCTTATATGTTGCAATAAATATCCTACCTGGTGCAACAGATAAGTGATCTATTTTTATTATTTCCAATAGATTACTCATCTGCTGCAATAGGTTGGTTATAAGCTGCAACAGATAACCTACCTAGTGTAACAGATGAGTAATCTATTTTTATTATTTCCAATGGACTATTCATCCACTGAAATAGGTTGGTTATATGCTGAACAGATATCCTACCTAGTGCAATAGATGAGTGATCCATTAGAAATAATAAAAATAAATCACTCATCTATTGCACCTGGTAGGATATCTGTTGCTACCTGATGCAACAGATGAGTGATTTGTTATAATTGTTTCCAATGGATTACTCATCCACTGCAATAAGTTGGTTATATATTGCAACAGATAACATTTTTGGAGCACAGATGAGTGATTTGTTTTTATTATTTCCAATGGATTACTCATCCATTGCAACAGGTTGTTTAAATATTGTAACAGATAACCTTCTTGGTGCAACAGATGAGTGATCTCTTTTATTATTTCCAATGGTTTACCCATCCATTGAAACAAGTCAGTTATTTATTATAACAGATAACATACTTGGTGCAATAGATCTGTGGTTAGTAGGAACTGGTATTTTACTTCTTGCATGTTAGATTTATTGTTATCCTTTTTTAATGATGCATTAATCAATTATAGGTTTTTTAAATATTGTAACAGATAACTTTCCTGGTGTAACAGATGAGTGATCTTTTTTATATATGTCCAACGATTCACTTATCCATTGCAACAGGTCGGTTATATATTATAATAGATAACATACTTGGTACAACAGATGTATGGTCTATTGGAACTGCTATTTTACTATTTGCATGTTAGATTTACTTTTATCCTTTTATAATGATGCATTAATCAATTATAATATATTTTATGTTCCTGTTAATTTAAGATAATATGGCTCCTAAAAGAAAAGAAACCAAATCAAGTCCAAGTAAAGGAATAAGGGAAGCAGCTAGGCTACATCCACCACTCTATGAGCTTTCTTTACAAGTGTTATCTCAATCAGGAGCAGAAGCTAATGAACACGAGGAGGAGAAATTTTTCAAAATAGATGATCCAAATGTTAATAGACCTTCCACCTAAGATTTGGTCAAAACCTTCAGCATTAATCGTTATCCTATGAGAATGCAATGCGATGATGCCACAGATTTAACGAGTGATTTCGTGGTTAAATCGGCAATGGGAAAATCTTTTGACGCCTTAAAAAAAATACTTCTAGAACAAAAATTGGATTCTTATTTCAGGAAAGCTATTTTGGAAAATATGTTTATTTGTCGGAGGACAACAATGCTCATTCCCAAATGAAAATGCTATATAATTGTAATACCCTGTACTTCTACCTAGCTTAAATTCATCCCAAAAATGTCAAAGACTTATTTTAAAGATGAATCCACTTTTATACATGTGGTATCTTAAAGATTTTCACTTTTTATCATTTGGGAAATTGAATAAGATTTCCAACAATATAAAATTCTCCTAAATATGATAACCGGGTAAGAAGTTATGACTATTTCATGTCCCCGTCGTAAAATAGCGCCATGTTAGTCAGTGGCATGCCGCGCCACAAGCAAAAATTGCATTTTTCAACTTCCATTAAACCTCCACAATTTTACCGCATCACAAAAAACTTCCATGTCCCAGTTGTCCAATTCCAGTAGAGGTCCGCGATTTGTCCCGCATTACGCCATGGCCAGATTTTAGAATTTGTGTGGCACCGTGTTAGCTCCGCGTTGCACCGTCATCCCAGTTCCCAATTGTCACTTTCCAGTGACATGGCATGATAGCGCCGCATCGCACCAGGTGCCAAAATTGGGATTTTAATCAGTTTTGAGTTTTTAATGTCAAGGGACTTTAAGTCTTTTTTTCCATGGACCTAATCATCTTAAGCACGTACTTAGGCCAAAAATTACATGGTCATATCATTACTCATCCAATTTTTCCCCAAATTGAGTTACTCTCTCTCAAGCCAAGAAACCTTAGCTCTCAAGAATCATGGCAAATCTCAAGAAATCCATCCAAGGACTCCAAGAACCTTCAAGGTTTCCTTTCTAAGGTATGCATAGTATTCTATTCATTCATGGACTCTTTTCATCCATGAAGCCCAAAAATCTCTTTTCAAAGTTCAAGAATATGGACTTTTATGAATTCCATGTTGGTTTTTCTTTTGTTCATGTGGATAATGACCAATTGAATTCTAATCCATGTTTGGTGATAAATTTTAAGTGGAATTATTTATTATAGGTGTAGATTCATGTGAACCTATGATTAAACACTTGAATGGTGAAATTAGAGCTGAATTATGATGTTTACTTGTTGCATAATGTTGTCTACATATACTATGCTCACTATGTGTTTGATTAAATGCCTATGTGAATGGAAAGTGCCATACTAGTATGATAAAATGAAATCCCCCTTCATATACAAGTTCATGCATGTCAAGTGTTTGATGAAATGTCTTAGTCAATTGATTATGGATATATGTGTAGCCATTGTTGTACTTTACAATTTATGCCATGAATTACTTTCATGATATCGAGTCCTGGGGGCATTTAATACTCGATAATTTAGTTGTTTGCCTAGAGCCAATTTCATGTTTCCGCAATACTCTCAGTCAAGCCATGATCCATAGAATTCAGTCACTCAAGTGACTCAAGAAAACTCAGTAATCCCAGTAATCTCTGAAAGCTCAGTTATTCAGTAATCTCAGTAGTATTTCATCAGTCAATGGAACTCAGTGAACTCAGTTCAGTTCAGTTTATCATGTTCAGTGTCCATTCAGATGGGAGTAGGATTTAGCACCGAGTGAACGCAAGAATGAGAACACATACTGACAGATAAAGGTGTGATACTTAGAAGTAATCCATACGTTCCAGAACTATGTAGCCAGCATAGGTTAAAACATAAACACTGACAGATGAGGGTTGATGAGGTAGATAAACACTGTCAGATGAGGGTCCCACCATTTTATTTTGGGGATACTGTCAGATGAGGGTCACTCACAGCTTGTCCTTACCAATGGCACGGTATTGACACCCTTCCAATTGGGGTTACAGATTAGACCCCAACACATCTATAATAGATTATTAGGGGCATGCCGGTTAGATGACTATTTCCTACAGTCTCAATCTCAATCTCAGTAATAGAACTCAAATAGCTCTATAAAATTCTGGACTGTCAGATATAATTAACTCAGAATAGTACGGAACTCAGCTAGTTCCATCAGAACCTAGACTGTCAGATACAGTCGATCAGTATCAGTTATTTCAGTTATACCAAATATCAGTATCTCATGTTATCAGTACTCAAACTCAGTAATCATTTTATCATGAATTCAGTTACAGTCTTTTATTCATGCATGTATTCTCACGTTCATGTTATATAGTCAGTTAGCATTGTTCATGCATCTGAACCCCAAGCATTCAGCCTACCTCACTTGCATACCAGTACATTCAATTATACTGATGCATTTGTTCTATGGTGTTTTATACCATAGGTTCAGAAGCACGAGCTCTAGAGCATCAGTAGCATTCCAGATTTCAGCAGTCAGATTTAGCAGTGAGTACTCATCCTTCGAGGATATGATCATTAATTTATTTCTTTATTCCTTATATTATTTCAGCATGTGGAGTTAATTGGGGACATGTCCTATCAACTCCTTATACAGACAGTCTGGAGACTTTCAGACTACAATGTTTTCAGACTAGATATTTTCATACATTGTTTCAGTTTTGCTATTATCGTACCACATTATTAGATATGGTTTTATCAGTTTTAGACCTTATGGCATGTTTCATCTTACTATTTCAGCATTTATACAGTATATTATATAGTGTTAAGGTACAAATATCAGTCATGGGTTAGCTTGTGGTCCTTTGGGGTCAGGAGCACCGTGTAGTATTTTGAGTACTTGATTCGGGGTTACAAACTCATTTTGTCATGACCCGAGCCAAGTCCCTGGCCACAACGGACATCCCAAACCATGAAAGCCCGAGATACCCCTATAACTCCCTAACCCACTAGTGATATTGTCCATTTTGGGCCCAGGCCTGCACGGCTTTAAAACGCGTCACTAGGGAGTAAGGCTTTCTTACTTATATACCCAGTATCCCTCTTGTGTTTTTCTAATAAGGGACTCTTTCCTAAGTTGGGGTGTTACATACACCACCCCTTTTGGACTCAGCGTCCTCGCTGAGGTTTGCCCCATCGAATAGGATTTGCCTATACTCAGGACTGAGGTTTTCCCCGCCTTACTAGGATTTGCCTACACTCAGTTTGAACTCTGGACCACATCGACAAGGATGACATAAGAGTGACTCTGATACCATTCTGTCATGACCCGAGCTGAGGCCCTGGCACAACGGGCATTCCGAACAATGTAGGTCCGAGATACCCCTGTAACTCCCCAACCCACTAGTGATATTATCCGTTTTGGGTCCATGCCCACACGAATTTAAAATGTGTCACTAGGGAGTAACGTTTTCTTACTTATATACCCAACATCCCTCTTGTGTTTTGCTGATGTGGGACTCCTTTCTAAGTTCAGGTGTTATAATGATCTTCTCAAGCATAGGTTTATGTATGAAAATAAATATAAGATGGATGAGGTATGGATAAATTACTGTGGCATGCCTGTTTTTTTTTTGGTTGGAAGGAGTTTGTCATGGTTACTAGACTAAAATATTATCCTCCTCCTCCTTCTCAAGTTATACCTACTATAACCCAAAAAAAAGCACCCCGCGCACCCAAAAAAGGCAAGGGCAAGTCGAGTGATCATAATGACCTAGTGTCCATTGTTGGTCCAAGCTTCAAAAACAAAAATTTGATAGAAGTGTTGAAAGGTAAAAGACTTTCAAAGAAGAACAAGCAATCATTATGCTTTGTTTGGTTTGTACATAATATTCTTTGGGCGAGATACATTAACAACAATATAATCCTCGATTTAATAAATCTCTCCGAGGATCTTGAGGCATTTAGTATCTATCCTTAGGGTTATGAAAGCTTCAAAATAACTATTAAATATTTTTTGACTTCGTTAACGCCAAAGACAATCAACTTATATGGCTTTTCATGGGCTTTCATGGTAAATATTTTTTTATTCAATATTACTTTTGATTTATTGTTGTTATTTTATAGGCTTGGGCATTTAAAGTCATTCCTTATTTGAGACAACAAGTGTACTACCAGGAAGAAGTTTTCTTTCTAAGAATCGTGACATGGTTGTCGGCCAAAACTGATAAAAAGGAAAAATTTCTTGATCTTTTCAATCCCCCCAAGGAAGCAGTAAGTCTAATTCTTATCAAGTTTTTATTTTAATTAATGATTATTTTAAATGATTTCATTATCATTCTAATATATATACTGATTTATTTTTTATTGTCCATATGTGTCTTGTTTCGACCAATTGAGAGTTGAAGAAGATATTTTTTTTTACTTTACGGTCTGTGCAAACTTTATCGGACCCTAAGGTCGTTGATAGAATAAAAATAGAATTGGTTTGAGCAGCAACCATTATAAGAAAAACAATTTTAGAGGGTGGGCTTGTTGTTGTTGATGATGGTAGTGGTAGTGGTAGTGGTGCTACTATTGGGGATAATGATGCTCCTCTTACAGGTTTTGAAACAACAAACCATTATGATTATGATCATACTGGTTATAATGATTTTACCACTTCTAGCGAATGTTCTACATGCAAATGTTAAGACTGCAAGGCGAAACATGATGGAGTGATTAATGCTATTCTGATCTAACTGCTTCTGCAAAGAAAATGACATCTAAGAAGGGTGTCATTCCATCAAAGAGGATTTCATATCCATACACTCCACTAGAGATCAAGCTGGCTAAGAGGAGAAGG
Source organism: Capsicum pubescens (assembly GCA_030864215.1). Classification (NCBI taxonomy): domain Eukaryota; kingdom Viridiplantae; phylum Streptophyta; class Magnoliopsida; order Solanales; family Solanaceae; genus Capsicum; species Capsicum pubescens. Next base: position 204,840,107 of record CM061546.1, on the reverse strand, counting down.
AAAGATATTTCCAGGGCATCATCAAGCATCGAAAAAATAAAAATTACAACTCCTCTGACTTTGTCTTGCACCGCTATTTAATGTTCAAGTGCCACAGGAAAGCAGCATGAGCTGAAGAAGGTGAATATATATCATCTGTTCCAACAAACAAACAGGAACATATTTGGTTCAACAGATGACACATCTGCTGAAAAATATCAAACAAATATATACATCTGTTACAACTGTTATCTAACCTATTGCATCAGATGTGTTATCTGTTGCAACATATGTCCGTCTGTTTCAACAAATCAAACAATTTTTTTGTACTATTTTAATTTGTACCAACAGATGAGTCTTATGTTGCAATAGATGGGTTATCTATTCAAAATTATCATACTGCTCTATTTTAACTGTTTGAATTTGTCCCAATAAATATTCCATCTATGGCAACATAAGACTCATCTGTTGCAACAGATAGATAATCTGTTGTATATTTGTAATTAGCATTAACAATTCTGGCTTTCTAGGTGGATGTCACAACAGAAGCTACTGCTAAAGAGCATAATATCACAGTTTATAATCCATCAATTGCTTCCAAAGAAGAATAAAAAGTGGAGCCTGTCAGTTTGGGAGAATGGAAGAATTATCCATTTGAAGGGTTCCACATCTCGGAAGAGGCTCCAAAAAACTAAGAAAGTTGATCAACGACTATTCAGAATAGATTACTAATGGGCTATTAAAGCATCATGCCGACAGGTACATAAATTAATTTTAAAGATATTGATTAATACAGTTCTTGTTGTAAAAATATGATACTAACACATATAAATCATTATGCAGAAAGCAAAATGACGAACATTACAAAGTGAACGAATCAAGTCTTGGTTTTGATATATTCGACTTTGTTGTTGCACATCCCGAAATGAAGTATTGATTCTATTTGATGTCATATCCCTAAATTTGCTGGAATGATGAGGTTTAAATACCATACATATTACTATTAATTAATACTCTATTTAATTGCATTCGTATATTAATTTTTTTGTCAAATAATCTAAAATGTTTGATAATATATGTCGTACATCGATGTCATTTTTTACTACCTCCGAAAGAAGGCCAAGTTGCAAACACATGAACAATACAGATACACGATAGGTAATTATTCATTCAAAGTTTACATCAATAATGCCTACGATAGGTATTGTCAACAATAGCTGGAAGTTTTCCGAAATAAGGAATGCTTAATCAACATCATCAAAGGTTTTAGCATTCCAGCTTGCTTACCTTGCCATTTGGTCGATGAAGTGTACATCCCAATCAATTATCGTGATGAATTCCATTGGATGTTGGCTGTCGTCATTCTAAAAGAAAGGTGCACCCGAGTTTATGACTCGATGTCGTAAAAGATACGTTCCAGGACATCATCTGAGATACAAAAATTGGCCAAAATATTGCCTACTTACCTTGATATGAGTGGCTTATGGACCAAAAGGTTCGTACTGATTGGTCGATGATTGAAGCATACCGAGATAAAATGGGTAATCCATTTGATGTACAATATGTTAAAGGAATTGCTCAACAAACCATTGGTAGCCTATAAGTATAAGTATCATGATTTAGTTTTATTTCATAAATTTCACAACGCTTACATGAACTGCAAAATATGGATTATCTATTTTTTTAAAACACATGGATTGCAGCCTTTTTATTGACGCTTACGCTGAGTATTTGAGCGATGAATTACAAGTACCAAATGATGGACTTAATGTCGGATTACTCCTCCAAAGATATGCTACTCTTTTATGGAAATACAGATAAGCAAAAGCTCAGAAACTGTATGCAAGCAACAATAAAGATCCACGACGACCAAAGCCGAATTCTGTAGCACCGGATGAAGAACAACTTTTCCATATTGAGTAGATCTTTATATCTTGAGTCTATCAATGTAATAACCTATCCTCCTTGGTTAACTTTTTGATTTATTTGTAGAGTAGATCATTTGTACCCATAATAATTTTTTTACATTTCACTTATTTGTTGAGTTATTTCATGTAATTTCCGAAGGCTTGAATTTATCTTATGTTGTCTGTGAATATAATTTAATCCTTAGTTTGAACTTGTTAATTAAAATGGAATATTAGATTCAAATATCGCAACAGATAATACATCTACTGAACAGATGACATATCTTATCAAACAAATTTAGACATATGTTGCAACATGTAGGTCATCTGCTGGAAATTATATAACAGGTCTTCCTACTTTTTTGATTTGTTCCAATAGATTACCCATCAGTTGCAGCAGATAGATTATATGTTGCAACAGATTGTATATCTATTACGACAGACAAACAAAAATATCTGCATAATGCAACAGATGACCAATATATTGTAAGAGATATTTAATCTACCACAATAGGTATGATATTTGTTACAATAGATAGACAATGTGTTGCATTATAAAAATTCAACTTTTGTCAGACATAAAAAAATTGCCACTACAATGTAAAGTAAACAAAGTGGCTTGAAATAAAAAATTATTCTTGTATTTGTTTTTGTCTTTGTACATATTCTTCTTTATACATAGGCTCTAAGAATTTAGTTAGTACCCCATAAGCCCAGACCTCTTGAATCTTTTCCATAATAGAGGTGCACAGACCAACTATTTCTATGCCAGACAGTAAACACCCGATGTATGCAAGCGAGTAAGACCCGTACGCGGCACCGATTTTATTTTTTTGAAGGTGGATGTTCTTATTTCGACCATAAAAATCCCATGATTCCTTCTTCAAGACTTCTACTGAAAAATGATCCATCAATTTACTCTGCGTCAACAACTTAGGGAACAACTTCAAGAGTGGTTGCATGTGGGTTAAAAACTTGGCCTCCTTGAAGACAGGTAAGTTGCATTCATAAACCTTAATCTTTCCCTCGTCGAGTAGAATCTCAACAGCAAGAAAATGTTTGACTTCCACGATCATGACTGCAAGGATTATATTTGCCTTGGTCCAGCTCTTGCCGTGTGGATATGGCCTCTTCCCTCTAACATAGTTAATCATGTTTATCCCATTTGAACGTAGAAACTAACTGATCAATTCCCTGGCCACTGGGACCAGTTTGACTGTGGAGAGTATCGTACCTACTCTTGATATTGTTGTAGAAGTTGAGGTACATTATCCTATCGGCAGCATCATAAGCATCTGGGTATTCTAATTGCCTGCCCCTCATGGGGCAGAGAATTTCATCAACATACTATGGTATAAGAAGAAAATTTTTAAATAGGTTAGTAATTGTAAAGAAGAAAAACACAGTGGAAAGATTTTATTGTAGAAGGTTCTCTGAATCAGTTCACATATTACCCAGCTAACGCAACTTATGCAACAAATGTGTCTTATGTTTCAATAGAATACCCAGCTGTTGCAACAGATTACATATCTTTTTCGTAGCTTCTTATCCATGGAGTAGATAGGAATGCTAGGTTAGCAGAAGTAAACTTACATTGTCCACGTACCACTCACGCATATTTGTCATACTCGTGAAGTCGTGGGTGTCAAATTAATGCATGGTGTATTCTTGTGGAACCTTTGTCTTGTCAGTCATGATTTTTTGTAGTTCCTTCTTCTGTTCATAGCTAAGTGCCACATATATGTCCACCTTCTTCAGCGGCCACTGAACTTCAATAACTTTTAGAGCGGAAGGAGTAGCAATTTTTTTAGATTTTTGATTGGAGAGTACTTGGCTAATTCCTCTTTTCTTCCTCCTTACCGCCGATGTTGGAGTGTATGGCTCCCTCACCTTCTTGGATGGTATGACACCCCTCTTGGATTTCAACTCCTCGGCATCTTCAGCAATAGCCTCTAGTTTTTCAAGGAGTTTATCCTCTTTGTGCTTGCACACTTTGCATTTGCAATGAGAACATGAGGATGAAGAGGGGTGAGAAGGACCTGTGCAAGGGGTGTTTCCTAATGTAGTTATTTTTTCCTAAGCACTAACATGCTTAAAATCATGACTAGAAATAGCAGCAGTAGCAGGATGGCTACCACGATCATATACAACTCCACCCACAACACCCCCAGAAGAAGCACACAGATTTGTTGTAGTAGGTTGGTCATAAAGAGCTTTAACATTAGGCTGACCTTGCCTAACTACTCTTCTTATGGCTGTTGGTCTAGCCAATTCCTTCTTTGTTAACTCTACCTTTGGGTCTGCTATTGTATCAACAAGACCTAGAGTAATAGAAGAAGCCATCCCCAACTCCTGCTCAGTAGGCGTGATCCAAGGATGCACAACCTATAAAAAAGACAAAAGCCATTTAAATCATATCATATAATAATAATTTGCAGTCAGTTAGGTTACATGTTAACACAACCAACTTATGCAACAAATGATCTATCTGCCACAATAGCTGATCTGTATGTCGCAAAATATTGACATTATGTTGCATCAGATTACCCATCTGTTGTATAATTTATAGTAGATGGGTAATCTGTTGAGTCGGTTTTAGGCAAACAGAGAAACAGATGGTTAATCTTTTGCAAAATATGGATCGTCTATCATAATAGACTACCCATCTATTGCACCAGTTGCAGTTGATGGGTAATCTATTGCAATAGATGACCCATCTGTCGTAATAGATGGCATATCTATTTCAATATAATTCTTTGAGGCAAATTATTTTAGTTGAAAGAAGACGTACTACATCATCTGGAGGGTTAAAGATATTAGCCTCCTTAATTTTTTGCTACCCTTTATAGCCAACCACCTAAGGATCCTCGGATAAGAAACCTCATTCGGGTAATCCTTGAACTGCTTTCGGAGGGGAGGAATGACTTCAAATGCCCAAGCCTAAAAATGTAAATAGGAAGCAAGCAATAAAAAGTCATTATAACTATATTCAATATAAATTAATGGATGAGTAAAACTAGTGATTAATTTTACCATGAAAAAATAAGAAAAGTCGTATAATGTGATCGTCCTTAAAAATAGTGATTAATTTTACCATGAAAGACCAAGGAAAGCCATATAATGTGATCGTCCTTCTGGATAGCTTTGTCGGTTAATATTGGATAGTCAAGTAGTAGCTATTATATCCCCAGGAATAATCACTGAATTTCTCAAAATCATCAGCAAGCACCAACAAATCATCTTTTATGACTTTCCTAACGTCTCTTGCCAATATAATGGAATGGACAAACAAAACTAAGCATAATTTCTCCCTATACTGCTTTGGTTTGGTTTTATCCTTGAGATTTGCTATCAAATCCCCTACTTTATAGCTACGTCCAACAATGCCCAACAACCCATTATTTTTTCCTTGAATTTGTTGGACCTTTTGTGGGGTGTTTCCTTAATGAGAGGTTCTTCTGGACGATCGCATCTCAAGCCTGTCACTATGGCAAACTCTTTCAATCCAAAACAAATCGGCATGCCACAATAGTTGATCCAAATTTCATCCATCTTTTTTTACCTCCTTCGAATCTCTATCATCCCTCGTATACTTGATCCTGTGCTTAAGAAGACCATATACTATGCTTATTTGGAAACGGAGAGTGTGGTCCTCAGGCATCTTAAGAAAGTATGCAAAGAAGCTCCTCTTAAAAAGTCCGTCTATATTTTCATTCTTCATAATACTCCTTAATTTATTAAAACCTTTCCCCAACTGACATTTAAGTACAAAATCACTAGTTACTTCTTTAGGGTGATCTATCGACATCACAACTCAAAACCTGTTGATACTAATGGTTTTGACAGGATCATGATGGGATTTTGATATTAATTCATGCCTCATTGGTGAGAAAGAGTTCTCACTTTCCTCAGCTTCATTTTTCCCTGATTGTGAAAGCTCCTCCTAATCTATCTGTACTCTAGCCTTTTTTTGTTGGGTGGTCAGAAGTTGATCCACTTTCAGTTTCAGTTTCTTCTTTTGGGAGACATCTTTTAACTATAAGCAATACCAACAACAACAACAAAAACCCAGTATATTCCCACACAGTGAGGTCTGGGGAGGGTGAAATGTACACAGTCCATACCGCTACCTCTGAAGAAGTAGAGAGGCTATTTTCGATAGACCCCCGGCTCAAGAGAGGGAATAGTATAGCAAGGTCATAATGCAACTCGAAACAGGATGTATAACACAACATAAATAAGCGATAAAATAATGAAAGTAAATATCAAGGAAAATACAAAATAAGTAAAGTACAAGCACTACAAAATAAGAAATAGGAAAATGGATACTCTCCTAGTAGTAAACAATACACTCACAGACCTAAGAGGACTACCAACCCCATACTCTCCTAATACCTAGACACAACCCACACACTCACACTAGCCTACAACCCTAAGCCGCCACCTCCACACCTTCCTGTCTAGGGTCATGTCCTCAGTAAGATACAGTTTCTCCATGTCATGCCTAATCACCACCCTTTAGTATTTCTTTGGCCTACCTCTACCCCTTCTGAAGATATCCAAAGCTAGTCTCTCATACCTCCGTACATGGGCATCCATGATCCTCCTCATCACATGCCCAAACCATCTCAACCTGCCTTCTCTCATCTTGTCCTCCACCAAAGCCACTCTCACCTTCTTTCGGATAATCTCATTCCTGACTCTATCTCCTATAATAAGACCACACATCCAACACAACATCTTTATTTCTTCCACTTTCAATCTTTTGATATGGGAGTTCTTGACTGGCCAATATTCACTTCATACAGTATGGTTGGACGGACTACAAACAATAGAAAAAATAAAAAATAAAAAATATTTGATGTTTGCATATTTTTTTTAAAAAGGGTAAGACAAATTTCAATAAATTATTATATGCCCCATTACAAAAAAATACTCTAATGGATAACCCATTAGTTGGAACAGATGAGGAATTTGTTTGAAGTCCTATTTAATATCTCCTAAAAGATCTTCCACTTGTTGCAACAGAAGGACCACCAACACCACAACCAATGCCACTACCAATTCCACCAAAACTAGTGTTAATTCCACTAAGACAACCACCAATGCCACCAATACCAACAATAATACCAAGACCGCCAACACTACCACCAAGACCACCAATACTACCATCAAAATAACAAGTACCGACATCACCAACAAAAACCACCAAAAACACGATAAACACCATCCGATAATACTACAACGGTCAACAAAACACTACGTCAAAAACTATGGTTTTCTTGGTTGCTTTCTTTATTTTTAGCATCAAAACACAAAATTGTTAACCCATTCTAGAAGATAATACAACTAAAAGTCTTTTTATTTCATCATTAACTAAAAAGCCCTAATTTTTAGAATAAAGAACAAATTTAGAACTCTTCTTGAACTCTATTACCTATAAACATAGAGAAAATGATAGATACAAGCAAGAATGAAGTCAAAAATAACAACTATGTGGTCGGAAATAGGAAAAAAATTGATAAGGTTTGAAGGGTTGAGCAATATATTGAGTAGTTGTTTTCTGTATTATTGAGAGAGATAGAGAGAAGAGCGAGAAATTGAGATTTGAAATGAGGAAAAGTTTTTCACGTAAATGGATGATTTGAATGGGGTGATTTGTAATTTTAGAAAAGAATGAAAAGTTTTGAAATGGTTGATTTGGTACGAATTGTCCTTCATTAATTTTTAAAATTTTAAAATATATAGTTTTTAAAATATTAAGTTAATGAGAATCTTTTTAACTCAGAGTGATCGATCAAAGACTTAGGTCAGGATAAACGCAATACCAACACCATGCAATTACAAATACTTAATTAAAGTTGTAGGTGACCCTATGAACTCATTCATCCCTTGTCCTACCTAAATAAATTTATGTACTAGCTTAACATTAAGTTAATGAGAATCTTTTTAACTCAGAGTGATCGATCGACGACTTGGGAAACGCAATACCAACACCATGCAATTGCAAAGACTCAATTGAAGTTGTAGTTGAACCTATGGACTTATTCGTCCCTAGTTCTACAAAAATAAATTTAGGTACTAGCTTAAAATTAAGTTAATGAAAATTTATTCAGATCAGAGTGATCGATCGATGACTCTGGTCAGGATGAACATAATACCAATACCAATACCAATACCATGTAATTGTAATCAATTAAAGTTGTAGTTGACCCTATCAACTCATTCATCCCTAGTTATACATAAATAAATTTACGTGCTAGATTAACATTAAGTTAATGAGAATCTTTTTAACTCAGAGTGATCAATCGACGACTCGGGTCGGGATGAAGGCAATACCAATACCGTGCAATTGTAAAGACTTAATTGAAGTTATAGTTGACCCTATGAACTCATTCATCCCTAGTTCTACCAAAATCAATTTAGGTGCTATCTTAACATTAAGTTAATGAGAATGTTTTAAACTCAGAGTGATCGATCAATGACTCAGGTCGGGATGAACACAATACCAATACCATGCAATTGCAAAGACTCAGTAGAAGTTATAGTTTACCCTATGAACTCATTCATCCCTAGTTCTACCAAAATCAATTTGGTGCTAGCTTAACATTAAGTTAATGAGAATATTTTTGACTTAGAGTGATCGATTGATGACTCGGGTTGGGACGAACGCAATACCAACACCATACAATTGGAAAGACTCAATTGAAGTTGTAGTTGACCCTATGGACCCATTCATCCCTAGTTCTACAAAAATCAATTTAGGTACTAGCTTAACATTAAGTTAATGCGAATCTTTTCAACTCAAAATGATCGATCGACGACTCAAGTTGGGATTAACACAATACCAATACCATACAATTGCAAAGACTCAATTAAAGTTAAAGTTGACTCTATAAACTCATTCATCCCTAGTTATACCTAAATCAATTTAGGTGCTAACTTAACATTAAGTTAACAAGAATCTTTTCAACTCAGAGTGATCGATCGACGACTCAGGTCGGGATGAACACAATACCAATACCATGCAATTGCAAAGAATCAATTGAAGTTGTAGTTGACCCTATGGACTCATTTATCCCTAGTTTCACTTAAATTAATTGCAATGAAATCTATTGCAACAAACAATCGAGCTATTGGAAATTTTCAAATAGATATTCTTATCTGTTGCAATAGATGATATATCTGATTTAATTATCAAATAGACATTTGCATCTGTTGTGACAGATGACTGAGCTATTGAAAATTTTCAAACAGATATTGATATCTATTACAATAGATGACATATCTGATTTTATTATCAAATGGACATTTGCATCTGTTGTTATAGATGATTGAGCTGTTGGAATTTTTCAAACAAATATTGATATATGTTGTAACAGATGACATATCTGATTTAATTATCAAATGGAAATTTGCATCTATTGTTTCACATAACTGAGCTGTTAGAATTTTTCAAAGAGATATTTATATTTGTTGTAATAGATGAAATATTTGTTTGAAATTATTTTTTTTTTAATTTTAAAGCAAGCTTCTATCCAGAAAAAAAGATAAAATAGTACTACTAAAGACGGTAAAAATTATTTCTTGGATAATTCAAAAATCTCATTGACTAGTTTTGTCTTGTCTTTTCAATGTCACTCGTCTTCCTCGTGACCCTTGAGTTATTAATGAATATTAATTAATGGACATTTAAACCCTAAATTATCTCATCACAACCTTTTTTCTCTCTTTTCTCTCCTCTTTCTCATAAAGATCATTTCGGATCAAAATCAATCCATATCTTTCGTCGACTGAAACTTTTGTTTTGATCCTCTTTTGACATTGCAGGTAAGGTATGGTTCACTATTGTTCTTTCATTCTTGTCATATTTATTTTAAAAATTTAAAGGAACTTTTAAATTATGAATAAATGAACCGAGAATTTTTATTAAAATATGCAAAAAAAAGTCATCTGTTGGGAGAAGTTTAAAAGCCTTGTTGTCAGTATTATTGTTTTTGTATGTATTTTGTTTATTTCTTTGTTGTTGATGTTGTTACTGATGTTGTTGGTGGGGTTGGTGTTGTTGGAACTTCTTGTGTGGTGTTGTTGATGGTGTTGGAACAAAGGATGTTGCTACTTTGTTGTTGATGATGTTGTTGGTGGTGTTGTAACAAATGATATTGTTTCTTTGTAGTTTATGTTGTTGTTGATGTTGCAACATACAAAGCAACTTTTGGAACAAATCAAACGACTAGCAAGGCTGGTTTGATGTATTCCAACACACTCCACATCTGTTACAACAGACTCCACATCTATTGCAACAGACTCCATATATGTTGCAGCAGACTCCACATCTATTGCAACAGACTCCACATCCGTTGCAACAGATAGATAATGTTCTTTTTGTTCTTCTCTTGGTTGACATCAATTTTTTTCCTCTTATTTGTAGATATAAGGAACTAAAAGTTGATCAACTTTTGCCCGACCAATAGAAGAGGCTACAGTAAAGATGGGTTTGGAGGAATAAGTTGTTTGCAGATGGAACCACTTCATATGTAGGAGGTATGTATTACTAATAATGTTATCGCGAAAACACACATAAAGTACAATAATTTAGTGAATATTGTTTTTACCATTTAGTCATTGATCATTCAAACAAGATATCTACAATTTTACTGTTAAGTTTGATAAGTCCGAACTGATAAAGTGATAATGCTCAAACTACACCTCTCAACGAGAATGTAAGCTATCATTGTCAATATAAAACCCAAACAAGTAATTGTTAATCACTTTAATCAGTGTTCGTAATCAAGAGTTTATGAAAAACTAGAATTATGTTCACTAGGGATTATGGCACTTGACAGATGCTACTAGTGGTTCAAGATTCTCACGGTAGGTAGGACAACAATTTATCTTTATCGAAGTTATGCTTAGATGTCTCTCGACCTACTTAAGAATTTAATTACCTAATCCTCTCGGACTTAGGGAATTTATATTCATTGCCCAGATTTTACCTCAGGTTAACCAACCTTGTTATAGCGTTGATTATTAAACGAAAGTTTAGTATTTCCAAGTCCCTATTGATAATTCACTTCCCACTATATTTGATTTCTTTATCAAGCAAATCAAAGCAGGTGTCATCTATCATTTGCAACCAACAAACAGTAATTAAAACATCAGAATTATCAAGGAGTCCTACCACCTTTCAAATCTTGAACACTCAGCACCTTATCAAGACCTACCCCTAGATCCCATAATTCAGGTTAATGAAATTTAGCTGCTCATGACGTAATAATCAAAGCAACTAGATGAATTCATTATTCAAAAGATAAACTTACCGCAAGATGAATAATAACTAGTGAATCTCAGATTAGATCACAATAGAAAATCCCAAAATTATGATTAAATTCTCTTCAAAATAATTGTTTTTTTAAGCCAAGAAGTTAGAGAGAGAAAATATCCAAGTATCGTGTGTCAAAACTCAAGGTTCAGACCTCTTAAGAAAATCCTAAACAAGGCTTTAAATAGTTTACCCTAATTATTGAAATAAAAAAATAAAATTCAGAAATTCTTTGGATTAGGTGACGCCATTTGTGATAGCCTAACAGGAAGCTGACGACTTATCACAAATGTCGTTAGTTTTCTCTTTACTTTGGACACTTTCTGCCTAACGCTGATGACAAACGGTGATGCCCTATCAGCTCCTTGATGACTTATCACAAATGTCGTCAAGTCTCTGCTCCAGTTCTCTTTTGCTGCCTTAGGCTGACAGCATTCTTGAGGGCTTATCAGCTCCTTGATGACCTATCATAAAATGTCGTCACGACTTTTAACTTAGGCTAATTCTTTGTTTATGGCTGACGATAAAGATGATAGCTTATCACAGGGCTGACGACTTATCACAAATGTCGTCAGCCATACTTTGCCTCTATTTACTTCAGATTTCACCTCATTTGCTTCCATTCTTGTTAGTTCTCTAACATATTAGCTTCTTCTGCAAAATCAAACATAAAACAATCAAAAATGAAAAAAGTTGCTTAAGACTTCACAATTATTCTTAGTTAAAAGTCTCAAATGTGTTAGCATTAGCTCACACATCAACACCCTCAACTTAAAACAATTGTTTATCCTCAAGCAACTCAGTTTTACAACTAAGAGAATACAAAGCACATTTGGCAGTCAATCATCCATATCATCTCAAAAGACTTTCACCATCTCCAAATTCAGTCAATTCAAGTACAATGAAGAACACCAATGCAACACACGGGAATAAAGATATGACATCAATTCAGCTATAACAACCATGCATAGACCAGTATACACTACCCGAACAAGTTAGTAACTTGCAATGTAACCAGTATGACCTAACAGTAAAGAAATCTCCCTTATTTCATATCAAGAATTATATATGTAACCATGTGGACAATCAAAACACTCACTCTCAGAATGAAGTTCCAATCAGTGTATGCTAAGTGCCATAGGCTTGCCCTTCTTTTCATTATCCAGATCTTCAGATAGGTCAGCGAGGATCACTATAGGACTTTTCTTAGGCTTGTAATATAGGCTAGGGGCTAGTATGATACTCGATGGTATTTAAAGTGACTAAGCCTCCTTGACACTACACTAGCTTTTGGGGGTTTTACTCATTAGCCTTTTTCGCATTTCTCTTTTCTTGATCACAATTATTTAGGATGGGTGTAGTCTTTTCTCAATTACTTATTCTTTTTCATGATTATTTTCTTTTTCTTGCTCTTTGCTTCTGCACCCAGCTTTTTATTCTTTTTTTATGCTACCTTTCTTCATACTCATTCTATATCACGCACCCCTATGATATCCACCCTCAACTTAGGCCATTTGCCTAAGTCAAGGTGCACAGTGTCCAAGGAGGACCGGGCGAAAACAGATTCACTATGATCTAAATGAGAAGGTGACAGGTGTCATACAAAGAAATAGGCTAATTAGGCTCAAAACAGGGATCAAAGGATATGATTCACATAGGGAAGGTCATTTAGGCTAAAGTGAGCTCATATTACAACGACCTATAATCCTTTCCTAACCCCTATCCTTCAACTGAGGTAAGACTAACCGGGCAAGTTCTGGCTTCAGCATATAGAGGGAACTAAGTAACATCTCTCACACACACTTGGTGCAAAGGTATATCGCACTCGACTACTCCTTCAGTTCGTGCAGCTGTTTAGCAATGATTATTATATTACTAGAACTAATGTCATACAAAGATGCACGGTGGTCACACTTAAATTTAAATCACTCAGTTTAAAGTAATAGACCACTTGAAGAGGAGTACAAAAATTACAAAAACAATTCAACTACCTCAAGTACAAGTATTTCTCCTAGTTGACTACAAAATTTTACAACAACAAATTTACCCTACACCCTCAACTTAAAATCAAAGAAAATCTAAACTAAGGGTTAGAGTATACCTGGAATAGATCAATATCGGGGGTCATGGGTTGCGTCCCATGTAGCGCCTAAATTAACGTCGCGGTATGACTCAGGTATCTCGATTACTTCAGACTTTATCAAGACAGATAGTAGTGACACTTTTCATTAATTCTTTTGGACCAATATATAGTTTGACTGGTTGCCCATTTACCTTAAAGGTACTGCCGTCTTCATTTTCAAGTTCTACCACTCCAAATGAGTAGACTTGACTTACTCTAAAAGGGCCTAACCACTTAGATTTAAGCTTACCTGGGAACAGTTTGAGTCTGGAATTGAACAGGACCACCAAGTCACCCTTTTGGAAGACTCATTTCTCTATTCTCCAATCATGGAATTTTTTCATATTTTCTTTATTTAGGTCTTCTCATTCATATGCCCTGAGACGGAATTTTTCCATCTCATTCAGCTATCCCAGTCTCAGCTCTGTTGCCTCCTTCTAACTTAAATTCAGCCTTTTGAGTGCCCATAAGGCTTTGTGCTCCATCTTTATTGGTAAGTGGCAAGCTTTTCCATAGAACAGCTAAAATGGTGACATGCCAATGGGTGTCTTGAAAGAAGTCCGATATGCCCATAACACATCATCGAGCTTTTGAGACCAGTCTTTCCGACTAGCATTCACCGTTTGGCTAGGATGGCTTTAATCCCTTGATTTGACACCTCCACTTGCCCGCTAGTTTGTGGGTGATATGGAGTGGCTACTCTATGCTATTTCACCCTATATTTTGCTAATGCCACTCGAAACACTTTGTTGCAAAAATGAGATCCTCCATCACTTATAATAGTACGTAGTACTCCAAAGCGAGAGAAGATGTTCTTCTTGAGAAAAGCAACAACCCTCTTTCCTTCATTATCATACAAGGCAACAACTTTAACCAATTTCGAGACATAGTCAACAACAACTAAAATGTATTCATCATATACGAGCTCACAAAAGGTCCCATGAAATCGATGCCCCAAATATCAAACAATTTTACTTCAACCATCTTAGTCAAAGGCATCTCATGTATTTTGGAGATTGACCCCTGCCTCTGACATTGGTCGCATTTCAGCACAAACTCAAGGGCATCCTTGAATAATGTTACCCAATAGTAGCCGCTCCGCAATACCTTCCTAGCCATTCAGTCACCGATATGGTGGCCTCCAAATGGGAAAGCATGATATGCCTCCAATATGCATAATACATCTACCTCTGGCACACATCTCCTTATAATGTTGTTAGCACATCATCAAAAAAGATACGGCTTATCCCAGAAGTAATGTCTCACATCATGCAGGAATTTCTTACTTTGATGGAAATAGAGATTTTCTGGGATGACTTCACTCACAACATAATTTTCAAAATCGGTGTACCAAGGCAATTTCTCCACCGCAACAGCTAATATCTCCTTATCAGGAAATGCATTATTTATCTCTATTTCATCACTACTTGCTCGCTCATCTTTCATTCTAGACAGATGATCTGCAACCTGGTTTTCACAACCTTTCCTATCCTTGACTTCAAAGTCAAATTCTTGTAGTAGCAACAGCCATCTAATCAGCCTTGGTTTGCATCCTTCTTAGCCATCAAATACCTCAAGGCTACATGGTTAGTGTGAACCACCACCTTGGTCCCAAGCAGATAAGCCCTGAATTTCTCAAAAGCATACACTACAGCCAGAAGCTCCTGCTCAGTAATGGTGTAGTTCTTTTGTGCTCCATTCAGTGCTTTAATGGCATACTACATTGGATGAAACAGTTTGTCCTTCTTTTATCCCAATACAACTCCAAGGGCAACACCGCTTGCATCACACATAATCTCAAATAGTTTTGACCAGTCTGGTGCAACAATAATAGGGGCCTCAACCAGCTTCTTCTTAAGGCATTCAAATGCCTTCAAGCAATCATCATTAAAGGAAAATTTCACTTCTTTCTCCAAAAGTTTGCAAAGTGGATTTGTAACCTTCGAGAAGTCTTTTATAAACCTCCGATAAAAGCCAGTATGTCCAAGAAAACTATGCACTCCCTTCAATGAAATGGGAGGTGGTAGTTTATCAATAACTTCCACCTTGGCTCGGTCAACTTCTATCCTTTTTGCTGAAAGTTTGTGGCCAAGAACGATGCCCTCCTTTACCATAAAATGGCATTTTTCCCAGTTAAGCACCAAATTGAATTCAACACATCATTGCAAGGCTATGCTTAGGTTTACCAAGCACACCTCAAATAAATCTCCCACCACAGAGAAATCATCCATGAATACCTCTATGGTGTCCTCCACTATATCTGAGAAGATAGACATCATGCACCATTGAAAAGTGATGAATGCATTGCATAGTCCAAACGGTATCCTCTTAAATGCAAAGGTGTCATATGGACATGTGAATGTCGTCTTCTCCTAATATTCTGGAGTAATACAGATTTTATTGTATCCAAAATATCCATCCAAAAATCAATACCATCCTCTTCCAGCCAATCGGTCAAGCATTTGGTCCACAAAGGGCATCGGGAAGTGGTCTTTCAGAGTCCATGAATTCAGCTTGCGGTATTCCATAGAAACTCTCCACCCAGTCACAGGACTGAGTGGAAACAACTCATTCCTTTCATTTGCAACCACAATCATGCCTCCTTTTTGGGCACGCATTGAACTGGGCTCACCCATTTGCAGTCAGAAATCGGGTAAACAACTCCTACATCCAACCATTTAATAATCTCCTTCTTAACCACCTCTTTCATTGGTGGTTTAATATGGCGCTGATGCTCTATGGTTGGAATACAATCATCTTCAAGTTGTATTTTATGCGTGCAGATGCCAGGGGGAATGCCAATAATATCTGCGATGGTCCATGTTATAGCTCTCTTGTGCCTCGGAAGTACTGAAATAAGTGTGTTTACCTGTTGCTCACCTAGATCAGAATAAATAATAAGAGGTAGCATGTTTTCATTACCCAAAAACACGTACAGTAAGTGCCCAGGCAGTTCTTTAAATTCCAACACCGGTGGCTCCTTAATGGATGGCTTGGCTGGTGGTGTTGGTCGATTATCCAGGTCAAGGTCTAGATTTTTAAGAGCATAAGTATATGAACCCATGACTAATAGGGCACAAACAGTTTCTTCATACTCCTCAATTCCTTCACGATCGAAGTTCATCAAAACTGCGGCTAAAGGCTCGGTAACAAGTTGTTCCTCTCTTGACACCTTCTATTCGTCCTTATAATACACATCAACTTCTAGGAACAAACTCATTTCTTCCTTCTTCTTCATTGATTTACACATATCAAACCGTACCACTTTATTATTCATCCTGAATAGGAGCTCATTCGCTCTCAAATCAATCAATACACTTCTGATTGTGAGAAAAGGTCAACCCAAGATTATGGGCACCTCGAAGTCCACCTTGCAATCTAGAATGACGAAATTTGCAGGGAATATGAAGCTGGATACCTTCACCAACACATCATATAAAATTCCAACAGGTCATTTTACTGACCTATCCGCCATCACGAGTTGCATATTGGTGGGTGTGGGATTTCCCAGACCTAACTTTCTATATACAGCCAGTGGCATCAAATTAATGATTGATCCCATATCACATAATGCTTGGAAAATTTCATAGTCCCAATTGTACAGGGAATAGTGAATGCGCCTGGGTCTGGCTTCTTCTGCACCAAGGTCCTTGTAGAAACAGCGCTACAATGATGGAGATTATCCTCCAATTCATAGCTCACTGCTATTTTCTTAGTCACAAGGTCCTTTATGAATTTAGCATATCCTGGCATTTGTTCGAGTGCCTCAACCAAAGGCACATTTATTGTTAATTGCTTGAGCATTGCCATAAATTTGCTGAATTTTACATCATTAACCTTTTTCTTCAACCGCTGAGGAAATGAAGATGGTGGTCTTGGGATAGTTTTCAACACTACCTCCTTATCTTTCTATTTGTCTTTATTCGGAGCATCATCAGAATTATCTAGCTTCTCTGACGCCACTGGACCACTTTCGTCCAGTTCAACATCAACTACCTCATCAGCTATAGTTTGCCCACAGAAGGATCAAGTAATATCTTACCACTTCTTGTGGTAATAGCCATGCATGCGCCATCATTCTGCAAATTTTAGACCGTATTACTTGGTAACGTTCCTCTCTTCCTTTGGTTGAATGTTGCAGAGAGTTGGCTTATCTGTTGTTCCAACTATTTGATTTCGGTGGAGTGTGAGTGCACCAACTGATTAATGGATGTTAGATCGGTCTTCATGGTGGTCACACCAAAGTTGTTTACTTCCACTTTATTCAACAACTTAGCCATCATGTCCTCCATGGACATCTTTTCAGAACTTGTTGAAGTAGCCTCATGATTTCCAGGAGAAACATATAACTCGCTCCTATCATTGTTATTCCTCCAATTTCCTTGCTCCGTATCTTTATAACCAGGATTATCATAGTGAGTCCGACCTTGATTACCTTGGCTATTGCCTCGGAAATCCCTTTAATTATTAACATAGTTAGTCTATTCATCTGCATCAGCCTCACTTTTATACTAAGATCCCACAGCTTTCACCTTTTTAATCTTGTCTGATAGCAAGTGCTTGGTTAGTAAGTCCATCTATGTTTTAAGGTGAGCCATGTCTTGGTCACTCTCCACTTCTCTTTTGTGTTGTTCCGCAGTAATACCTACAGAAGCAGTAGGGTTGGCCACCACAGAGTCTCTGGTATGCCATGCCCGACTCTGTTTGGTCATTCTATCCAGGATCTCTGAAGCCTCTGGGAATGTAAGATCAACAAATGAACCACCACCAGCATTGTATACAATTGGCTTTGTAATAGAGTTAAGAGCCCTGTACAAAGTCTCTATCAAATATATGTCTGTCATGTTGTGGTTTGGACACTGTGTCAGCTTTTCTTGGATCTTTCCCAGGTTTCATGCAAGGCTTCAGTCTGGATCTGCCTAAAGTTGTTGATCTCTTCTCTCAACTGTACCCTCCTAGAATGCAGAAAGAAGCTTTCTAGGAAAGCTCATTTCAACTGCCTCCAGTTAGTTAGAGAATCGGGTGTCAACTCATTTAGCCACAATGTTGCCTCCACAGACAGATACAACAGAAATAATCCCAACCAGATAGCATTCTTTCCCACTCCTGGGTTATCAAAAGATTTACAGATGGTGAAAAAATTCACTAGATGCAAGTTTGGGTCATCCCCAGGAAGGCCACCAAATAACCTCTTCAGATTTCGGAGTTGAATCATAGTACTCATAGTGTTAAATTTTGCCCCAGGTGCCAACGGTGAAGGAATAATTGCACCCATTGCACCTGCTCCATCCATTCCATCATCATCATCATTGAGATCATATTAGACCGGCTGGTACTCTTGCCTTTCTCGGAACGGACGGTTCCTGTTAACATTACGTTGTACTGGTGCAGCTATTTTCTCTGCACGCCTTGGGTTACCAGGATTCAGCAACTCCTCATATCCCAAATCTTCGTCCTCAGGATTTGGATGTCGTGCTTGTTGCCCAACATTTTGCACATTCACCTGAGATCTAGCTAAGGCTGCCAATCTGTTAGCTTTTTGTTGTTCTGCCATTCTTCCAATTTGTTGCGGTTCCGGATTAGGTGGTAATAATGGCTCTCCAAAACTTCTGGTTCTTGGCATACACTATAAAGATCCTTCAAATAAACAAAAACAACAAATAAACATAAAACTAGGAAACTTGACTAACAGTTAATTAGCGCACACAAACTTCAGTTTTCAACAATATTCCCCGGCAACAGCGCCATTTTTTATAATGCTCAAACTACACCTCTCAATGAGAATGTAAGAGATCGTTATCAATATAAGACCCAACTAGGTTGGGGTCAAATCCCGCAGGGAATATGGTGTGAACTTAAGTCATTTGAGATTTAATCAATTGATAGTTGATGTTTCCTGAAATGGGGGTTTTTAGTTGAACAAGTAATTGTTAATCACTTTAATCAGTATTCGTAATCAAGAGTTTATGAAAAAATAGAATTATGTTCACTAGGGATTATGGTACTTGATAGATGCTACTAGTGGTTCAAGATTCTCACGGTAGGTAGGACAACAAGTTATCTTTATCGAAGTTATGCTTAAATGTCTCTCAACCTACTTAAGCATTTAATTACATAATTCTCTCGAACTTAGGGAATTTATATTCACTGCCCAGATTTTACCTCAGGTTAACCAACCTTGTTACAACGTTAATTATTAAAGGAAGTTTAGTATTTCCAAGTCCCTGTTGATAATTCACTTCCCACTATATTTGATTTCTTTCTCAATTAAATCAAAGAAGGTATCATCTATCGTTTGCAACCAACAGACAGTAATTAAAACATCAAAATTATTAAGGAGTCCTACCACCTTTCGAATCTTGAACACTCAACAACTTATCAAGACCTACCCCTAGATCCCATAATTCAGGTTAAAGGAATTTAGCTGCTCATGACGTAATAATCGAAGCAACTAGATGAATTCATACTTTGAAAGATAAACTTACCACAAGATGAATAATAACTAGTGAATCTCAGATTAGATCACAACAGAAAATTCCAAAATAATGATTAAATTCTCTTCAAAATAATTGCTTTTTTAAGCCAAGAAGTTAGAAAGAGAAAATATCCAAGTATCATGTCTCAAAACTCAAAGTTTGGACCTCTTAAGAAAATCCTAAACAAGGCTTTAAATATTTTACCCTAATTATGGAAACAAAATAATAAAATTCAGAAATTCTTTGAATTAGGTGATGCCATTTGTGATAGCCTATCAGAAGGCTGACGACTTATCACAAATGTCATCAGTTTTCTCTTTGCTTTAGACACTTGCTGCCTAATGCTGACAATAAATAGTGACGCCCTATCATCTTTTTGATGATTTATCACAAATTTCGTTAAGTCTTTGCTTCAGTTCTCATGTGTTGCCTTAGGCTGACGACATTCTTGATGGCTTATCAGCTCCTTGACGACCTATCACAAAATATCGTCATAACTTTTAACTCAGGCCAATTCTCTGTCTATGGATGACGATAAAGCTGATAGCTTATCACAGAGCTGACAACTTATCAGAAATGTCGTCAGCCACACTTTGCCTCTATTTACTTAAGATTTTAGCTCATTTACTTCCATTCTTGTTGGTTCTGTAACATATTAACTTCTTCTACAAAATCAAACATAAAACAATTAAAAACGACAAAAGTTATTTAAGACTTCACAATTATTCTTAGTTAAAAGCCTCAAATGTGTTAGCATTAGCTCACACATCATAAGGCTGAGGGACCATGAATATAGTTCTAATACCCTATTAAGATTTAATGTCGGTTGTTGCTCATGTTTATATTTCAAGCGTTGTGAATGGATCTAGTTTTGGTGTAACTGTAAAGATATTCAATAGCTATTGGATTAACTTTTAGGGAGCATTGGACTCTAAGAGGGCCTTCGAAGACTCCCACTACTTCAACCAAGAATGGAAATCAATATAGTTATTGCCTTAACCCAAATTTATATGGTTGGGTTGCTTGGGGTGATGATTATATGCCAGAAGTTGCAGTAGGAGAATGCCTAAAAGGGTTAATAGGGGGTTGATGAAAGATTATATCAACTGAGAGCTTATTGAAGAGGAAACATAGGGTAGAAAGGAACTTCTAGCAAATCTAGCCATTAAAACTGACTTAGAACTTGAGAAATATGAATCAAGTGCAAATATGAAAGTGTATCCAGTAATGTAAATCCATCTGTTGTTTCTCTCAAAGAAAAATAATGAAGATGGACACTTTGATAGGGAGCTGCGTCTAGGTAGCATTGTGGGGATTATCACCTAGATAGAAAATATCAGAAGACCAAGAAAGCAGCCTCGCGAGCATCGAGGGTTTAAATGATGTACAGTAAGTCTAGAAAACTTGCGCCAATAATAGTTGCAGTTAAAATATGGAATCTAAGAGAAGGCTGCAATTTTTGAATTTTAAATTGCATCCCATGCCTTCTTGTTTGTGGTTCCGATTAGGTCCACTGTTGTTGACCTGATCGGAACCACAAACAAGATTGAAAGGCCGATTGAGTATCATTACGTCCTTAGCAACATGGATATAATTGATTGTGTTTTCTAGCCTTAGCATTTTTTCAACATATCTTATAAAAAATTATGCTTATTTTAACTGCACCGTCAGCAGAAATTCTTGCCACAATGAAAGTCTTTAGAAGGCATGATTAGTAATCTCTCAATATCACTTTTATGGTTATCTTGATGTCTCTTTCCAATATATAGTAATGGACATAGTGAGCAATTATGCTTAGATTGTTTGAAAGCATGCTAAGGCAAGAAAACACAATTAATTAATCCATATTACTGAGGAAGTAATGATACTCAATCTTTCTTTCAATCTTGTTTGTGGTTCCGATTAGGTCAACAATAGTGGATCTAATCGGAACCACAAACAAGAAGTCATGGGATGTAATTTAAAATTTAGAAATTGCAGCCTTATCTTAGAATCCTTATTTTAACTGTAGCTGTTATTGACACAAGTTTTCTAGACTTACTATACATTATTTCAACCCTCGATGCTCGCGAGGTTGCTTTCTTAGTCTTCTACTATTTTCTGTCTAGCTGATAATCCCGACCACACTACCTAGATGCATCTTCCTAGAAAAGTGTCCATCTGAATTATTTTTCTTTGAGAGAAACAACAAACGAATTTACATTACTGGATACACTTTCATATTTGCACTTGATTCAGATTTCTCATATTTTAAGTCAATGCCATCGGCCAGATTCGCTAGAAGTTCCTTTCTACCCTATGTATCCTCTTAATTTAGATTTTAAATGATATAGCCTTTCATCAACTCCCCTATACTTTGCAGGCTTTCTCCTTCGGATCCTTTTGGCGTACAATCATCTTCTCGAATAACCCTTCCATATTAATTTGGGTCAGGTGAATTTCTATTGGTTTTTCGTTCTTGTTTGATGCAGTGCGAGGCTTCGGAGGCCTTCTTAGAGTTCAATTCACACTTAAAGTTAAGTCCAATCACTATTGGATCTCTGCAATGACAGTAAATATTGATCCCTTCTCAAAACTTAACACATATAAACATGAGCAACAACTATCAGTAATTCATAAAAGGGTATCGGCACCATCATCATAGGGCCTTCGGCCTTATCAATTCAAAACCAACAAACTTAACTGTACAATACAGGATCTTGTTTGAATGATCAGTGCCTAATTGGTTAAAAATTGCCTTCACAAAAACATTATACTTTGTGTGTGTTGTCTCGGTGACCTTATCAGTAAAACATAACTCCCACACCATTTATCTGCACGCACCTTATTATTCCTAGCCCATATATGGCTTAAATTGAATAAACAGATGACTAATCAGTTGCAACAAATGCTACAACTGTTTAAATTATCAAACAACTACAGACATCTGTTACAATAGATGATCAATCTGTTGCAACATATGACATATCTGTTGGAAAAATCAAACAGATATATCTATCTATTGCAACAGATTGTTAATATGTTGTAAGTTATCTAACAGGTGGAATATATTTTACAACAGATTACCCATCTGTTAGATTTATTTTAAAGCAATTTTCTTTTCTTTTTTAAATACAATAAAAGATAAAATGTTGTATTTAGATCCGTTTTTTAATTTACATATTCGAAAAGTCACCCGTTTTATTTAATTAAGGGATTAACAGTCTTGGCTTTTTTACTAACCCCTTCGAATTCAATCATTTATAAATAAGACCCTCCTTACTAGTTCATTCTACAACACTTACAAATATGGCTGATCCAAATTCGTACAAGAAGATCATATCGAGTCCTTTCGAGAACTTTAAAAGCAGTTTGATGAACTCCATAGGGATTTGACCGACTTCAAAGCATGGCTGAGGAGGGCTCTGCTGCCGCCGGATGAAAATTATCCGGTTAACAATAATAGTAATACTACTAATAATAATGATAATAATAATAGTAGTAATAATAATTAGGGTATGTTTTTTCTTTTAGCATATGTATTTTCCTTTTGTATATCGGATCTACCTAAGGGTTTCAAAAATCTATGTTTGGTGGTCGACTTTGAATTTTTAATTCTTATTTAATATTTAATTTTCATTCTGTTCATTCCTTATTCTCAACATGTCGACGGTTGGTGGTAGAGATTGAGCATTTATGGCAACAAAGGTTAATCTCATGCGACAGATGGAACATATGTTGCAACAAACGTCTATTAATAAAAAGGGGTTACTATTATTATTGAGAGGGTGAAAAGATATGACTTTTTGATTTTTAATATGAAAAATAATTCGTAAATAAATAATAAGGAAATAAATGATAAACACAATTTATAACCGTAAAAGAACAATTATTTAATTTTAATAATTGATCGTGACTTTTCACCATTTT
The DNA here is from genome assembly GCA_030864215.1 of Capsicum pubescens. Taxonomy (NCBI): domain Eukaryota; kingdom Viridiplantae; phylum Streptophyta; class Magnoliopsida; order Solanales; family Solanaceae; genus Capsicum; species Capsicum pubescens. The sequence continues at coordinate 204,816,392 of CM061546.1, read as the reverse complement.
TTGTTTTCAAATTTTTTTTTTTAAAGTATTTATTTATTATATATTAAAATAAAGTCACAATATTGGATTAATTAACTTATATGATAATTGTTAAGAAAAAGGTGAACAGTCATGACTTTTTGTCTAAAACACATTCAACAATGTTACTAATGCATTAAATTCCACATTTGTTGAGACTGATGTATTAGTTGTTAGAAGAAATAAAAAAAAGTTATTAAAATAGATGGTTGATTTGTTGCAATAGATGGTATATCTGTTGCAACAGATGATTTATCTGATGCAACAGATATACAAACTGTTACCAAAACTCAATAAAAATGGTTATTATTTTATTAAAGAAACGGTTATTGAAAAGGTGTCTTCGATTTTTAAATTGAGAAAAATGTTATTTAATAATAATAATAAGCTGAAAAGTCATGACTTGTCACAATAATAAAAAATTCTCCAACTTGATTTAATTAAGTCATTTCTTTTCACAGAACACAATAAGGAAATAAATGGTAAACACAATTTATAATCGAAAAAATGGTTATTTCATTTAAATAATTGACGTTAATATTAAATAGGCGTGGTTTCTTTTCACAGAAAACATTTTTGTTTTTAAGTCTGTTTTTTTAATTTATATAATAAAAAGTCAGCAAATTTTGATTAATGATATGATGATATTTTTTTAAAAAAAGATAGATTATATGTTGCAACAGATAGATTATCTGATTCAACAGGTTTTCTATTTGTTACAATAGATGATATATATGTTGTCACAGATGAGTTATCTAATGCAACAGATATATAATTTGTTGTCACAACTCAATAAAAATGGTTCTTGAAAAGAACTAATTATTAATAATAATCTAAAAAGTCATGACTTATCACAATATTTCTTAATTTAATTAAGTCATAACTTTTCACAATAATAAAAAATGTAATTAATAAATGGTGGTGAACAGTTAGATTATATGTTGGAACATATAGATTATCTGATGCAACGGATATAGAATCTGTTGTCACAACTCAATAAAAATGGTTCTTGGAAAGAACTATTTAATAATAATAATCTGAAAAGTCATGAATTATCACAATATTTCTTTAATTTAATTAAGTCATAACTTTTCACTGTAATAAAAAATGTAATTAATAAATGGAGGTGAACAGTTGCGCCTTTTTACCACTCATTCAAATTCAATCCTCTATAAATAGGTCCCTCCTTACTCAATCGTTCATTCAACTACAGTCTATTTATTTATTACATCTTGTCTTTCATATTACACCTTCCCCCACTTTCTCTTCCCTAACTAAGGTAAGTTTTTTGCTTGCCAATTTGTAGTATACGTTGTATTATATTCGTATATTCTTTTTTTACTTTTATTTTTACATTTTTTGTCAATTCATATGTGTTCTAGATACGACTGATCCAGTGTGGGACATTGCTTTTCGGCAAGACACCATGAATGAACTTCGGATGCAGTTTCGTGACCTGTAACGGGAATTGGGAGTAGTTAGAGCAAAGATTCTCCGTGAGATCTGTAGGCTGAGGAGGGTCTTGCTGCTATCGGTTAAAGATTATCCGTCTGGCAATAATAATAATAAGAAGAATGATAATAATAATAATAATTAGATTATTTTTTCTTTTAGTCTATGTATTTTTATTTGTTTTTGTTTAATAAAAAATTATGATTGATCAACTTTGACGTTTTAGAGAAATGGTTGAACGCCCCACATTCGTAACACACCCTAGGTGCTGATTGGATCTAGAAGATCCAACTGACCCAGAATAAACACCTCATCTAGAAAGCCCACAATAAGCACCTCTCGAAGACTAACTACTACTTTGGAAAAGATAATCACTATAGTTGGGATGACCCCTATCAGTAAGCTAAAGTGCAGCATGAACGGGACTACAAGACTGACCCTGATGTTGATAAGACTAATGTTAAGGGTAACCACCTTGAGAATCATTTTCTCTAAACTATAAGCAACTACAACTTCCATTAAAACTACCCTGATAACATGGTGTCTTATCGCTTCCCTCTTGGACCATGCAATTATCTCGTTCATAATTTGCGTGTGATAAAAAATCAATAAAAGACCTACTAGAAACAACAAAACTTTGTGTAGTCATACAAAGAGTAAGTCTCAGCTCCCAAACAAAACACCAAATTTTCTCATATATTCCAACTCATGAAATCAAGCCTCTTTCTCCAAGACGGTCATAGAATCTTGATCAAATCTCAAAAACTAATCTCTCAAACACTCTTAAAGGCTACGAGGTATATAATTCTCCAAGAAAACTTTGGAGAATTGAGTCCATGTTAAAAGAGAAGATATAGATGGCCTTGAATTAAGATAACTTCTCCACCAATATTGAGATGTAAATACAACTTAAAAAGTAGTGTAGTCAACCCCACAAGTCTTAAATAATCCTAAATTATAGAGCCTATCCTTACACGCAATCAAGAACTCATATGCATTTTTGTCCAGTGCTATCGAAAATATATATAGAGTTAATATCATGAATCTACCCAATATCTTTAACATCTTAACAAACTAAGCAGGGTATGAAATTATCAGCTAAATAATTACTGGCATTGGAGGGATATCAATAACAAATATGGGAGTAATAGCCAAAGGCAATGCCCCTACCTCGTTACAAATATAATTCGCAGACTGAGCACCATTAGATTATAATACCCCAGGTTCTAAACTCTAAATTTTTCTCAATAATAGTTCTTAATGCTCAGGATATAACTCAGGCAACATATCATGAAGACTCATCATTAGCCGTATAGAGCTAATCATGGTCTAACTAGTATGGTTTCCCAAAGTTTCTGATGTGGTGATACTTGGACCTTATGAATAATAAGGTAACATCATGATTCATGGTGAGGGGATCATGACCTTAGTAGTGAGACGGCCTAAGGTTACTGTCTTAGTAATGACTAGAAATAAGCCTTAGTAGTGAGATAGCCTAAGGTTGTTGTCATGGTAACGACTAGATTCCATGGGTCATAGGGTGAGGTCACTAGTCATAAGATAGGACTCATAACCAAACCAGTAAGGAGGCCTTTAGTTTCTGCATAGGATATGAGTCTTGGTGATGTCTATTGAAAAGTGATCACAAGTTGTTACGTGACCCATAGCGACTGGGAGGTAAAATTCCTACACTATTTCATTAAGGGCATGGTGGTCTTTTTATCATACCCCACTACTATTCCATGACATAAAACATTCTGTTAGACCTATTTCCACCCATTAAACATAACATAAAAACTCTCTTCTCTCTCAAATTCCTAACTGAAGAACAAAGCTAGGTTTTCTAAGAGTTGATCATCTAGGGCTCAAAGTGTGGTTTGTTTTAAAAATTCTTATTATTTTTAGTCATGTATCTCTTCTCTTAAACTTTTATTTTTATCTTGGTAGGCAATGGTTTTGTATTCATATGGTTTTAATGTTTGGTTTTTGAATTTGGATTGAGGGTTTTGGATGATTATTGTTTAAATTGTATACTCATGGTTTCTATGCATTTGTTTATTTTTAAAACTATTGCATTGCATAAAAAGGCTAATGGGATTTACAATTTAAACATGAGTATACAATTTAAACAATAATCATAATGGCCTTAGTGGAAATAGATTTGTTTCTAAAGTGAAACTTTAGAGTCTAACTGGTTAATTGGTTTGACATATAGGACTTTGCTTGCAAGCATAATTAAGTGGTATGATGATATCATTCGGTAAATGCATAAACGGATAAATCATTGGTTAAATAGATGGGTTATGTGTAAATATTTTATTAAGGCTTAAAGGGGGTTATGTAGCTCTCTACAGAAGGTGAAGGGCATAGGGGGGACCGATACTAGAAACTATATTTGTCGATATTGGGCCTTGGTGGCCGTACATAGTTCACACTTTATGTATATGTTTTGGAATGTCTGAGGTTGTGTGGCTAACACACACTAGGGCCCTTCTAGTGGGGAAATCCCGACCCATATAACCTATAAGTGGTTTTAGGATGGTTAGATCAACACATTACTTGTTAATGGTTTTAAATCTCATATATGTGTATGTATAGATATATATGAACTTGCTCATTGAGTTTATACTTGATATTTAAATGGAATTATTTTATCCCTAGCCTGAGTTACATTTTAGCGCTAACCTCGCTAACCATTCTAGGATGATACATTGTTTTATAATGTAGGGTTTGAAGATACTTCTTATACCCCTATGCAACATAAGGTTTTTATATTCATCGTTTGGTTTGCGGTGAGGTGGTGAGCTTTCATTCTCTAAAAATCTTAGTCAATCTATATTTTAGTATTGAAGAGTTCACATAAACATTATCATTATCATTTTCACCGTCATGGTTGGGCGCATGTGTTGACCTAGTTTGATATTTGAATTAGATTAGATGCTTATGTGGGTTTGTGATAATTGGATGGTGGGGTTGGCTGTTAGAGCTTATTCTTTTGTTACCTTAAATACTATATATTTTTTCTCAGGTTTTCTTCTGCTTTGTTATTATTTTTATTAAGTTTGGATTTGATAGACTATGGGGGTAGTCTCTAGCCTACAGTGGTTTTGAGAAACCCGTCATGGCTAGGCCTAGGGTCAGTTCATGACAAGCTTGGTATCAGAGCTTAGGTTCAGGGTCGTTGGGTATCCATAAAGCTCGGTCAAGTAGAGACATTTTTTTAGTATGTATCACCCCATACTTATAAGGGGAAGGCTACAAGACATTTGGGAATGTTTCCCTTTCTTGTGTTCTATTTCAAGCTATAAATTCTAGGGTCATAGAATTTCTCTAACTCCTAGTTTGCTCGCATTATAAATTATGCCTCCTCAAAGATCTAATGTTCGCCAAAACTATGCTAGAAACTTTACCCTACCTGAGGGTGATATAGATGGGTCTCGCCTTATTTATAGAGTAGAGAGTTGGTTTAGGCTCCCTGCTCCAAATTGTGCTGCTCCACCTAGGGTTGTATAGATCTCCACTAGTCCTTCTCCGATTGATGAGACTAATGTCTAGCTACCTCAAGGATATATCTCTAATATGGAGTTTAGATGTTTTATTCCTCTGTTGACTCAGTTGGTGACTTTCCAGTCTCACCAGTCAGGTAAGGGTAGTTCTATTGCCTCATCTTTAAAGGTTACTCGAGTTGGTTAGTTCATGATGTTGAATCCCCCAACCTTTACTGGCTCTAAGGTTGAGGAGGATCCCCAAGGATTTGTTAATAAGACAGAGAAAATCATAGGTTGATACATGTTTTTTATTCTAAGGGTGTAGAGTTTACTACATATCAATTAAAAGATATGGAATATTAGTTGTATAAAGAGAATGAGTAGTTGAAAGGTGATAATATTGAGACAACTATATAGGATGAGTTCTATAGTGCCTTCCTTGATCATTTATTTCCTAAAAAATTGAGGAAAGAAAAGGAAGAGGAGTTTGTAAATTTGAAGTAGGGCAAGATGAGTTTGAAGGAGTATCTTTAAAATTCCATAAGTTTTCTTGCTATGCACTAGACTTAGTGTCTAGCATGAGAGCCAGAATAAGAAAGTTTGCTTCTAGTTTGTCCCATAATTTGGTATTGAAGTGTAAGGCTGTGATGTTGAACAATGATATGGATATCTCAAAGCTTGTGGTTGATATGCAATAGGTGGAAAATTAAAAAAAGAGGTAGGCAGTGAAGAGAGAGAGATAGAATAAGAAGTTCAGGTATTCAGAGTAGGGTGGAGATCAGTAAGCTAGTGGTAGTGATCGTAGACAATAAAGAAAGAAGATGACTTAGGGAAATTTGGGTTCATATTCTTTAGCTAGTACTCTTTAGTCGAAGTTGTCTGGTGATTGTTAATTATAGAATAGTAGTGGTCCTAAGGCACAGGGTGCTCGGTCTCAGGCTAGTGGAGCTCAGTCAGCACCACCATATCATCTTTGTATATTTTGCAGTCAGCTTCACTGGGGTTATTGTGATGAAGGGAGAAATTAATGCTTTAACGCTTGTCAACTTGGTCATATATAGTGGGTTTGCCTTGCTACTATGGTGGCCACTAGGGCTATTAAAATTTTTGTTGCAACTTATTTGGCTTTTTCACCAAAGGGTAATACTTTTGGTATTGAAACTGGTCAAAATCATCTTAATGCTCTTTCCAGTCATGAGGAATCTAAGGCATCTCCAGAATTTTCACTGGTATGTTATAAATATTCTCTCTATATATATATTATTTTCTTTATCTAGTATCTACCCTATACTATGCGACCTTTTATATGGGTGTGCACTTTAGTTTTCATCTCAAAATTATTTTTGACCCCTTCTTCATGTCTACTTTTATGGGTAACTCCCATATAGATAAAAGGGTCGATAAGAGTTTTGTGATATCCATCATTCATAGAGAGACTTTGGTTGATTTTATAGATCTGGATATAGTGCATTTTGATGTTATTTTGGGGATGGATTGGCTTCACTAGTGCCATGATTCTTTGGATTGTAGGACAAGAAAGGTCAGTTTCCATTTTCCTAATGAATCGGTAATCGAATGGGAGAGAAGTTCATTAGTGCCTTAAGGGAGGTTTATTTTTATCATAGAGCCCAAAAGTTAATTTTTAAGGGGTGTCTATATCATTTGGTTAGGGTTAAAATTTATAGTTTTGAGGTTCCCTCTTTATAATATGTCCTCGTGGTTAGTAAATATAAAGAACTATTTTTCGATGATCTTCCTGGTGTTCCTCCTGATAGGGAAACAAATTTTTAAATTGATCTTCTATCAAATACCCTTCCTATCTTATTTACTCGATATAGAATGGATCCAGCTGAGTTGATGGAACTAATAGATCAGTTAAAAGATCATCTTGTTAAGGGTTTCGTCTACCCTAGCATTCTCCATAGGGTACCCCTGTGCTATTCGTGTGAAAAATAAATGGGTCTCTTCAGATGTGTGTATATTATCAACAGTTGAATAAGGTGACAATGAAGAATAAGTATCCTTTTTCTTGGATTGATGATCTTTCCAACCAACTTCAGGGTACTAGGTATTTCTCTAAGATTGATCTCTATCTAAGCTTTTATCTATTTAAAATTAGGGAGAGTGATATTCCCATGAATGCTTTTAGAAACCGATATGGTCACTAAAAGTTTTTGGTTATTTCAGTAGATTTGACATGTGCTCTGCGTGTTTTTTTAAATCTCATGAATCGAGTGTTCAGAATGTTTATGAACTTTCTTTGTTATTTTCTTCATTAATGATATCTTTGGTGTATACTAAGAGTGATGAGGATCATGCCAATCACCTCTGAATTATGTTATAGGCTCTTATGGATTAGAACTTGTATGCTAAATTTCTAGGTGTGAGTTTTTGTTGTATGTCGTGCCTTTTCTTGGGTATGTTGTATCTAGTGAGGAGATCGAGGTGGATCTACAGAAAGTCGAGGAAGTTAAGAGGTGCCCTAGACCCACGACTCTAATCGATATTCAAATTTTCTTGGGCTTGGCTGGGTATTATAGTATGTTTGTATAGAGATTTTCATCTATTGCCGCTTCATTTACGAAGTTGACCAAGAAAAAGGTAAAGCTCTTATGGTTTGATGCTTGTATAGGTAGCTTTAAGAAGTTTAAGAATAGGTTGACTTATGCACTATTATTGACCTTGCCCGAGGGTACTGATGGATTTGTTATGTATTATGATGCATGTTGTGTGGGACTGCGTTGTGTCTAGATATAGCATGGTAAGGTTGTGGCCTATGCTTCTATGAAGCTTAAGGTTTAAGAGAAGAATTATCCAACTCATAATTTAAAGTTGGCAGTTGTGGTTTTTTTTTGAATATTTGGTGCCATTATATGTATGGGGTGTATTTTGACATCTATTCATATCATAGGGCTTCCAGTATGCGTTTACTCCGAAGGAGTTGAATCTTCGGAAGAGGTGGTGGCTTGAGGTTCTAAAGTACTATGATATGAATCTTCACTACCATCTAGCTAAAGCTAATAATGTTGTTGATGCTCTTAGCAGGTTGTCCATAGAGAGCTTATCTCATGTGGATGGGGAACAAAGAGAATTGGTCAAACACATTCAACGACAAGCTAATTTGGGAGTTTCTCTTTTAGACTCTAAGGATGAAGGGGTGATTATTCAAGAAATTGCTAAATCATCTCTTTGGTGCTGAGGGAAAGAAGAAGCAAGCTTTGGATCACATTATTATATAAATCAAGGATGATATCGGTCAACAAAAAGTTATGGTCTTTGAGATTTGTGGTGATGGTATTCTAAAGTATCAAGGTATGTTCTATGTTACTGATGTTGACAGGCTATGAGAAAGTATTTTGATGAAGGCTAATGAGTTGAGGTGTAAGTTCACCTAGGTTTGACAAAGATGTATTATGATTTGAAAGAGATCTATTGGTGGAATAATATGAAGAGGGATGTGGCTAACTTCGTGGATATGTGTATGGTTTGTCAGCAAGTGAAGATTGAGCACTTGAGGCCTAGTGGCATGTCTCAATAGATTGAATTTCCCATGTAGAAGTGGGAGGTGATCAACATAGATTTCATTACGGGTTTTCTGCGGTTCATAATCAGTATAATTTGTTTTGGATCATTGTGGATAAGATGTTTCTTGTCTATGAGGACTACTTACTTTTGAGAGGATTATGCTAAGTTATTTATAGAAGAGATAGTTAGGTTGCATGGAATGTCAGTGTCCATCATTTCAGAATGAGGTATGTAATTCTCCTTTTTCTCTTGGCATTCGTTTCAAAAAGTTTTGGGGTCCATGGTGAACCTTAGCATCACTTTTTACCCTCAAATGGATGTACAAGCGGGACATATTATTCTAACTTTAGAGGATATGTAAGGTCCTATGTGATTGATTTTGGAGGAAGTTGGGTTGATCACTTACCCCTAATTGAGTTTACACATAATAACAGTTATCACTCTAGTATTAAAATGGATCAATTCAGGGCTCTTTATGGTAGGAGGTGTAAGTCTCCTATTTGTTGGTTCAAGGATGGTGAGACTAGGTTGTTTGGTTCTAACATGGTTCACCAAGCCATGGAGAAGTTTAATTTATTAGGGAAATACTTAAGACTACTCAACGTCACCAAGAGTCTTATGAAGATGTGATGTGAAGGGAGTCAGAGTTTGATGTAGGTGATTGGGTGTTTTTAAAAGTTTCCCCTATAAAAGGAGTGATAAGGTTTGGGAAGAAGGGGAAGCTTAGTCACTGTTATGTTAGTCCGTATCAAATTTTGAAGAGAGTTAGAAATATTACTTAAGAGTTGGATTTGCCTTCGAGTTTGGGTTCCATTTATCCGGTTTTCCATGTGCTCATGTTGAAAAAGTATGTGGGTTATCATTCATTGGTTTTCTCTGAGGGGAATGTGTGTATTTCATATTGCTTGTCTTTTGAGAATGTCTCAATCGAGATCTTGGATAGACAAGTCTGTAGGTTGAGGACTAAGGATATAGCTTAGGTGAATGTCCATTAGAGGAATCAAAAGGTGGAAGTAGTTTCTTGGGAAGATGAAGAGGACATGAAGTCCAAATATCCGATCCTATTCCCCGCATTGGATAATAATGCTGAAGTATGGTTTCCTCATTCTACCTTGTGACCTTTTGAATTTGTCGTTTGGGTATGTATGCATTCTTTCTTGTCATCTTGCTAATGGGTTCCTTGACTCCTCATATTTGAACAAATGATCTTGTGTGGGGAGGGTAATATAATACCCTAGGGTTTAAACACTAAATTTTTGTTAATAATGGTGCTTACTGCTTAGGGTACGACTCAGGCAACGAGTCATGAACACTCATAACGAGTCATAAAGATATAATCGTGGTCAAACCAATATGGTTTCTCTAAGTTTTAGCCTTGGTTATGACTGGGACCATACAAGTCATTAGGTAATGTAATGAATCATGATGAGAGACTCGTGACCTTAGCAGTGAGATGGCCTAAGGCTGCTGTCTTGGTAATAACTAGACTCCATGAGTCATAGAGTGTGGTCACAAATCATAGGGTGGGAATCATGACCAAACCAGTAAGGAGGCCCTAAATTTCTTCCTAAACTACGAGTCTTGGTGATGACTCATGACCATACGAGTCATTAGGTAATGTGACGAATCAGGGTGAGAGACTCGTGACCTTAGCAGTGAGATGGCCCAAGGTTCTTGTCTTAAAAACGACTAGATTTCACGAATCATAGGGTGAGGTCACAAATCATAGGGTCGGAATGATGACCAAACAAGTAAGGATACCCTTAATTTCTTCCCAGACTACGAGTCTTTGTGAAGACTCGTGACCAGTGATCACGAGTTGTTACGTGACCCATAAAATATTCCAGCACGATTTCATTAAGGGTATAGTGATGTTTTTCTCCTACCCCGCTACTATTCCATGAAATTAAATATTCCCTTAGCCAAATTTTCACCCATTAAACATAACATAAACACTCTCTTCTATCTTAAATTCCTATGTCATGAACAAACCTAGGGTTTCTAAGGGTTGGTCATGTAGGTCTCAAAGTGTAGTTTCTTCTCCAAATTCTTTGTATTTTCAGGCATATATCTCTTCCCTTAAACTTGTATTTTTATATTGATATGCATTGCTTTGGTATTCATATGGTCTTAATGTTTGGTTTTGGAATGTGGGTTGAGGGTTTTTGATGATTATTGCTTAAGTAGTATTCTCATATCTTACATGCATTTGTTTATGTTTTATTTATGGATTTTGGAACTCATTGGATGCTTGTATATAGATAATGGAATGTGGGTAGTGGATTCCCCCATGGTTTATGGATTTTTGTTATTGGAAGAGGTAATAACGACAAAACATCTTATGAAATTGGCTTTGAAACATGTCTATATACACAATTTAACCATTTTTAAAACTATTACATTGCATAAAAAGGCTAATGGAATATAAATGGTTTTAAGAGGGCCTTGATAGCCATTTATTTGTTTCTAAATTTAAATATCGGAGTCTAACTGGCTAATTGGTATAGCATAATGGAATTTGCTTGCATGGAAAATTAATTGGTAAGACAATACCCTTCGGTACATGCCTAAATGGATGACTCCTTGGTTAAATTGATAGGTTATGTGTAAATGTTTTATTGGTCTTAAAGAAGGTTGTGTAACTCACCGTAGAAAGTAGAGGTCTTGGTGGACCAATACCAGAAATCATATTAGTCGGAGTAGGGGACTTGGTGGTCGTGTGCATAGTTCACACTTTATATATATATATTGGAATAGCTAGGGTCGTGGATTCCCTGGCCCTTTCTTTAATTTCTCCCATTCGTACAGCTAACATGCATTAGGGCCCTTCCTATGGGGAGAGCTAGAAAATATAGCCCATGGTTTTTTTAGGACAGTTAGTGTTACACAGTACAGGTTAATGGTTTTAAATCTCATGTTAAACCTTGTTCCTTATCCCAACATCTTATATATATATATAGATAGATAGATAGATGTATGCATGTATGTGAACATGTACACTGAGTTTGAACTTGATTTTAAAATGGCATTATTTTATCCTTATCATGAGTTACATCTTAGCGCTCACCCCGCTAACTTTCCTAGGACGCTACATTATTTTATAATGTAGGTTCTGAAGACACTTCTTTTCCCCTGTGTAGCATTAGGTGATACGATTCATCGATTGGTTCGCGTTGAAGTGGTGAGATTCCATACTCCGTAAAGCTTAGTTATTCCATTATTTTCTTTCTATATTTTAGAATTGAAGATTTCACATTAACATTATCATTGTCATTGTCATTGTCATGGTTTGGGGCATGTTGCAACCTAGTTTGATATTGGGATTGGTTTTGAGGCTTTTGTGGACATGTGTAGGTTGGATGGTGTGGTTGACTGTTGATTATTCTTGAGTTAAATTAACTATTTTATATTTATTCTCTAGATGTCTTCTGCTTTGTTATTATTTTTATTATATTTTGATTGGATAGGCTATAGAGGTGGTTTTTGGTCCATGGTGGGCTTGAGATACCCATCACAGCTAGGCCCAGGGCGGGTCGTGACTAGATAGTGCACTACTAACCAAACCCAATAGTCGAACTAGATTATCTCTATGCAATGATTTAGAAATAAACTCTAGCGAAACCTGGGCTGCCCCCTAGCCCATCACTGGGTGGGGTGGAGGAATCTTGGGTGCAAGAGCAGATATAGGGTCTGGTAAAGGCTCTTATCCTAATCTCTAGATAGGGCTACATCTAACATCTTCCCCTGATATCTAGGTCATCCATGTCTTCCAACAAGATGCCTAGTTATGAACATAGGGTCCTTGTTTCTAGTAGTGGTAGCTCACATCTTAGTTATCTACAAAAGAGTGAAACAAAATGAACCACAAAAACCAACACAGGCTCTTAGCAGAAAATAAGTAAAGGAAGTGAAAATATACTACGAATGTCCTATAGCCTTACAAAAATAAGAAACAAACATCATTATTTTGATTTGCGGGACTCTACTAAACACCTGCTCTTGTACCAACAAGACTAGTGAACCTAGGCCTTTATACAAATTTATCATGAAATAATTTCACGAGTCATAATGGCATCTACTTGACCCTACCAGTAGATAAGCCAAACCATATCCCAAAATAATAATTAATGGGTTAGTTGGTGAAAAATAACGCAATGATGGAATTGTGCAAGTAAATGAATTATAAGAAGTACATCATAAGAACAATAGTACAACTGAAGAGAAATAAAAAGGAGTAATATTATTTCACGACCTAGTAAGGTCAGTACAAGAGCCTCTGATAAATAAAATTCAAGTACTATCAATGTCAAATAAACAATAGTCTCAAAACAAAAGGACTATCCAGAATAGAAGATGGAGAGAAGGTCAACTCCAGCTCCAAGAGCTCACCCTATCTTTGAACTATGACCAGAACAATTACAGCATCCAAGGTAGCAGCTAGTACTCGAATCTGCACCAAAAAGGTGAAGAAGTATAATATTAATCCCAAATCCACGGGTACTAAGTATGCATCATCGGCCGACTAAGCTAGATTATAATATAAATACAATAATATCCATGATAAATAATCTAGGTCAATGGAAAAGGGAAAGCCTAGAATAATTCCCCAAATGCTAAAAGTAAACAATCAAAACAATAATTGTAAAGAGAACATATCTATGTCTAACTTACCTAGGCCCCTAAAAAACTAGAAGACACAAATAATGAAAATAACCCAATGCGGGACCCCATAAGCCTGATGGATGCAATCAAGAATAAGTAATAACAATAATTACACCAACTATCCATATCTGAAAGATTAACCATGGATCTTTTTATACAATAAAAATCAAACTCAAGTCGGTCTCATAATCATGATAAATAACCTCTTAGTGTTGGACTAGAATAAAAAATAATGTCTCATAAGCCAAAGTTAAATTGGAAAGTAATATCATGAATACTGGACCTGAACAAAAAGTTATTATCATCATTTGCTGAACTTGATTCGGTCTTAACATCATAATTTGTCAGACATACGTCGATCTTACCATCTCCAGAATACATGACTAGCGTAAGCCTTAATATACCTAAAACATCCTCAGGATAAATAATATAAGCAATATAACATACAAAAGCCTACTGAATCTACAAGGAACTAACAATAATAATCTTTGCCAAAAGTTTCCTAAAAGGGCCCACTTCTAACACCGAAAATCCACTATAAGGTAAATACTACCCTGAAATAGGATAAGGTGCCAAATACTGCCACAAGGTGCTAGATAATCCCCATTGAGTTTTAAGATAGTAATTTTACCTAAGGAATGGGTAGTTAAGTCAACTACACATAATTATGATCCCCTAATCATCTATACTATCCAAATTATATTAAATATACCTCCAAGTCATAATTACCAGCAAAAATAAGCATAATACTATATCGATACTATAATTAATCTCAATCTACAATAAAGGAAACCCTAGCCTACATGGACTCCAAAGAAAGATCAATAAAGTATGCTAAATTGAGGATTTCCCCCTCTGAGAAGCTTAAGTATGATGCAACACTATCAAAATAGTAAACTACTCATTAATACAAGAACAATGGTACCCAAATTGCATTTTATGCTTCGGGAAAAAAATCAAGCCAAAATACCATGTGGGAACAGCTTGTAGAATTGTACTTTAGAAACTATCAACACGTCCCTCTATGATCAAATATCATTTACCCTCATGAATGGGTAATTTCTAGCCACCCAAAACCCTGCAATATCCCGATATCACTCTCCTAATTTTCCATACTACCTAGAGCTTTAATGCTCTTTAGACTTGTGAAAAAGGTGAGAAACTCGGATAAAGGCTAAATTTATTTCCCTACCAGGTGCCGCTTAAGTGGCCACTTAATTGTTTACGCGGGTTCTAGCTGGTTCTAGCCTTTCAATAAAGTGGACAAGCAGTCGCTTAAGCAGAATCTACTTTAGACGACAAGCTTCAACTTAAGAGACCTAACTGGGCCTACTACAATTATTAAATCAACCATTTGGCCTATAAAGCGACCTCCTCTAAAGAGACCAAGGGTTCTCTTTAGCGGATGCACCAGCTAGATGATGTATCAGCGTAAACATGGAATTTTCTAAGTTTCCACTGACCTCTCATGATTAATTTACAATCTCTTGAACACAAAAAAACCATGATACCTTTGAAAATAGACATTTTAGACTTAATGGCACCATTGATAATTCCATCCGGGGTTGTTTTGATAAAATATGGGCTCTTTAACCGAGGGCCACTTTTACTAAATTTCGACTAATAGCCTAAAAAGTCTGGTGTCCTTGGGTCCCAAACAAAAGTTCATCCTAGACAAAAGTCGATGATCCAGAGCTGATAAAAAGTTTTGAATTAGAATACAAGGTCGTTAACATAAAATTTATCCTCGATAGGCAATCCTTTCCATCGAATGCTTCAAACTAGGGAATTCTCTCTAAAAACTAATGAACTTTTTGGTAAGTGAACTATCATCTCTAGCAAGTGACAAATAAATTCGGGCAGCTATAAGAAAGCTCTAAGCATTAAAAATGTGTGAATATGCATAAAATGACATGGAGGGTCATTACAAGTGGCATCCAATAAATTATTAGAGATGGTTTTAGAATTCAGGCACCTTAATCGCTACCCCATTTTATTTTGAAACCCTACTCATAATAGAATGTCTTCCTTCCATACTTCATAAATCTTTCCTTATAGCTTCATTAGGGAATCTATCGAAGGTAGGGGAATCCTCTTGGTTTTTAACCATTGGGGTAGTAAATATGAAAAATCATCAAAAAGAAATAAATTAGAAACCATTAAAGTATCAAGAAATATTTTTTTCAGAAAAAGGCCATGTTAGGCTTGACTGGGAGGCTACTACCTGTAGCCTTTAGCTATTACGGGATGCATCCCACTATAATGGGACTTTTATAGCAGGAATGTTTTTCTATGGCAGGGTTTCCTTAGTGGGATGAGGCTGTTATAGACCTTCATTATCCCAAAAACTTAAGAGTTATAACAATGGCACCTCTTTATGAGAACTTTCATTTATTTTTAGCATGACGACTCCATATAAATATTATAAAGTATCCAATTCGTTTTGTTTGACTCATAATTAAGGAAGATTACTTGAAAGAGTGGGTATTTTGAAAATTTAGTACGCCATGGAAATTAAAATTTGGTCTTTCTTAAAAGTGTGTAAATGCGTTAGAATTGAGAGGGCGTTAAGGTTCAAATTAGACTTATACCTTTCTTTTCATATCGTGATCATTTGAGGATGAACAATGGATAAGTTGTTATCTATTATTTCATTATTAAAGGACACCTCATTATGGGTAGGAGCTATAGTGATTTTAAAAAATATGGTCTCATTCTTTGAAATTTTGGGTTGAGATGTCGAGGCTAGAAAGTCTGGCATGATTTTAATATTTTTTCTTTCTCCTCTTCAGTTGTAAAAAGGATGAAGTTTTCTCTAAAAAAAACCCTCCTAAGATTATGTCATGGCCTTGGAACAATGGAGAGGAGGGATTTCACTCGAATAAGGTAAAAAATATGGTTATCTCATAGAACTCATGTGGGAAATCATAAGCACATAGCCAAAAACTCACATTTGTACATCCGTAGAAGATGCTTGGCATCAATGTAGGCTAGGTTTAATAGAGTAGTTTTGACTTGGCATATAAAGCACAATTATGATGTATATAGATGGGAGATTTCATGCTTAAGCTTCGGGCATGGTGTTATGATGGATAAAAAGGATGAAAACCAAGTTAATTAGGTGGGAAATTGTGGTTAATTTATGATATTGAATTTTCTAAGTGATTGATGTGCTTTCTTTTTTTATTATTCATATTTGCAAGATAAAAAATTGTGTGGTACCGAAAAGTTAGGTTAGAGCATAATAAATACCTAAATTAAAGGTGGTTAGTGTTTGTAGATTTCGAATAATGTATGGTAGTAAGAATAAGAATGGGAAATTGGTAAGGGATTAATATTAGGATGAAATGTTGGGGTGTCTTATGACACGCACTGTAGTTGCAAATCATATGAGGTGATTAAAAGTATTGAAACCCACCTTCCTTTATGTGTGCACAATAACTATTCCTCAGTATTAATCGTTATAATGGATGTTCAAGAAAATGGAATGACTACTTGATATCCTATGTTGTTAATTACATGCAATGAAATTACATAAAAATCTTATTGATTTTACAAGAGTTATTGATGTTATCATAGTAGTTGTGATTGTTGTGATAGATGTGATTATTATGGGATGTATCGATAATTTGGCAACTTCACGAGATTTATTTTACTATTATTATTATTGTATGTAGCGGTATTTGGATATCTTTACGGGATTGATTGGTGTAATATTGGCAGGAACATGATGTCTGGGATTTTGTACATGGATAAGATCTTGTCCCCTACAGGTCATTGATAGTAGGAGACCATAAAACACTTAGCATATGTGTAAAAGTATTGGTGAGGGTGATGATTCCATGAGTGAACCGGGTTATTTGTTTTACTATTATACATTTTTGTTATATTGGTTTCTTGAGTGAATCGAGCTTAATTATTGACTTGTTGTATTAGTTCCTTGAGTGAACTGGGTTTACATGTTAACTTGTTACATTTGTTTTCTTGATGTAACTCGGGTTTCATGATTATTCCCATAGTTGTTGTTGGAATGGGTCCATGAGTTGTCTAGTTTTAATTGCAAGATTGCCATTACTCTATATTGTCTATTTACTTGTGTTATTGAGACATGGTTGATATAATCATTTAAGTTCTAGTTTTTTCATATGGAGACTTATCGGTAGTCATGGTCTTGACTTGACTTGTTATCCATGTTGACTTGTATTGACTAAACTCTATAACGTTGTTGAATATGGTTAAGTGTTATGAACTTGAGGTAAGTTTACATGGTAGGTGTTTATGCTTTGTGCTTATGGTGGGTGAATGGTCGGTGGTCCATTGGTTATTGTAGTTGATAGAGAGATGCCAGGGTGTTATTGTTTTTCTTTTTAATTCACATAGCCATAAATGAATCTAAAAATACTAGGGTGCTACTGCATTACCGAATTAGCGGAACAAGGCTAAGTATTACACAAGGGTATAAAAAGATAAATCGTTAAGGGTGAGAAACCTTGGGGTTGAGTATCTTAGGACTCAGAGGAATTTGGTCTGACTTTATGACACAATCGACAAATATTTATTAGGGAGTGGTATGTTAAGGAGAGGTTGTTCTCCATGATAAGGCTAGTAAAAGCCAAAGGTATTAAGACATTAGTATAATGGAAGGTCTTGACTTAATAACTCTCATGTTGCATGTTTCTTTTCATATATTTATGTTAAGTTTACATTTTATTTGGGTTAATAGATGATGCTTCACAGTATGTGTTGTTTGCACTGATACTACTCTTGTTGTACCCTTTTTTGGGGTATAGTCTGGTTGCAGAATAACTAGATCTTTTAGTCTTGACACAGTAAAGATCTCCAACAGATTTTGTAAATGTTCCTACAATGGAAGCTGAGTCATGTGTACAATTTGTGTATTCACTTAGTAACTCTTGTACTTGTTTAGATTTCTTGGGGAAAACTTTTGGTTGTATTTAAAAATTGTAATCTGGTTGTAATAAATAAGGTGATTTTAATATTTCTTATTGACTTCCACATATATTTATGAAAGAGTTCTTTGGGTTCTCCTATCTAGGTGGATTCGAGTAGGAGACCGCATGATCCTAGTAGCTGGTTCGTGACACCTGCCACCCGCTGTAGCAGGTTACACAACGTAGAAACTTAGGATTGCTCCTATTTTAGCCTTTTTTGTAACACACCTTCAGATTTTGACATACCAAACAAACCCCTTTTACGTCAAGTTCAATATCGAGAGTACTACTCAACCAAATTTATTTTTGAAAGGTCCTGTGAATTCCTTATCGTATTGACTAGCATAAAATTAACTTGGATTACATATCTTTAAATAATCAATTTCCAAATTTTCCTAGATCGTACCATGTCTGGATTTGTTCTAGTCTAGCCTAGCCTAAAATTTCTAACTCCCAATTTGGGGAAAACCTAACTCAAATTTTAGCATGCTAGACTTACCTGTAGTGAAGGAAAGGGTCACTACAAGCAGGCATTTGTGAATATGAATTTCCTACATTATCAAGCAGGTGAAAGAAGAATAACTATTTTCTCAAATCTAATATAAAAGAAAAATATTAGTAATTTCGGGCTTATAAGTAAGACCATACCAAGACCATAAAAATAGAATAAATTTAGCTACATTCCATCGGAATCAACCAACATCAAAAATGAACATGAACAAGTTCATTCTCACAAATGGTGATTTTAACACTACCAGCTAGCGATCCAGAAGTTTATTATAAACTCGAAATACTACAACTATCATAACCCAAAAACTAAGGGTCATTATGACACTTATCATGGCTTAGCATTTACAAGTAATCCAATAACACCGAAATCCCAAGGCAAGACTTCAAGAACAAAGTCGAGCCATACATATACACTAATTGGGGAAGTTTTCATAACAATAATACCATAACCATACCAAAACCTGGTGTCACCGTGTAAGAAAATCTACATATAAGTCGATGTCTGAAAATACATTTGGTAATCTAAAAGAATCTACAAGTCTGTCTCAGAATACAAGATAAGATATAAACTAGATAGGATGAGGTTGGAGGTCAACTCTAGAAGTATAGAGTATCCCCTACCTCGAACATATTAACTGCTCCAACTCAACTGCCTCGCAACACACTCAAACTTGGATCTACACCAAAATGACACATTAGGGATAAGTATGGTTCACCTCTACTCAGTAGGTTTCATAGGCCGACTGAGCAAATTAAAAAATAGCGTATATAAATACACACTATAATCAAGTCACAGGCAATTAGAAAATTTTCTAAACAATAACTCATACCATCTCCACTAATAGTTTAAAGTATATAAGATAAACCAGATAAAAATATGAAAATAAATACAAAATAGATGTACATCAAATCAAACACGGAAGAAAAATAATAAAGATGCACAATGTATGAAATACAATAATGATGATAATGATGATGATGTGATATGTTCGAGGTTATCACTTAACCTCTATATACACCAACCGAGAACTCTCCAAGGTAGGACCCATGGGGTTAGCAACGTATATACAATCTTAATAAACAATCCTACTATGTCCATATCTCATCCCTGACTCATGGACTACAGTAGAATATTTTTGCAGATGTCATATTTTTATCAGAAAACTAGTATTTCCACAGTGGTACCAGTGTCTCATTAATGTATGTATGATATGTGCATGTAATGCTCATGAACAAACCATCATAAGAATCTCAAATCCAACCAATATACACGTACATGAGTGAAAATCCACTCAATAGGGAAATCATCCATGATATAATATAAGCCATGTACCATTAGGGTGAAATATGTAGGTAATATATCATTTATACCACATAAACCCTAACTTAGACTTTTCTACTAGAAAGAAAACAACCATATGTATACACGAAGCCAACAATACAAATAAGACCCCCAATATGGGCCACACATACCATTTATTTTCTCAAACCATCGATAACAACAACATAAGCCTCCATACGAGCACACAACAATAATGACACTATTTCCATGATTGATTTCCATGCCCATAGCATGTTTTCATATAAGATATTAACTACCCACCCCAGTCTAAAGAAAGTTAAGCCATAACCTACATTGAATGATGGAATTTTGGCCTCAAACTTTCAATCACAGATCCTTCCCCTCTCAAATGTGCTCAAAACTAACTAAAACTTACAAATATAGAATCTACATATTAAATGAAATCCAATGCTACCATATTGCCCATTTCCAAGTTAGGGTAAAAATAGACCCCCAAAATAGGTTTTTAAAAACAAAAAGTGAAATTGGAATTTTTGTGTATGAAAACTTTACCAATGATTAAGGATATCCATAAATGAAAATACAAGTGGAAACGGGATGAAATTGAGATTTAAATTGATGAAATACTATTTTAGGACTTTCGAGCCAAAATCTCAAAATTTTACTTTTGAAATCAAGAAATTACAGGTTTTAGATGACAAAAATCAAAGTAAAATAATAAAAATAGTAATTTGGAGCTTACCCGTGGTTGAAAATGGAAGAGCTCACCCAAAAACCTATTAACATAAAGCTTAAAACCTCAAAAATAGGAGATAAATTGAGAAAAGATCCTTTTATGCCACCCATGCATGATCTATTAAGTGGTCAAGTGTCGCTTTAGCTGTACCCGCATGTAACACAGTCTACTTTAGTGGACAATGGGCCACTTTAGTAGCCTCATCTTAAGTGGACACAGCTCCTCTTTAGCGGCCCCTGGCTGGTGAGCTAGATTACTACTTTAGTGGTTGCATTAGCTGGGTGGTGTACAAGTTGGGACTTGGAAAATTTGAGAGTCTCCACATACCCCTCAGGATTCATTTGGAATCCTAAGAATGAAAACGAACTATCCTGCCCAATAAAATCTGACGCTCTAGACTCAATAGCGACATCAAATTTTAAAAAATTATCTATTTTCAGAAAATTGACTCCAGAGACCCAATTTCACAATTTCCCAAACCAAGGGTCGAATTGAGGCATATAAGCCATAAAATCACACCAAACACGCAACCAACCCAAAATTGGCATTACAAATCTACTAGTGCAGTCTGTTTTCCCATCTGACACAAACAATAATAAGTATTGACCAAACTCAACTATAAGACCTTTTAACATCCAAAAACCACAAACTCACGCAAATTGGATCACAATGCATTTGGAACAATGCTAATTATTTCCAAACCCCAAAAATATCATGTAAAAAGTACGAGAAGGTGTAAAATGGTCAAATCACATAAAAATGAAAAAGTCATTGAATCAAGCCCTTTTAATGTCCACCACTAAGAATCTAGTTCGTCCTCTAACTAAAGGCAAGGGGAATACATGAATCGGCGTAAAGCTAAGGTTAACTACGACATATATTGAACTCAACCTCCCAAGTAGCCTCGTCTTTAGGATTATGTTTCCATTGGACCTTAACCACTGGAATATCTCTAGAACGTAGCCATTTTTAAAAATTGTCTATTTTCATAAAATTGACTCCCGAGACCCAATTTTACAATTTCCCATACCAAGGGTCGAATTGAGGCATATAAGCCATAAAATCACACCAACTATGCAACCAACCCAAAATTGGCATTACAAATCTACTAGTGCAGTCTGTTTTGCCATCTGACACAAAAAATAATAAATATTGACCAAACTCAACTATAAGACCTTTTTAACATCCAAAAACCACAAACTCACGCAAATTGGATCACAATGCATTTGGAACAATACTAATTATCTCCACACCCAAAAAATATCATCTAAAAAACACGAGAAGGTGTAAAATGGTCAAATCACATAAAAATGAAAAAGACATCAAATCAAGCCCTTTAAATATCCACCACTAAGAATCTAGTTTGTCCTTGAACTAAAGGCAAGGGGAATACATGAATCGGCATAAAGCTAGGGCTAACTATGACATATATTAAACTTAACCTCTCGGGTAGCCTCATATTTAGGTTGATGTTTCCACTGGACCTTAACCACTGGAATATCTCTAGAACGTAACCATTTAACTTTTCTTGCTAGGATAGACACTGGTGATAAATTATAGGGAAATACAAACTCATAAGCTATATGCCTAGTAGTATGATCACACCCTTCATGGTAAAAAAACAAAGGAATACTCCATCATCAACACTAAATCTCAAGGTACAAAGCCTAGGATCCACATAACACTTCTTCCTACTTTGAGCCACTCGAAGTCTATAAAAAATGACCCAAACTCTATCTAAGTACTAATAAAGCAAGTTTGTACAACGAGGTCTGATGTCAAAAACCTTAAGCCAACCAGGAGAGCGATAAAGCCTATTATACAAAGCCTTGAAGGGAGCTATTTTAATACTGGAATGGTAGTTATTGTAATATGAAAACTCTTCCAAAGCTAAATGCTACTCCCACTGACCTCTAAAGCCCAAAACATAAGTGTGGAGTATATCTTCAAAAACTTAAATAGTCTACTTTGACAGACCATCGGTCTAGGGTAAAATATTGTGCTAAGATCAATTTGGGTACCCAACTCCTCCTGAAATGCCTTTCAAAAGTGAGAAGTGAAAAATGAACCTCTATTTTAGATAATAGACATTGGTACACCATGGATACGTACTATCTTATGAATATAGATATGGGTCATCCTCCCATCATTGAAAGAAACTTGAATAGGAATAAAATGATCAGATTTAGCCAATCTATCCAAAATATCCCAAACATTATTAGAACTATAATAAGTACGAGGCAACCTAGTCATGAAGTCTAGCGTGAGCCGTTCCCATTTCAACTCAAGAATGGGTATCCTCTAAAGCAAACCACCATATCTTTAATAATCGGTTTTCACATGCTAGCAACATAAGAAATGAGCTAAAAAATCCACTGCATCCTTCTATATACCACCCCACTAGTAGTGATGTCTCAAATCATGATATATCTTGATCACTCAAGTAACGCTCAACTTACACCATTATTTTAATGCAAGGCATTCATTGTCAATATATACCCAATATGAGTCCGGTTCAAATCCTCGAAGAGTGCAAGCTAACTTTCAACACCTATGTGTGTTGAGAGTTAACTATGTGTTAACCCATAATGCATGACTAAAACAAGACATGAAAGTAAATTAGGGGGTTTAAATGTTGAATTTTTTTTAACACAATTACAAAATCACACTAATAAGAGATTGATATAATTCTTAAATTTATCAAATTAAGAAAGATCTTAGGGTTATGTTCTCCTAAGTAGTGAGTATGGGCAATCAAGAGTTCGCCAAAGTTTGGCTAGGGTTTGGGTAGGCTGGATTTAGGGTCTTAGTGTTAACCTTTTGTTAAAATACTAAATTTCACTCATGGATTCTTTTGAATACCTCATGAGTGTAACAAGATTACCAATCCATAACCTCAACTTAGCATCCTTATTTTTAATATGATGCTAATGAACATAGAAAATTCACTTAACACCCTTATTTCTAAGATAGTGCTATCAAACAAGTTATTTTAAGGTATTGATTGCAATTATTTTTCATCCATATCCCTCTTTCAAGGATGATATGGAATCTAAGGCAATTGGGTTTTTCACTCTTAATTACCAATTAAATTATAGAGTAAGAGCAAAACCAAAAATAATTAACCAATTTTTTGGACTAACAATTAAAATACCCTGGTTTTGACCCTTGAAAATTTCCTTGAATACTAGTCTCTGGACCCAATATGACTTAGAGGTATGAGCCATATATTGGTGTACAAATGGTTTGGTCCAGACATATGCTGACCAGTGTTGGTTGGTGGGATGGATTTTTGTCATTGGAGTGGGTACGACTTGAATGGTATGAGTCGTATATTGGATATGGATCATTTGGTTTGTGTTTTCCCTATCTTAACCTTATAATCGGTCATTTAAGTTGGATTTGAATTACGTGTGGCTCATCATGAGTTATAAGTTAGGGTATAAATTATTTTCATACCAAGGACTTGTATGGTGGACAGTGTTCAAACCATTTATGATTCTATCCTGCCAAGGATACGGGTGAAGGTTACAGATCGTATATTTAGATACGACTTGAGTTGGATGAGTCATACCTTATACAATGTTTGGTCCAAGGAGAAGGACAGAGGTATAAGTGATGGGAAATACTCGTACAGGAATGGTATGACTCGTAAGGGCCAATCGTACACTTATGATGGGATTTTTGTGCAACATAAGTGGGGGCATTTTGGACATTTCCCCACTTACCCTAATAAGTCCCCATGACTTCTAACTAACTTAGGAGGTTATTTACCATATTATTCTATACATTAACACTTAGAAACTCTTCCTAAACACACTATAATTCTCTAAAGAGCTTTTTAGGACAGAAAGCTAGGGTTTAAACTTGATGACTAAATTAGGGATCTTGTTGGTGGTTTCTCTCCATCTACCTTTTCAATTAAGGCATGTTCTCTTCCCTCACTATTAGTTTTAACTAAGGCATGGTTTTTATCAATGGTTTTCCAGATTTCATTATTGTGTGATTTTGGATTTCAACTATAATTTGGGGGTTTTAATAATAAATGATTGGTTATGGTTTCCTATGGTAGTAATTATGTATTTACTTGCTTAATTGGTGGTTTTGGATAATTAGATTTCATGGAAATGGTTAAATGGTAATTAGAATTGGTTTTTCTTATAATATTCCCCCAATATGTTTGACAAAATGCCTATAAGGATGTTTGACAAAATGCCTATAAGGATTTTTTCATTGCATTAATCATTTTTAATTGAAATCTTGCTTGTTTTAAAATTTGTAAAGGAATTATGCATGGTTTAAATTGTTTGGAAATGTAAAACGGCTAAATGGTTATACTTGTGGGGTACATGAGAATCCCCCGAGTGGTTTAATATAGTTAATAGAAGGTTACATGGAATTCCTTACACCTATATATGGTTGGCTATGGACAATATTTGCAAGTATAATCGGTATGGTGATACCACTACTAATGGCCTTGATTAATAAATGGTTAATGACTTTGTTGGTTGCTTGGTAATGGTTTTAACTGGACAATAATGGTGGGGTGTGCAGTAAAGTTGTGGAAGGTAGATGTCCTGGGAGGAAAAAAACTGGAAACTCATATTTGTCGATGTGAGGTTTGGTCCAAGTGATTGTGTGCATGATGTCACACTTTATATTTGAGGGATGTACTAGTCATCCCAGGTTTTCTTCCCTAGACGTGTGACTTCACGTACTGGGGCTTTCAGCAGAAGGAGATGAACCCATATAACCTATGGGTGGTTTAGGATGGCAAAGCTACACACCCCAGGAAAAGTTTTTAATGGCATGCTAAAATTGGTTCCCTTTCCCGACTTGGTTATATATATATATATATGTATAGTTTGTGCATATGGATGATTTTCACTTGGTTTTATAAATGACATTATTCTAACCTTATCCTGAGTATATTCTAGTGTTCCTTGCTAACCCATCTTAGAGCGGACGTATACCCATGCTATGTTAAAACTAGTTGTTCTACTCCTCTTACATAATGATTGACTTGGGGATAGCTATTGGATTGAAGTGGTGCACTTCCATATTTTCGAAAGTCTCTATTTTATGTTATGGATATTTTTAGATATTTGTTTTGTTTCTGAATAATGATTTTGGCTATTCTTGGGGCATGTCCCAATCAGATATTCTGACTCTTTTGGTTAGAGGCTTTGTGGTACTACTATGGGTTGGTACGAGTGGGGTCGGTATTGGTGTCGGCCTTAGCATTAGTATTATTATTGGGGATGATACCGATTGATAATATTATTGGTTGTTCCATCCTCTTTTATTTGGGGTTAATCATTTTATGTTTTGGATCTTAATTGGTTATGGCCTTGTTATGGCCCTCGGATTGTTATTTGCTTGGCTTGGTGGTTTGGTTGGTACGGTTTGGTGGACAAGATAACTTGGTAGGGTTAGTCTAGGAATAGTCCTATCCCAAAGTCAACCCTTGTCCTATTACACTATCTTTTTATATGTTTGGAATTCAGCCGACTCATGGTATGCTAATGGTGGTTGGGTTGGGTAACAAAGGGTGGTCCCAAGTCCTAGTTTGACTTGGGATACCTATTATGACTATTCCTATGGTCGAGTCATGTTAAGTTGGTATTAAAGCTTTAGGTTCATGGTCAATTAGGAGTCCACAGAGCCGTGTCTAGAAGAGTATCTTTTAGGGGTGTGTAGCATGCCACACTCATAAGAGAGAGGCTATAAGGCATTTAGAAATGTTTCACTTTCTTGATATTCTATTTTCAAGATTGGAATCTAAATCCTTGAATTCTTGTTTAATCTTTGGTTGTTTACTTTTCAAATCATGCCCCGATGATCTGTAACACAAAGAAACTCTTCAGTCCCATCTAGGGATAATGTTGATGGGGTACGTCCTATGTCTGGAGTTCGTCTTCAATCTTAGGGTTATATTCTTGATAGTTATAGAGTTTCTCTAGTTGCTACTAGTCCTCCTAAGGGAGAGGCGACTAATGTAGAATTTTGCCAGTGTATTTATACTATTGCTCAAATGGTTGCTGCTGGCTAAGGGTACGTCTGGTTCTTTGTCTACTGAGGCTACATGAGTCGATCAATTTATGAAGATGGGTCCTCCTACTTTTACTGGTGTGAAGGTGGAGGAGGATCCTAAGGCTTTCTTGGATGAAATAGAGAATATATTTTGGGTGATGTAGCTACCAATGTAGAAGATTTAAACTTTACAGCTTACCAGGTCAAAGACATTGCATACCAGTGCTATGAAGAGTGGGATAGGGATAGGGGTAATTTAAAAGAGTCAGTTTTATGGGATACTTTTTCTAAGGCCTTCTTAGATCATTTCTTTCCTCAAAGGTATGCTCCTGATTTTGTGGCTGACATGAGAGTGAGGATGAGAAAGTTCGATTTTAGGTTGAATCAGGATTTGATCTTGGAAAGCAAAACTACTTTACATATTAAAGATATGGACATTTCCAGGTTGACTATTAATATGCAGCAGGTGAAGGATAAGAATAAAAAAATAGACGGAGTTTGGAGATCAGCAGGGTAAGAGGAACAAGTTTTCTGATTAGGGATATGATTAGTCTCAAGGTAGTTAGGAAAATGGAAGAAAATAAAATGGGGGAGTTCTTGATCCTTCTCCTCTACTAGTGCTCCTTACCCGAAGTAGTCGGGTGACAGGCATGATCGGGGTGCTGACTATTTTTGGGCATCGAGTGCCCAATCTTAGGCGAGTGAGGGTTAGTCGGTTTCTTTATGCCTTCTTGTTGGTTTTGTGGTAGTCCTCATTGGGGTTATTGCGATGAAGGGAGAGACAAATTCTTCAGGTATGACCAGGAACAAAATCGGCTCAGGGATTTTCATGTTTTTAAGATTGCTACAAGAGCAAATAAGCTATTGGTGGCTTCATCTTCTACTCCTGAAATCGGTGGTTCCGCATCTGCTTCTGTTACTGTTCCTGGTTTTAGTGTTGATTGAAACATGCTGTATGCTTTAGCATCCCGACAAGATTTTTAGGCATAAAGTGATGTCGTTACTAGTATTTACAACTCTTTTCTCGTGACGTATATTGTCAGTTTTATCCAGGGTCCACTCTTTCCTATGTGACCCTATTTGTGGTTGTATGTTTTGGCTTTGATCCTGAGGTTGTTTTGGATCCTTTATTTGTTTCTACCCTATTGTTAAGAGAGTTTGTAGGGGGGTGTGGTATCTATTGGTTGTAGGCAGACTTTGGTGTATTTGTTTGGTCTTGATATAGTGGATTTTGATGTTATTATAGGGATTGATTGGTTACAATCTTCTTACGCATCCTTGGATTCTCGGACTCGTAAGGTTGTCTTTAGATTTCCTAGTGTACTGGTTATAGAGTATGAGGGTGATTCCCTATCTCTTAGGGGGAAGTTAATTTCTTATCTTAGGGCTTAGAGGTTAATCTCTAAAGGTTGTCTTTATCACTTGGTCTGGGTTAAAAACTCTAACTTGGAAGGTCCTTCCTTACAGTCAGTCCCGGTGGTAAATGA
This sequence comes from Capsicum pubescens, assembly GCA_030864215.1. Taxonomy (NCBI): domain Eukaryota; kingdom Viridiplantae; phylum Streptophyta; class Magnoliopsida; order Solanales; family Solanaceae; genus Capsicum; species Capsicum pubescens. Next base: position 204,788,226 of record CM061546.1, on the reverse strand, counting down.
CTTTCCTGAGGTCTTTCCGAATGATCTTCCTGGTGTTCCTCCAGTAGGAAAATCGAGTTTGGTATTGATCAAGTTTCGGACACTTATCCAATTTCTATTCCTTCATATAGAATAGCTCCGGCTGAGTTCAGGGAACTCAAGAAGCAACTTAAAGACCTTCTGGATAATTGGTTTATTCATCCTAGTGTATCCCCATGGGGTGCACAGGTTTTGTTCATTTATAAGAAGGATAGTTCCCTTCGGATGTGCATTGACTATCGAAAGTTGAATAAGGTAATGGTTAAGAACAAGTATCCTCTCCCAAGGATAGATGACTTATTTGATGAGTTGTAAGGTGGAAAGTTGTTTTCTAAGATAGATCTTCGGTCTGGGTATCTTCAGTTAAAGATTAGGGAAGTGGATATCCCTAATAGGCTTTTCGTACTTGGTATGGGCACTTTGAGTTTTTGCTTATGTTATTTGGATTGACTAATGCCCCGGTGACATTTATTGATTTAATGAACAGGGTTTTTAGGAAGTTCTTGGATTTCATCATTGTTGTGTTTATTGATGACATTCTGGTTTATTCCAAAAGTGAGGTAGATCATGCCAATCACCTGTGTGTGGTATTGCGAACCTTGAAGGAACAACAATTGTATACCAAGTTCTCCAAGTGTGAGTTTTTGTTGAACGCTGTGACTTTTCCTAGCCATATTATTTCTAGCGAGGGGATCATGGTGGACCCACAAAATGTTGTTGTGGTTTAGAAGTGGCCTAGACCCATGACTCCAACTGACATCCAAAGTTTCTTGGGCTTTGCTAGGTATTATCGGCAGTTTGTGGAGAGCTTTTCGACAACAGTTGCTTCTTTGACTAAGTTGACTCAGAAGAAGTTAAGTTTTCCTGGTCGGATGATTTTGAGTGGAGTTTTGAGAAATTGAAAGATAAGCCAACTTCGACTTCAATTCTAACTATGCTAGAAGGAAATGATGGGTTTGTGGTCTATTATTGGCACGACATATTCGGGAGCCTTGTCGTAATGGGCGTCCAAAGTCTGTCCAGGACCAAACACCACCCCCATTGTCCAACCCAAACTCTAGGTGCCTGCCCTGATATGCCTAAAGTCTGAGCATATTAGAAGATAGTTTAATAGCTTACATAAAGACTATGGGATAATATTACAACCATTACCGACCCAACTGAGTCTAACCATCCCATACCAATAATCCAATCATACCAAATTGATACCGAAAAAAGGGCCATAAACCACACCATAACCGAAGATGTTACAAAACATAATATAGTTAATCCCAAAATCAAATATGCTGGAACAAACAACAATATCGTTCAATGATGTCAGCCTACCAACTGATTCTAATATCAAGGCCGACACTGATACCGATCTCGCCTATTCCATCCCAAAGCAGTACCACAAAGCCTCTAACAAAAAGACTAATAAAATCCGGTTGGGACATTCCCCCAACCATGTCAAAAACCAATATCCAAAATAAGATCAAAGTGTCTAGAAATATCCATAACATGAAATGGATCTTTTCGAAAGGATGGAAGCTCACCACTTCAGTCCAAATGTTGTTCCTCGATTCAATCACTAAGTAGGAGGAGTAAAATGACCGGTACCTTCATAGCATGGGTATACAGTTACCAGTAGATGGGTTAGCAGGTGAATGCTTGCATGATCTCAGGATAAGGATTAAATTATGCCATTTATAAAACCAAGTAAAACCACCCACATACACACAACTATACATTTATATATATAACTATGCTGGGAAAGGGGATAGGGTTTAGCATGCCATTAAAACCTTTACCTGGGTTGTGTAGCTTTGCCATCCTAATCCACTCACGGGCTATATAGGTTCAGCTCCCCCTTCTGAAAGGGCCCCAATGCATGAAGCCGCACGATAAAGGAAGAAAAACCTGGGATAACTAGTACATCACCCAAAATATAGTGTGACATTATGCACACAGTCACTAAGACCAACCTCACATCGGCAAATATGATTTTCTAGTTTTAGTCACCCCTAGCCCTCCACCTTACATGGCTTTGCTTCATATCCCACAAATATTATCCAATTAAACTATTACCAAGAAACCAATCAATCTATTTACCATTTATTAACTAAGGTCGTTTAGTGGATGTATCGTTATACCGACCATACTTACAAGTACTATCCATAGCCAACCATATATAGGTTTAATAGCACTTCCTAGTTCCCTTCCATTTACCCTATCAAACCACTAGGGGGATTCCATGTATCCCACAAGAATAACTATTTATCCATTTACCTTTCCAAGCTAAGTAAACCATGCATAATTCATTTACCAAGTTTTAAAACAATCTAGAGTTCCATTAAAAATACTCAATGCAATAAAAACATTATTATAGGCAATTTGTCTAACACATTAGGGGCTTAATATAACAAAAACCAATTCCAATTACCATTAAATAATTACCATGCAATCATCTTATCCAATACCACCATTAATGCACATAAAGCCTAATTAAAACCATGGGAAAACTATAATCAACAATTTAATATCAAAACCCCTAATTCATATTTGAAAACCAAAATCATACAATCAATAGAGTCATGAAAACATTCAGAAAACCATGCTTTTAGATAGAAGTAACAATGAGGGAAAAGAACACGCCTTAAACCAATATGATGATGGAAAGAAATCACCAAGACATGCCCCAAATCAATCCTCTAGTTGAAACCCTAACTTCCGTTGCCCAAAAGCTTTTTGATAGAATTATAGAGTTTAGAAGAGTTTCTAAGTGTTAATGAATGGAATAATAAGGTAAATAACCTCCCAAGTAGGTTAGAAGTTATGGGACCTTATTAGGATAAGTGGAAAAATATCCAGAATACCCCCACTTAAGTTGTACGAAATCCCATCCCAGAGGTACGGCTGACTATCATTAGTCTAACCCTCTACTCGTATCCTAGCCTAAACTTTTGGATCCAACACTGTGCAGTATACGACTCATCCTACCCAAGTCGTATTGACTGTATACGATTCGTACCCTTCACCCATACCCCTAGAAGATTAAACCCAAGAATGATTTGGACACTATCCACCATATGAGTCTGGGATACGACTTGTACCCTATCTTACGGCTCATGGTGAGCCACTCATACTCAGATCCAACCTATGTAACCAAGTCTAAGATTAAGTTAAGGCACCAAATGATATGTACCCACCAATACAACTCGTAAACCTAAGTCATATCCATTTAAGTAACAAAAATCTATCTCACCAACCAACACTGGTTAGCATACTATTGGACCTTACCATCGGTACACCAACTTATGGCTCGTACTTATAAGTTGTATTAGGTCCAGAGATAAGAATTCTAGGAAATTTTCTAAGGGTATAAACCCAGGGTGTTATAGTCTCCCTTACTAGGAACATTCATCCCCTAATAACGGATAAGGTAGGGGTAACCACACGCACGAGTGATTTGCATTATCAAATATATTACCAATCTTTATCAAAGTTGTAAAATAAAGATACAAAGATATTAATATTTCCTTTAACAAACTTAGAACATAAAGATGTGTTGAAGACACATACCTTCCTCCCGAATCCCAAGAGCAGAAAATAGATGCATATACTTGGACTTCATGTCCTCATTCGTTTCCCATGTAGCTTCTTACACCTTATGGTTCCGCCACAGTACCTTAACCGAAACCATATCCTTGGTCCGCAACCGATGAAACTGCCTATCTATGATCTTAAGTGGGATTTCTCATAAGACACAGAATCCGTGAGACCCAATACTTCAAAAGGAACAACCGAAGGAGGATCACCAATGCACTTGCTCAACAAGGAAACATAAAAGATCGGATAAACCAGGCTCAAAAAGAAGGAAACTCCAGCTCATAAGCCATATTACCATCTCACCGCAAAATCTCATAACGACTAACATACTGGGTACTAAGCTTTCCTTTTTTGCCAAACCGCATCACTCCCTTCATGGGAGATATATTGAGGAAGACCTTATCCCCAACCTCAAACTCCAAGTCTCTATGCCTAACATCCGCAACAGACTTTTGGTGACTTTGGGTAACCTTAAGCCTATCCCGAATAACCTTCAATTTCTCCATAGCCTGGTAAACCATGTCAGGACAAAACATGTTCGCCTCACTAAGCTCAAACCAACCAATAGGAGATCTATACCTCCTACTATGAAATGCCTAAAAAGGGGTTATACCAATACTAGAATGATTGGTATTGTTCTAAGAAAACTCCACAAAAGCTAGATGCTCAACCCAATTACCACTATAATCAATCACACAAGCCCGAATCATATCCTCCAATATCTGAATAGTTTTTTCCGCTTGCCCATCTATCTGCGGGTGAAAAGTAATACTCAGACTTACCTAAATCCCCAACCTTCTCTGAAAAAATCACCAAAAGTGATAGGTGAACTGCGTGCCATAATCAGAAATAATCAAAATTGGTACCCCATGTAGCTTTCCAATCTCCTGAAGATATAGCTTCGCATAATCCTCCACTGAGAAGGTAGTTCGCACTAGCAAAAAGTGCAAAGACTTTGTCATCCTATCCACAATGACCCAAATCGAATCATATTTATTCCAAGATCGAGTAAGACCAGTAACGAAGTCCATATTGATTACTTCCTATTTATATTCAGGGAAATCAATTTCTTGATACGACCTTCCTGGCCTCATGTGCTCAAACTTAACCTATTGACACACCATACACTTGGCCATAAAATCAGCCAGATCACTCTTTATGCCATTCTACCAATAGATATCCTTGAGATCATGATACATCTTAGTCGATCCGGTATGAACAACATAGCGAGACTCATACGTCTCTGCCAAAACCCTTTATCGCAACCCATCGATATCAGGAACATACAACTTTCCTTGGTACGATAAAGTATCATCACATCTTATCTCAAATATCATTACCTTTTGCCTACCAACATCACTCTTGGTTTACATCAAGATAGGATCTAGAACTTGTTTCTCCTTAATCTTCGAACCAAGATATGATCAAACCACTTCTTGCACCATTACACCACCATCCTTGGAGTCCAAGAGACGAACTCTAAGATTAGCAAAACGGTGAATATCCTTCACTAATTCCCGCTTTCCTTAATCCACATGAGCCAAACATCCCATGGATAATCTGCTAAGAGCATCAACAACCATGTTATCTTTACCTTTGTGGTATTAAAGACTCATATCGTATTTCTTGAGAAGCTCAAGCTATCTCCTCTGCCCGATATTAAGCTCTTTCTGAGTGAATGAGTATTATAGACTCTTATGATCAGAAAGATATCCACATGAACACTGGTAATACTCAACTTACATGTCAATTACGTGCAAGGCGATCGTCGTCAATATATTTACCCAACTTTGGAGTCGGGGTCGAATCTACGAGGAACAATGTGAGTAGCGATCAAATTAACTCAAAATAATAGATACAAGTCGAATTCAAATAAATATTACAAAAAGATAAAATGGGGGAGGTGAGTTACTACACTAATGTTTCTTTTTGGAATTTTCTAGTGTAAATTTGGGGCTACGAATAATTAGAGTTTTAACAATTATGCATGCATCTTGGGATTATGCGTTACTAAGGGAGTGACATGTGGGAGCTAATTATCAACATCACTTTAGTAATTCAAATATGGGTAGGCTTGGTAATAGGTTTTGATGTTATCCTTTCAACAAAACACCAAACTTTCACCTATTGATTCTTTTGAATACCTAATGAGTGTGTTCAATAATTATCAACCACACCCTCAATCAAGGCATTCTTACTTCTAGGATAACACACATGGCATAGTAAACCTCACATTCACCCTTATATCTAAGATAGAGAAAATTTAGAAAACTACACACATAATTGTATATCATTTCTTTGGTCCACATAGTCCTCTTTCAAGGATGATATGGATTCCTAAAGTTCACCCAAAATCCTCTTTTCGAAAATTGTATTGAATTTTCTAGAGCTTGGAACATTCACTCATCAAACCCATGTGGGTATTTGGATATTTAACCCATCAAATCCCAATAGCATAGCAATAATAGAATCCATAAACATGAACTTCCAAATAGATGCTAACGATCACAATCCACACACACTTTAATCCCTATTCATACATAACCCCATGAGGGAGACTTAGCTACACATAAGATAAACAAACATAGATATACCTATAATATCCATTGAATCAAAGTTGTAAAGGATCTAAGCGAATGTTATTTCAAACTTGGCTCTCCCACAATATCAACAATCAAAGTGAGCAAATCTTTCACTTAGAAAGTCTCCAATGTACTTTTTACCTAAAATTTACACAATATTTTCTTCTCCAAAAATGGAGGCTACAAAGTCTCAAGCCAAAACCTAAAAAAATATTGGGGAAGAAGGAATATGATGGAATGAATAATACATGAAATTAAGGTTTGAGTCTTTTTGTTCAAATTGGGATCAGCATGTGTAATTACAGTTCTTACCTTGGGCTGAACATTTTCGCCTAGCCGCGGTCGTGCAAGTCTTGCTGCGACTGCAGCTACGCGACTGCGATTGACTTCTGCGGTCACGGTTGATCAACCCTCTTTATTGACCATAATTGCGGCCAATGGACCGCGACCACGGTAACTAAGGCTATTTCACTGTAGGTCTTCAGCTGCACTTTTTCTACTCCCTTTTGATCATTTCAAGATTTAATCCGCCTCTCTTTATATTTTCAACACTTATACCTTCAAAGAGTGGATATTAGTGCATTAAGTCACAATTATGTCTCACCTACTCAGTTGAGACAAGGTAATGTTCACAAAAACTGAGTGCAGATGAGTGGTAAAATCACCACTCATCAACACCCCCAACTTAAAGCATTTCCTTGTCCTCAAGCAACACTACCTTACACCAAGAGACACAATTATTTATGCCCAACTTTATGCCTTAAAGGTCATAGCAATTTTGATTTGAATTGTAACCACAAGTAGCTCATTGCATATGTGCTATGCTAATTTCCCAACACTACTCATTATAACATGCAATACTCAGTGAATGCATAAGAATTTAAAGAGCAATCAAGCAACAAAGACCAATACTCTAGAAATGGCTCACCTTTTGACTAAAACTAAATCATACTCCACTTGCCTCATTATCTGGGAGGTGAAAAAATCACTCACCTCAACTTGTTTGCATGCCCATCTCACAAGAAAGAAAAGTTTCATAAACCAACTTATTGAACAAGTAACAAGGAATTTTAAGTGCAAAATTCTCCCCCTATAAAAGAAATCTCAATACAACAAGTGTCATGCCATAGGCTTGCCCCTATATTCAATCTCCACTACAAAGAGAGTAAATGGCCAGAGATCTCAAAGGACTTTCTATGTTTTTGATGTAGGTTCGGGTTAGGGAAAGATATCATTTAGGAACAACATTGTTAGATCCTACCTTGAACATCTACTTCTCTCTTTACGATCCTTCTCTTTCTAAGAGTAAATGGTCGGAGATCTCAAAGGACTTTCTATGTTTGTAATATAGGTTCGGCTTAGGGAAAGATATCATTTTGGAAAAACATTGTTAGACCCTACCTTAAACATCTATTTCACTCTTTACGATCCTTCTCTTTCTATTAAGGACCACCCTTCTTTATTTCTTCCCTTTTTTTTTAAAGCCTATCTTTTGTTTCCTTTGTTCACACTACTATTTTAATTCCACTTCCTTGCACTTTTGTGCAATTCATTCTTTTACGAGATCCTTTCTTTTTCTAAACATTGATTTTCATTTGACATGTCACACTACAACATTTTTGGCCTAAGGCCACACTAAATCTGGACAACACTTTTAAAGTGTTGTCTAAAATATTTTTAGGCACGCTTTTAAAATGTAGCCTTAAGTTTTAGTTTTAAGCCACAATAATTTTAACAACACTTGTAAATCGTGCTCTTTAATGCTATAGGTTACACTTTGTAGGTGTTGCCAAATTATTATATAATTGACAACACCTTTTACAAATATGGCTACACTTTTAAAATTTGGCCATTTTTTTTTTTTAAAGCAACAATTTATAAGTGTTTTCTTATACACTTTTATAAAATTTACACCAAAATGTAATATTCCCTCCAATATTTTTAATATCATAATGTTATATTCCCTTTAATTTCTAATTACCCAAAAAAAAATAAAAAAAAAATCTTAAAACAGGATAACGTTATTCTTAATTTTAATGTCCCAATTTGAAGAGAAATATTAGGGTTTATTCTCATCGGTGTTGGTGAAAATTGAAGCATCGGTGTTCTCATCGATTGTTACACTTTTGCTTCTCTAAAGTACAATTACTCTGTCACTGGTAATGTACCAAGCTGAAAATCCATTTTTCCCCTTGCGTTTTTTTTCATTTATTATCTCGTAAATGCTCAAATAATTACCGTTGTTTATAGGGCCGATCAGTTTGAGATCTGTGTTTAATGAAGGTTGATTTGGTTCCAGTTTTGGTGGTTATCAATTGGCTTAAATCCACACCAAGCTAGAGTCTTCATTGAAGCAGTCCTTAGAGGACTCTGCAGCTTCGTACCGACTGAGGAGTTTTATCCGCATCTTGTAATTGATACAGTCCCACTATCCTCCAACTGCATACCGACACTTTCAGCACCATCCAAATCTGGTAATTGCTGAAAACCCATCGTTTCATACTCTTCGTACCAATGATGTTGGTCGTAATTCTTTAAATTAAATATATCTTGGATGTTGATTATTTGTTGAAACCACAAATTCCCATTATATATTGCCATTGATATTGAAATTAAGTAAAAATTAGAATTTAGGATTTGATTGATTTGGGGTTTTGAGTGATGTGGGATTTTGGTATAATTTGGTATCAAAACTGGGGAAGTCTAATTGTGTACATCAAGAGCTTGACCTCAGAGTGTTAGGGGTTGTGATTTGTTGCCAAATGTGTTCCTCCAAAATGTAAAGTTTCCACCCCTTTGCTGCTAGTTTATTATATAGAGGAATTGGAAGTATTGTACAATGACTATCTACGCTTAAAAGCCACTTTCCTGTAATAATTATACTGGTTAATATCAGGAAGAACAGACAATCAAGGTCCAAGAGAGTTGAGAGATGAGTTGTTGCCTGGCTAGGTAGGCAGGTCAAGGAGGAATGCATCGGAGTAGAGGTTTCAAAGATGAGGGATTATACAATGTTGTTAGAATCGAGAGACGTTTCTAATAGTAGGAGCGTTTGAAGGTGGAATCCTGAATACCAACCAAATAACTCCAGGCTCAAAGATTCAGAATGGATCATCTTTGTTGGGAATGGAGTTGGTAATGTAGAGAAGGCTTAGGGCAGAAGTCTTTGCATGGTAGATGAATGAACTAATGCCTGAGTCACCTTGTCATTTTTCAATTGATTCTACCCAAGATCTTGTAGATGTTCCTTAGTCTTCTGCAATTGTGGTCGTCCTCGGCTCTTTGCCGTCATCTCCAACAAACACTAGCAGCACGCTAACGTGCGTCGAGAGAGAGAGAACTTCCCACTTTTAGGAATGTTAAACTTTAGAATGTAAACCATCTGATACAACTCAATTGCATGACTCCATTTGTTTCTTATTTTTTCAGATATGATGTTGACAATGATGAAATTGGAGAGACAGGTGTTACATTCTCTTCAAGTCGGAGCCTTTTCAGTATTTTCCCTGCAAAGGATAAACAACAGTTGGATCACAAGGAACCATTACAAGCTGTTGTACATGGTCATTTTAGGGCTCGTCTTACAGCTATTGCAAGGAGAATTATACATTCTGGGAAAGAAAGCATTGCTGATGGCTGTCTTGACATAGTTACATCACTAGCATCGCAAGCTGCAAATTATCTGAAGCCCGATACTAGTAAAGGAGGCAACATGGATTCAGTTGATTAGGTTAAGGTTAAGTGCATAGCTTCAGGAAGCCGAAGTAAAAGGTAAAGATTTTCTCTTCTTACCACACTAACATTAAAAATTAACATTTTCTTTATCACGTGAAAATATGTGGGTTTAGGCTTATTTAGTTAGAATCATGATTCAGTTTTGGTTGAATGCAGCACCCTTGTTAAAGGATTAGTTTGTACTAAGAATGTCAAACACATGCGCATGACTTCACAGTACAAAATGCCCGATTACTTATCTTAGGAGGAGCACTTGAGTACCAAAGAGTTGCCAATCAGTTGGCATCTTATGACACCTTATTGCAACAGGTCTTTAGTTGATTTTTTAATCTGTTAGTGATGAGATAAGATCAAATAGAAACACATTTGTAATGTAATATTATCCTAATAGGAAAAGGAGCAACTCAAGATGATCGTTTCAAGAATAGAGGCCCATCATCCTAATGTGCTACTTGTGGAGGAAAGTGTCTTCATATGCCCAGGAGCTTCTATTGGCCAAAGGATCTCATTGGTGTTAAATGTTAAGGCTCCACTGCTAGAGCGAATATCCAGGTGTATTGGTGCTCTAATAACCCCACCCATTGATAACATAGACACAACAAGATTGGGACACTGGGAACTCTTTCAATTAGAAAAGGTCTCTGAAGAGAATGAACATGCCAACCAGTTGAACAAGAAGCCATCAAAAACTCTAATGTTTTTTTATGATTGTCCCAGGCATTTAGGTAGCACGGTATTTTCCCCTACTCCTAGAGTCCATCATTTGTTAATTGCATCTCTAATATTTTAAAGTTCCAAGTATGATTAATCATGCATAATGGTTGGTCTTCTTGTCTTTTACTCCATTCAATGTGTAACGTTCCCCTAAAGCACTACTTTTATGATGGTCTCCATTAATCTTTGTCTGTGTTGATCTAGATACACAATGTATAATCAGTGGATTTTTCCCTTATAGTATTTTTGTTTTGTGACATTTATGATAATTTCTTTTGTATCATTTGTACTTTTGCCTTCTAATCACTAAATTTGAAGTGAAAATTTGAATTGTTATTTTACATTTGATTAAGAGATTAAAATTTGTTTGTGGACTTCAATAAGAGGGTTTTCACTTTATATATTTGACTTAATCGCCATTCATTTTTCATTTTCTATGTCCAAGCAAAATTTTGGTGAGTTTATAGTTATAATTTCTTGCATTGCAGATACAAAAGCCACATACTTTACTGGCTCTTTGAGCTTTAAGCTTTAAATCCAGGAAAAAATTGATGTTTAAGTATTTCACTTATGATAACATTGCGAACATTGGTTAAAATGTAATGTGAAACTTCAATGGGGTTCCCTCATCACTCAATATGTACTTTTCATGTTCTTTTTTTTTTGCCAGTAAGGGCTTCTAGTTTCAGTTGGGCTATAACGCATAATTGACGATGAAATGCTATTTTACCTTGATCAAGAGGTTAGAGTTAGAATTATAGGGTTACTTATCCTTTCATTCCACAATTTGCAGGTCTTGTTGAGGGGATCATGTCGTGAAGAGCTCAAGAAGCTGAAGAGGGTTGTTTATCAGATGCTATGTGCTCCATTATAGAGCTCAATTGGAAGGCTTAATGACATTATTGTTGTATCCCTTTAGGTGCTCAGATAATAGTAACCGAAGATACCATGTCTCTTTTGTTCTCTTATCTTGTCGCTGCACCTCTCCCTCTCTCTCTCCCTATATATATAGATAGATATATATAGTGGAGGAGGCGAATTAGGGTAGAAAGTTAGTCTGAGTTAGGATGTTGTATGTTGTGGTGTATACTTGGAGTGTCGTGCTTTGGATATTATTGAATATGTTAATTTCAATTGTATCTTGTTCTAGTACTATTCCGTATCTTATCCTAGATTACTTTATATGGAGCCGGGGGTCTATTGGAAACAACCTCTCTATCTCACATTAAGGTAGTGGTATGGACTGCGTACACTTACCCTGCCTAGACCCACTTGGTGAGAATTTACTGGGTATGTTGTTGTTTTTAAGGTCATTGGAAAATTAAGTAAAGGGAAGGCATCTCATGTTCCATATTGAGATTCTAAACTTACTCACGTGCTACAATCTTCACTTAGAGGATGTGGACATGTTTCTGTGAGTGCAATTAAGCACGTCTTGCATTTCCATTCTATTTACCTTATGAAACTGCTGCTCTATCCTGTTGGATGTGCATCCTTTGCCTCTTAGCCTTTGTTGTCTTTTATAAGACACATCTTATCTGATGCAACTTGGCATGAAGTCCATTGAAGAGATGAATAATTTTCTGCTCCTTTCTTAAATGTAGCTTATATGCACTGTTACTCCTGCCTCAAGCAATATGGAAGAATCACATAATATGTTAAAGTTTGCAAGCAAGGCTAAGCATGTCGAGATTTATGCATCTCGCATCAAGGTTTGCTTATCTGAATTTTCAGCTTTATGGAATTGTTGTATTGAAGGCTGAATACTGATTATCTTGCTTTTAGATTATTGATGAGAAATTACTGATCAAGAAATATTAAAAAGAGATATCTTCTCTCAAGCAAGAGCTTGATCAGCTAATAAGGGGAATGCTTGTAGGAGTCAATCATGATGAAAGTATAACCTTGAAACAACAGGTATGTACTCTGTCCGTTTAACTTTATATGACGGAGTTTGTCTCATCAAAGAGTTTAAGAAAGATGAGAGACTTTTGACGCATAAGCTAAAACCATTAACATCCCCAAAATACCTTTGTATCTTGTGGTCAAAGAGTTTATGTCCATTCTACAATAGTACATCATTAAGGGAAAAATGACAATTTTAAATTAATGATTTTCAATTATGAAAAAGTGTCAATTGTCTTGGAATGGACCAAAAAGGAGAGATTTGAATGTTTAATGGATCATAGGGTGTAATTGGTTATGTTATGTTATTTATTAACAATCTTTTCAAAGTTGGAAGAGGGACAAGTGAAGATGCAGTCAAGGTTGGAAGAGGAGGAGGATGCCAAGGCTGCTCTACTGAGCCGGATACAGAAGCTAACTTAATTGATCCTTGTTTCTTCGAAGAATTCAATTACTGAGTGTCGGTTTTCTTCTAAAGATGATGCAAATTTCCCTCTCTATTTATCTTAGAGTTCTGTTTCTATTTCCTATTATTTGCCCACTAGAACTCTAGGTGATCATTTCTGAATTTGGATTTTAGGGACATCCGATGTGTTTGCTATTTGCAAGACTTTTTCCTCCTTTAAGTTGCTTTGCGTGTTGAAAATGTTTATTTATTAGACCTGCTCTCCTTATCATCTATATAGGGATTTTAAGACTGGGACTCTCTTTCAAGAGCCTAAATTTAGTTTTTGTTGTTTCTGTTGCATTCTATTACTATTTGTATGCAATTTTCTGGCATCTACCCTGAGCAACAACAACAACAACATACCCTGTGTAGTCCCACAAGTGGGGTCTTGGAAGGGTGGAGTGTACGCATATATTGATATAGAATCATCTTTTATTTTCACCTTCAAGTATAAGATCTATTTCCTAAATTAATCTTTTTATTTTTCACCCTTTGCACTAGAAATTGAATGGTTCTGTGCCCATAGACAGCTAGAACCAAAGAGATGCTTCATCAGAGACTTCTGATTTCAACCACGGAAGATCTTCTAGCAAGTTGAATGATGATATCTCCAAAGATGGCAGTGTGATTATAGACTCAACTCAGGCTGGTTAAATTGTCAATGGTTTAAAGCTTTCCATTGTATGTTTCCTCCTTCTTAAGACCTTCTAAAGGAGGAGACTTCTTAATTTGAAGTTATATTTTGATCCACCTGTAGTTTAATGTTTACTCTGATAGCAAAGGTCCTTGTCCTTGCATGGAGTTTGAATTTTTGATATTTATATGTTAGTTTCAAGTAATGAATTTTCAAACTTTCTTGGATACTTACATTGGATTATCTTCACAAGTTATCTTAGGATTGACTCAATTGAGAAGTTATTTTCTTTCAAATCTAGTCTTTTGCATTAGTACTTTTTCTTTCAAATGACTACTTTTTATGTAATGTATATTTTCCATTACATATCAAATGGCAATTCCTTCAACTTTTAATATTTTGTTTGTCTTTCTTGTTGAACATAGGGAGCGGTTTCATTGTCAGGTCAGATGGACCTCCTCGTTAAGCAAGTCAAGATGCTTGCTGGAGAGATTTCACTTAGTATGAGTACATTGAAACGAATGATAGAGCAGTCTGTAAATGATCATGAGAATTCAAAAACTCATTCTGAAGTAAGCTTTATTTTTTTTTTGTGGGTTAAATACTTCATACATATGATGGTTAAAACTATGATATCTATAAGAACAGCCTCTCTACCTCCGCAAATATGAGGGTAAGGTCTGCATATACTCTACCCTCCCCGGACCCCACTTGTTGGATTACAATGGGTTTGTTGTTGGACTGAATCCTTCTTCAACATAGGATGGTTAATAATACAATGATGCGTGTATGGTTGCTAAAGCAACATATTGGGTCTCTCTTTAATATTATGCTGCTATAGTTTGCAGTCAACAATCTTCTCTCAAATTTATAAACATTTAGATATATATTGTTTGAATTCCAATAAAATTATATTTGATGTTTCCTCGTAAAATGGCATTGTGTTGGTATATTTTCTAGCTTGTGAAACTTGATTCACTTCAACATCTTCAGTGGTTTCTTATCCTACTTTCTTTTTCTCTCGATTCTTTTCCGATCGAGATGTATAGATCCTGTTCATGGATTAATGAAAAAATTCCCTAGACATGTTAATCCTTGATTAATGTGTGTGGTTTTATTGTTAGGCTACTGCATTTGTTTGATTTTCATGAAAACAACTTATTGTTTGTACTTGTGTACATAGCTGTCACCTGTTTTTAAGATCTTCACCCACCGTATGCCTAATCTTGTAACGGATTCAATGTTTGTTGTTTTTAAGATCTTCACCCACCGTATGCCTAATTTTTTGTTTCATTTTGAATGTGTAGGATCAATGCAGGGATCAAATTTGAATGATGGGCGCCACAACACAACTTGATCTAGATTAAAGTGAATGATGAATTTTTAAAATATTTTGATATACTTTTATATACATTGGGTTTTGTGTGGAACTTGGTACAAATTTTTATAATGTTGTTTTCTAATTAGTATGTAAAAGAAATGTTATTTTGAAATCAAATCTATGCACTTCAATTATTAATTAGCTAATTGGTGCGTGAGATTATATATATATATATATATATATATATATATATATAAATATGTATGCTTATGTAATGTGCTTAGTGATGTATACATTTCAATCAAAATAATTATTTTTCAATTAGAAATTATGTACTAACATTTTATATGCCTAATGCGGTGTAAAATGTGGCTTGAACTATAAAATCTTAGGCAATATTACTACATTTCAAAAGTGTGGCTAAAATATGCTTACACTTGATAAGTATTGTCATAGAAAATGTATAAAAGGCTACGATTTTAAAGTGTGGCTAGAAATAAAGAATAGGTGATGTTTTTTAAGTGTGGTTATAGAGGTGCTACAAAAGGTTACGCCTGTGAAGCATACCCAATAGTAAAATAAAGGCAACGATTTTTAAGTGTTGTTATAGAGGTGCTACAAAAGGCTACGCTTGTGAAGCGTGCCCAATAGCAATACAAAGGCAACACTTCTAAGTGTAGCTTTATCAAATAAAATTATTGCCAATGACAAGCTGCAAAACGTGGTCTTTATACCTTAATGGCCACACTTTTTAAATATAGCTGATAAGGCAACATTTGAAAAGCGTGGCCTTTGATCAAAGGTTATGCCTCTTTAAGACACCCCCCAAAAAGTATTGCCTAAAGTTCGAAAGTGTAGCCATTGATCAAAGGCCACACTTTCTGCTATTTTAGGCCACACTTTACAAGAGTGGCAAGAGGACTAAAATGTTGTAGTGTCACTAATACTTTATGGTCCCAAACTCACTTCCATCGAACTTTACCACCCCCAACTTAGGCTTTTAGCCTCACATTGCATTTTCTAGTTCAAGAAGGCTATGGTTCAAAAGAGGGATAAAAGAATAGTTCACGGTTTGTAATGTGTTTGCCAAAGAAAGGTCCAAAAGATCAAAATGGGTAACTAGGGATTTTCATTATGTATGGGAAGGCTTTTCAGGTTAGAGTGGGTTCCAAAATTACAAAGAAGGCCTCAGATCATTTCTCCAACCATGTACAATAAAAATTAGTTATGAAAGACTAATGGGGCAAGTTCTAGATAACACAAGTGTACAAGAGATAAATAACAAGTAGCTCACCACATATGGCATGTAATATTTGTTAAGGGAGCTCAAATGTTCCTCCCAATGGAAACAATCATGGAGTGTCTATTTCTTATCTACAAGTCAAAATCTATGAAGCCACAAGAAGAGAAAAAGTTTTGTTGCACATTGTTCACGTCCATGCCCTTGATTTTTAAAAATTTAGAGAGGAGGGGAAGAAATTTTTTGCTCTTCAATAGCACCATGGACAAGTTGCTAAACTATGGCTACAACCAAAGCCTTAGTCTAACATCTTTTCTCAAAACGGGCAAACTAACCATATGGCTACAAAGACTTCACCATAGTTGTAAACAAAATGATCCCAATTTTACAAAATAAAATGGTACAGGTACTCAGAATTTCTTTGTATTTTTCGACATTTATGCTACGGGTACTCAGAATTCCCCTGCATTTATGCCTCAAACCCAAATACAACGCTTTTTTCTTAAGACTGTCGTCACTCAATCCATCATAGGAAAAAACTAATCATGCATCAACAAGATTAAAATAAAATTAAATCAAAAGAATACTAAAAGTAGAACAAAAACATGATAATCCATAAAGCGTGGGAACCGACAGAGTACCCAAAATATAGCATCTCAAAACATAATACAAATAATATCCACAGTGTCATCAAAAACACTACCCAAGGATATCCAAGCAGTACAAATATAGGGATAGGCAACCCCAAGTGGAAAGTTGGCAGTTCCCCCATTGCCTAGTTAGTAAGGTAAGAGTAAAGGATGCTCCTTGAATCCACTTCATCATCTCTGGTATACCCTGTATTATATCCACCGTCATTAACACCAGATCACTCAACAGTGGCTCGATCATCACTGTTTCTCCTCAATGAAGGTAGATGCTCTGTAGGCTTAAGCACCTTGAAGATTTCTTTTACCCCTCTCCACAACTTGGTGAAGAATTTTTCTCTCTTCTATTCCATCCTTAACAACCTTTTCTATGACGTCGAATATGCTCTTTCCAATTTGGCAACCCTAGCATCTTGATTTTTCAGCAACTCCTTATATATTTCATAGTTGGACTAAGTCGCATATGAATGGCAAGTAGTGGAGGATTCTCCTAGCCCCTGGGGTAGTCCTGGAGCATGTTCACTGATAGCAGAAATTCTATCAAAGAATTCTGGGAACTTCACTGGGGCTTTGTCCATAGAAATACTAAGTTCTAGGTGTAGCTTGGACCTTGAGAGGTTCTTCTAATACTGGTAGTGGCTTTCTATAAGCAAGGCTCCGGATTTGTCTAAGTTTCCCATTCTACAGCTGAGTACCTGAATATAGGACACTTCAGACCATTTTTAATATTTTCAAAGCCAAAACGTATGCTAGATTAACAAGAAAAGTATATGTGGCACTGTTTTAGGAGATCCGGGGGTGAAAAATAGATGTGCAAAAAGTTTGGTTTCTCTAGACAGTTGTCCTCATGTATGGTGATCGCGCTATTGTGGTATCGGTCATCAGGACTGCGTTCGCGATACCTGAGACCACAACCAATAGTTCTTCCATTACTCAAAAGGCACGAACTTAACACTAACTTTGTCTTCCAACTAGGTGTAAAACATCATGATCAGATAAATATAAGACTATCTAGAAAGATTGCAGTCCCAAACTTGAAGGAATTCATATTGGACTTGCTTTGTCAATGAATGGACACCTATCATACACGTCAATTATAACTAGTCTAGTTTGGAATTTAGGTACTCAATTCTTCCCCAAATGACGTGTAGTCACCCTACATCTGCACCATAATTATAATTACAAACAAGCATAACATTGGCATTCTAACACTATTTTAAGCTCATTCCTAGCTACACATCCTAAGTCTACACTAATAGTGAACTGAGGGGAGTTTGAGACTACATACCAGGTGACCGATGCAAAAGGTTTAAAATGAAACCTTGGATGCTCTTGAGAGGCCACAAATTTGAGGGAGATTATGAGAAAGTTTGAAACCAAGGTTCATGGGTGCATGACATTTGGATGATCTTTTTAATTAGAGCTAACCGTGATCGCGGTTCAAGTTACACGATTGCGGTCACATGGTCTCTGCAATAGCGGGGCCACGGAGTGCGATCGCGATAATTGAGACCAAGGGGTTCCTGTATGCCCTGCTTAGTCCATTTTCCAAATTCTTACATCCCTTATTTCAAAATTCAATAAAAATGCCCTAAGATCCAATACTTTAGGATTATGCATGCACACAAACAACAACAAAAATTAAAATCTACCCTAGCATACGTAAATAAAAGGATACGGGCCACTTTTTGTGGCGTGATGGGTCGCCTCCCATCTAGCACTTAGTTTAATATCGCAGCACGACACCTCTATTCCTCCCTTTTTGTCTCTACTTAGAAGATTTGAACCTCCATCCCAGATTTTGTTCACCATGCAGTGAACGACAGAGAGACAAAAGATTCAAATCTTTCAAGATGAAACTTGGAAGATGTAGAGAAATGACAAGAAAGCTTCCATCTCGTCATTTTGAATATTTGAACCCTTTATCCAACTTCACATCAATTTTTTTGGTTGGTTCCGTGGGTAAAAACATGTATGTCAATAGTCTATTCCTTGTGCATCGAAAGTTGAGTTCCTTGGCCATTGATGTGGGGGGCTCAGTATGCTCCGTTTGAATGTCAAAGTCTAAAATTTAATAATTGAGTTCCTTCTCCCCAACATTCATTATTAGCTTGGGTAGATAGATTTTGGTCCAATCCAATAAGCATAATGTTGAAAAGTGGTTAGAACGAGGTCCTTCACTTAATTTGGGACTTGTATCCAACTTAGTATACTTTCCCCAAAATAAACTAGAGTTATCATAGAGATTTAGAATCAATTCTTCATTTGGCTCTAGTACCATTTCCTTTATTATGGATTCTTCTCCCCTGTATGAGTTGGATGATTGGGAAGTCATTGAGGAATCTTCGCTTCCAAGCTCATCATTATAGCTTTGTTTCTCGTCATGATAACATTCATCTTAAGTATTAGGAAAGGTAGTGATAGTTTCACGCTTTTCTTCTTTGCCCAATAGCTCTTTTTTGACACTTGTCCAATCTTTTTAAATGTATTCCATATTCTCCCCCATTGCATCTACCCGATCCAAGGTGGCTAGTAACCTTGGGTCACAACTACTGGACTCGGTATATTGTTCTTACGGTTTCTCATCATATGACTTAATAAAATCATAGGAAGAACTGGCAATTCGATTAGTATAATAGGCGGATGGGGTGTTTGGACACTCGTACCAATGTCCTTGAAGACGGCCACTCATAGGAAAACCATACTCCCAATCCAATTGAAATGGTAAAATCTCTCCCCGAGGATCATACTTACAATCTCTCCTGAAGTGTGGTCAGTAACAATACGAACATGGGAGGTCATGATATGACTTCCAATCACTAAACTCATATTTGTTAGAAGATGCCATCAAGAAAAGTATAAAGAAAATAAAATCTACCTACAAAAACATATCACAAACAAATATTTACAAGTTTGAATTCAAGCAACTAAGATTTCAAACTAACTAAATACGCCAAATTATTCCCGGCAATGACACCAATTTTGATAACGCTCAACTTACATGTCAATTAAGTGCAAGGCGGTCGTCGTCAATATATTTACCCAACTTTAGAGTTGGGGTCAAATCTACGAGGAACAATGTGACTGGCGATCAAATTAACTCAAAACGCTAGATACAAGTTGAATTCAAACAAATGTTACAAAAAGAAAAATGGGGGAAGTGAGTTCCTACACTAATGTTTCTTTTTGGATTTTTCTAGTGTAAATTCGGGGCTATGAATAATTAGAGTTTGAACAATTATGCACAAATCTTGGGATTATGCGTTACTAAGGGAGTGACATATGGGAGCAAATTAACAACATCACTTTAGTAATTCAAATATGGGTAGGCTTGGTTATAGGTTTTGATGTTAGCCTTTCAATAAAACACCGAACTTTAACCCATTGATTCTTTCGAATACCTAATGGGTATGTTCAACTATTAGCAACCACAACCTCAATCAAGGCATCCCTATTTCTAGGATAACACCCATGGCATAGTTAACCTCACATTTACCCTTATGTATAAGATAGTGAAAATTTAGCAAACTACACACATAATTGTCTATCATTGCTTTGGTCCCCATATACCTCTTTCGAGGATGATATGGATTCCTAAAGTTCACCCAAAATTCTTTTTTCGAAGATTGTATTAAATTTTCTAGACCTTGGAGCTTTCACTCATCAAACCCGTATGGGTATTTGGAGCTTTCACCTATCAAATCCTAACCAAAATAGCATAAAAATAATAGAACCCACAAACATGAACAACCAAATAGATGCTAACAATCAGAATCCACATACACTTTAATCCCTATCTACACATAACCCCAAGAGGGAGATTTAGCTACACATAAGATAAGCAAGCATAGATATACCCATAATCTCCATTGAATCAAAGTTGTAGAAGATCTAAGCAAATGTTACTTTAAACTCTGCTCTCCCACAATATCAACAATGGAAGTGAGAAAATCTTCCACTTAGAAAGTCTCCAATGTATTCTTCACCCAAAATATTCACAATATTTTCTTTTCAAAAAATGGAGTCTACAAAGTCTTAAGCCAAAACCTAAAAAAAATTTGTGGAAGAAGAAATGAATATTATATGAAATTAGGGTTTGTCTTTTTGTTCAAATTGGGATCAACACGTGTAATTACAGTTTTGCCCTTAGCCTGAACACTTCTGCCTAGCCTCGATCGCGCAAGTCTAGCTGCGACCGCGACTACGTGACCACAATTGACTTCTACGGTCGCGGTTGATTAAACCTCTTTACTGACTACGACTGCGGTAACTGAGTCTATTTCACTGCAGGTTTTTAGCTATATTTTTTTTGCTTCTTTTTCATCATTTCAAGCTCCTATCCACCTCTCTCTGTCTTTTCAACTCCTATACCTGCAAAGAGTGGACATTAGTGCATTAAGTCACAATTATGTCTCATCTACTCATTTGAGACAAGGTAATGTACACTAAAACTGAGTACAAATGAGTGGTAAAATCGCCACTCATTAAACACCATACAAATAATGCCACTATATTTTCAAAGCAAACACAACAACCAACAACTCCTAATCATGAGCAGGATAATTCTTCTCATGCACTTTCAACTGCCTGGAAGCATAGGCAATCACCTTGCCATCCTATATGAAAACACAACCAAGCCCTACCCGAGATGCATCAAAATAAACCACAAACCCATTATTTCCTTCCAAAAAAGTCTAAATTAGAGTCGAAGTTAGATTATCCTTCAACTTCTCAAAACTTCCCCCACAAGCATCCGACAAAGAAAACTTGACCTTCTTCTGAGTCAACTTAGTCAAAAAAGTGGCTATCGATGAAAATCTTTCCACCAACCACCTATAATACCTGACTAAACCCAAGAAGCTCCAAATGTCGGATGGAGTTGTGGGTCTAGGCCACCTCTTCACCACAACAACCTTTTGCGGATCCACCATGATCCCTTAACTAGAAATAACTTAAGAAAGTTACAACGTTAAACCAAAACTCACATTGAGAGAACTTGGCATACAACTGTTGTTCCTTTAAGGTCTACAACGCCACTCAGAGGCGATTAGCATGATCTACCCCACTATTCGAATAAACTAGAATGCCATCAATAAGCTTAATAATGATGATATCCAAATACTGATGAAAAACCTTATTCTTTAGATCCATATATACCGCCAGAGCATTAGTCAACCCAAATGACATTACCAAAAACTCAAACTGGCCATACCGAGTACGAAAATTCATCTTAGGGATATCCACCTCCCTAATCTTTAGCTGATGGTACCCAGACTGAAGATCAATCATAGAAAAGAACTTAGCACCTTACAACGCTCAAACATATAATCTATCCTTGGAAAAGGATGCTTATTCTTGATCCTCACCTTGTTTAACTTCTTATAGTCAATGTACATCCGAAGGGAACCATCCTTTTTGCACATAAACAACACCGGTGCACCCCACGGAGATACACTAAGATGAATAAACCCATTATCTAGATGATTCTTAAGTTGCTCCTTGAGTTCCCTCAACTCATCCGAAGCCATTCTATATAGAGTAATAGAAATTATATGAGTGTCAAGAACTAGATCAATACAAAACTCAATTTTTCTATCCAGAGGAACACCAGGAAGAGAATCCAGAAAGACCTTTGGAAACTTCATAAAGAATGGTACTGACTTGAAAGAAGGACCTTCTAAGTTAAAATCATTAACCTGGACCATGTAGTAAAGACAACCTTTAGAGATTAACCATCGATCTCTATGATAATAAATAAATCTCCACTTAAGAGCTAAAGAACTATCTCCAATTCTATAGTTGGTTTACCAGGAAATCTTAAGGTAACCCTATGGGTCAAATAATCCAAGGATGCATAACAAGTGTTCAACCAATCGATACCTAGAATGACATCAAAATCCACCATATATAACTTAAATAGATCAATCATGGTCTGCTTGCCACCAACAAATACCACACGCCCCCTATAGACTGTCTTAGCAATAATCGAGTCACCTACTGGGGTGGAAATACAAAAAGGGTTTAAAATAACTTCCAGATCTTAACCAAAAGATACAACCACATAAGGAGTTACATAGGAGAGAATGGACCCCGAATCAAGTAAACAATATACATCACAAAAGAAAAGCTGTAACTTACTAGTAACCACATCAGGTGATACCTCAAACTACTATCGGGAAACCAAAGCATACAACCTGTTCCAACAAACACTAGAACCAAGAGCATTAATAGAAGTAGACTCAACACCACTACGTTTAGGAGTAGAAGATGAAGCAACAAGAATCTTATTCAACCTCGTAGCAATATTATTAATAGGAAAATCTATAAGCCAATGGCTAGTCTGGCAACACTTAAAGAATTTGTACTTTACTTCATCATAATAACCCAGATAAGGAAGACCACAAAATGGACAAAGAGGGTATGAAAAAGCTGACTGACTTCTTCTTGCCTTAGATTGGGCACCATGTACCCAAAAATTATCACTACCTTGATGACGCCTGTCATCTGGCTATTAAGAAGTACTAGCAGAGGAGAATGAACCAGAACTCCCCCACTTCTTTTTTGCCATTTTCCACCATCCCGATGACCTTAAGATTGAGCACCTCCCTATCAGAAAACCTGATCCTCTTACTATTTCTATCTCTGGACTCCGCCTATTTTCTCTTCTCATCATCTACCTATTACATATAAATAGTCAACCTAGAGATGTCCATATCATTAATAAGTAAGGTAGTATTTCTCTCAAAAATCAATTCCTAATTTAACCTAGAATCAAACATCCTCATTCTTGCTTGCATTTCATTCGCTAAATCAGGAGCATACCTTGACAATTGGTAAAACTTCAAAGAATATGCCTTGACAGGTATCCTCCACTGCTTGAGGTTCACAAACTCCTCCATCTTTGCTTCCCTTAACTCTTAGGGAATGAACCGATCTAAGAAGGCCTTATAAAAAGTATCCCATAAGACCGATTCTTCCATATCACCCCTATCTCTGTCCCACTCTTCATACCACTGATATGCATTATCTTTGGGATGATAAGCTGCAAAGTTTACCTTACTCCATATTGGTAGCCTGCATTACCCTAAATATCTTTTCAATTTCATTTAAAAAGCCTTGTGGATCCTCCTCCACCTTCACTCTAAAAAAAATGAAAGGACCCATTTTCATAATTGTCCAACTTTGTGGCCTAAACAGACAAAGCACCAGTCACACCCCACTCGGCCTGAGCAGTGACCATCTAAACAATAACATAAATAGACTAAAGGAATTTAACATTAATCACCTCACCTTAAGAAGGACTAGTATCAACTGGTGAAACTACATAACTATCAGGGATGGGACCGTGAGATTGAAGATGATCCTCATAAGTATGACACACCCCTTCAACATTACCCTAAGATGAGATTAAAGAATTTTCTTTTGTTCCAGCTATACAAGACATGAACTAAAAGACGAACAAAGAAGGAATAGAGAAAATTCAATGACTGAGACTCTAGGCTTGAAAATAGAATACTAAGAAAGTGAGATTCATAAATGCCTTGTTGCCTCTCCCTTTTTTAGTGTGGCCCGCTATGCACCTCTAAAAGAGACTCTACTCAACATGGCTTTGTGGACTCCCAATTGACTATGAACCTAAGATCTAATACCAACTTGATATCACTCGTCCAAGGGCCTTATCGTAATGGGCATCCTAAGTTTGGCAAGGACCGACGACTATCCCTATTACCCAATCCAACCTCTAACCACCTGTCTTGAGTTGGCTGAAGTTGAAGCATATTAAAAGAGAGTGTAATAACTCACATGAATATTCTGGGATAAAATAACAACCGTGACCAACCCAACTGAGTCCAGCCATACCATTACAACAATCCAACCATACAAAATTGATATAAAAACAAGGGACAAAACTAGGCCATAACCAAAGATGTTCCAAAACATAATATAATTAATCCCAAAAAGAAATATGATGGAACAACAAATAATATCACAAATGATGTCAGCCTACAAGAATATTCCAATTCATAGGCCGAAACCTATACCGATCCCACCCATTCCAAGCCATTGCTGTACCATAAAGCCTCTAACAAAAAGAGTAATAAAATTTGGTGAGGACATGCCCCTAACCATGGATAAAAAAATATACAAAATAAAATCAAAGTGACTAGAAATATCCATAACATAAAATGGAGCCTTCCAAAAGGATGAAAGCTCACCACATCAGTCTAAATGTTGTTCCCCAAGTCAATCACTATGTAAGAGGAGTAGACTGGCCGGTTCCCGCATAGCATGGGCATACAACCGCTGGTAGATGAGTTAGCGGGTACACACTAGCATGATCTCTGTATAAGGATAAAATAATAGCATTTGTAAAACCAAGTAAAACTATCCATAGGCACACAGTAATACATTTATATATATAATAATGTCGAAAAAGAGGACCGGGTTTCACATGCCATTAAAACCTTTACCTAGGTTCTGTAGCTTTGTCGTCCTAATTTATCCATAGGCTATATGGGTTCAACTCCCCCTACTGAAAGAGCCTCAGTGCGTGAAACCACACGACCAGGGAAGAATAACCTGTGATGGCTAGTATATCCCACAAAATATAGTGTAACTTTATGCACACGGTCACCAAAACCAACCTCACATTAGCAAATATAAGTTTCCAATTTTGGTTTCTTTGGGACCTCCACCTTTCATAGATTTGCTACACATCCTTCCATTATTGACCAAATAAAATCATTACCAAGAAACCACTGAATCCATTTACTATTTATTAACAAAGGCCATTTAGCGGTAGTATCGTCTTACCGACCATACTTGCAATACTATCCATAGCCAACCATATAAAGACTTAAGAGGAGTTCCCTCTGGGACCTCCACCTTTCATAGCTTTTCTACACATCCTTTCATTATTGACCAAATAAAACCATTACCAAGAAACCACTGAATCCATTTACTATTTATTAACAAAGGCCATTTAGCGGTAGTATCGTCTTACCGACCATACTTGCAATACTATCCATAGCCAACCATATAAAGACTTAAGAGAAGTTCTAAGTACCCTTCTATTTACCATATAAAACTATTTGGGGGATTCCATGTATCTCAACCACATAGACATTTACGTTTCCAAGCCATGTAAACCATGCATAATTCCTTTACCAAGTTTTAAAACAAGCAAGAGTTCTACTAAAAATACTTAATGTAATGAAAACATTATTATAGGAATTTTGTTAAATATATTAGGGTCATAATATAACCAAAAAATAATTTTAATTACCATTTAACCATTCCCCTACAATTATATTATCCAAAACCACAATTAATGCATATAAAGCATAATTAAAATCTTGGGGAAACCATAATCAACCATTTAATATTAAAAACCCCAATTCATATTTGAAAACCAAAATCAAACAATCAATGAAGTCATGAAAACATTCATAAAACCATGCCTTTAGATAGAATTAACAATGATGGAAGAGAACATGCCTTAAACAAAGATGATGATGGAAAGAAATCACCTAGACAATCCCTAAATCAATCCTCTAGTTGAAACCCTAGTTTTCCTTGCCCAAAAGCTTTTTGAGAGAATTAGAGTTTTTAGAAGTGTTTCTAAGTGTTAATGAATGGAATAATAGGTAAAAAAAACCCCAGAAATAGGTTTGAAGTTGTAGGACATCATTAGGATAAGTGAGGAAATATCCAGAATACCTCTACTTAAGTTGCACAAAATCCCATCCTAGGGGTACGACTTACCCTCACGAGTTATACCCTCCAACATGATTAGTACCATCCACCTATATCTTAGCCTTAACCTTTGGATCCCACACTATCCAGTGAAAGGCTCATCCTACCCGTATATTATTAACAACATACGATTCATACCCTTCACCCGTACCCCTAGCAGGTTAAACCAAAGAAAGATTTAGACATTATCCACCATGCGAGTCCCGGGTATGACTCGTACCCTCGATTATGGATCATGGTGATCTACTTGTACTCTGATCCAACCTAAGTAACCATTTCTAAGATAAATTTATAGAACTAAATGATCTATACCAACCAATGTGACTCGTACCCCTAAGTCGTATCCATTCAGTAGCCAAAAAAAATCTAACCAACCAATACTTGTCAGCATACAATCGGACCATACCATCCATACCCCAACATATGGACCTTACCCATGATTCATATTGGGTCCAGAGACTTGAATTCCATGAAATTTTATAAGGATCTAAACCCAGGGTGTTATAGTGATTCATCTCGGGAAGGTCTTTGTTATGTTTTGATGCAACATGCAAAGGTGATTGCCTATGCTTCCGGTAGTTGAAGGTGCATGAGAGAAACTATCCTACTTATTATTTGGAGTTGTTGTTGGTGGTTTTTTCTATGAATATATGATGGCATTTTTTGTATACACATGGGCATATTTTTTATCATAAGAGTCTATAGTATGTGTTCACTAAGAAGGAGCTCAATCTCAGGCAGAGGAGATGGTTGGAGCTTCTCAAGGTCTACGATATAAGTCTTTACTATAACGTAAGTAAGGCTAACATGGATGTTGATGATCTTAGCAGGTTATACATGGTGAGTTTGGATTATGTGGAGAAACAAAAGAGGAAGTTGGCGAAGGATATTCAATGCTTGGCTAATCTTAGAGTTCGCCTCTTAGACTCCAAAGATAGAGGATCAATGGAAAAAAAGTGGTTCAATCATCTCTTGGTCTAGAGATCAAGAAGACAAAAGTTCTATATCCTATCTTTATGAAAATCAAGGGTGATGTTGGTGGGCAAAAGGTAATGGTGTTTGAGATCATTGGCGATGGTACTTTATGGTACCAAGGAAAGATGTGCATTCCTGATGTCGACAGTTTGCAACAAAGAATTTTGGATGAGGCGCATGAGTCGCACTACTTATTACATCCTAGTTCCATAAAATGTATCATGATCTCAATGAGATATATTAGTGAAAGAATATGAAGAGGGATGTGGCTGATTTTGTTAACAAGTGCTTGGTGTATCAACAAGTTAAAGTTGAACACATGAGACCTGGAGGGTTATATCAAGAGATTGTTTTTCCCAAATAGAAATAGAAGGTAATCAATATGGATTTCATTAACTGTCTTTTTTAGTCTCAGAATCAATATGATTTGATTTGGGTCATCATGGATAAGATGACAAAGTCTGCTCAGTTCTTGTCACTGAGGACTACTTTTTTGGTGGAGGATTATGAAAAAATATATCTTCAGGAGATTGTGAAGCTACATGGGGTGCCTTTTTCAATTATTTTTATCATGGCATACAGTTTATGTCTCACTTCTAGCAATCTTTCTATAAAAGGTTGGGGACTAAGGTTAGTCTGAGTACTACTTTTCACCCGTAGATGGATGGACAAACAGAGAGAACTATTCAGATATTGGAGGATATTCTATGGGCTTGTGTTATTTAATATGGTGGAAATTGTCTTAAGCATCTACCTTTGGTAGAGTTTTATTACTACAATAGCTATCATTCTAGTATTGGTATGGCTCCTTTTGAGGTATTGTATGGTAGAAGGTTTATATCTTCTATTGGTTGGGTTGAACTTGGAGAGACAGTTATGTTTGGTCCTGACTTAGTATACTAGGATATGGAGAAGGTGAAGGCTATTCAGGATAGGATTAAGGCTTCCCAAAGTTTCCAAAAGTCCTATGTGGATGGTAGGCATAAAGACTTAGAGTTTGAAGTTGGGGATAAACTTTTCCTCAAAGTATCTCCCATGAGTGGATTAGTGCAGTTTGGTAAGAAGAGGAAGCTTAGTCCCTGGTATGTTGGTCATTATAAGATTTTTTGAAGGGCTGGTAATGTTACTTACGAGTTGGATTTACCTTCTATCTTGAGCTCGGTTCATACGGTATTTCACATCTCTATGTTGAGGAAGTATCTTGGTGATCTTTCTTCGATTGTTGATTTTTAGGGGTTCGGTATCTCGAACTCTCTGTCTTATAAAATGGTCCCGATTGAGATCTTTGAGAGGAAGCTTCGTCGGTTGGGAACCAAGGATATGGCTTTGGTTAAGGTTCTATGCTGGAGCCATAAGGTGGAAGAGGCTACGTCGGAAGTGAAGGATGACATGAAGTCCAAGTATCCACATCTGTTTTTTGCTCTTGGGATTTGTATTGAAGGTATGTGTCTTCAACACATCTTTATTTTTTGAGTTTGTTGAAGGAATGATTAATACCATTGCCTCTTTGTTTAAAAAGTTTGTTAATGATTCGAGATATATTTGATAATGAAAATGACTTGTGCTTGTGGTTACCCATTCTTTATCCGTCATTCACGGACAAATATTACTAATGAGGGAGACTGAAACACCCTGCGTTTTGACCCATAGAAAATTTTCTAGAATTCTAGTCTCTGGACCTAATACAACTCAAGGGTATGAGCTATATGTTTGGGTACAGATGGTATGGTCCAGTCATATGGTGACTAGTGTCGGTTGGTGGGATGGATTTTGGTCACTCGAGTAAGTACAAATTTAATGGTATGAGTCTTATGATTGGATATAAATCATTTGATTTGGGTTTTCCTTAGCTTAACCCTAAACTTGGCCCTTAAGTTAGATCTAAGTATAAGTGGCTTACCGTGAGCTGTAAGTCAGGGTGCAAATCATACCAAGGACTCATATGGTGGACAATGTTCAAACCTTCTGTGATTCTATCTTGCCAAGGATACAGGTGAAGGTTACAATCATATATTTAGATAAGACTTAAGTTAAATGAGTTACACCTTGGACATTATTGGGTACAAGAGGGGAGGATAATGGTATGAGTAGTGGGTAATACTCATACAGGGATGGAATGACTCGTAGGGGTCAGTCGTACCCAAGTGACGACATTTTTGTGCATTTTTAGTAGGGGTATTCTGGACTTTCCCCACTTACCCTAATAAGGCCCCACGACTTATAACCCACTTGGGAGGTTATTTACCCTATTATTCTATTTATTAACACTTAGAAACTCGTGCCAAACCCTTTATAATATTCTCAAAAGCTTTTTGGGAAAGGAAGCTAGGGTTCAACTAGAGGACTAAATTGGGGATCTTATTGGTGGTTTCTCTCCGTCTACCTTATCTATTAAGGCATGATCTCTTTCCTTACTATTAGTTTCAACTATGGGATAATTTTTATGAATGGTTTTCATGATTTCATTGTTGTATGATTTTGGGTTTTCAACTATAATTTGGGGGTTTTGATTATAAATGATTGGTTATGGTTTTCCATGGCTTTAATTATGTATTTACATGCTTAATTTGTAGTTTTGGATATTTAAATTTCATGGGAATGGTTAAATGTAATTGGAATTGTTTTAGGTTATATTATGCCCCCAATGTATTTAACAAAATGTCGATAAGGATGTTTTTATTACATTGATCATTTTGATGGAACTTTTGCTTGTTTTAAACTTTGTAAAGGAATTATGCATGGTTTAAATAGTTTGGAAAGGTAAAATGGATAAATGATTATGCTTGTGAGGTATATGAGAATCCCCCAAGTGGTTTAATATGGTTAATGAAAGGGTACATGGATTCCCTTACACCTATATATGGTTAGCTATGGACAAAACTTACAAGTATAGTCGATATGAGGATACCGCTACTAATGGACTTAGTTAATAAATGGTTAATGGCTTTGTTAGTTGTTTGGTAATGATTTTAATTGGTCAATAATAGAGGGGTGTATAGCAAAGCTGTGGAAGGTTGAGGTCCCGGGGGGACCAAAACTGGAAACTCATATCTGCCAATGTGAGGTTTGGTCAATGTAACTGTGTACATGATGTCACACTTTATATTTGGGGGATGTACTAGTCATCATAGGTTTTCTTCCCTTGTTTTGAGGCTTCACGCACTGGGGCCGTTTCAGTAGGGGAACTAAACCCATATAGCCCATGGGTGGTTTAGGACGGCAAAGATACACAACCTAGGTAAAGGTTTTAAAGGCATTCTAAACTCGGTTCCCTTTCCCGGCATGGTTATAGATATATATGTATGGTGTGTGAATTTGGATTGTTTTCACTTGGATTCTTAAATGGCATTATTTTATCCTTATTCTGAGATTATGCAAGCATTCACCCGCTAACCTGTCATTGGGCGACTGCATAACCATCCTATGAATGAACCGACCATTTTACTCCTCCTACTTAGGGATTGACTCAGGGACATCTTTTGGATTGAAGTGGTGAGCTTCTATCTTTCTAGAAGGCTTCATTTCATAATATGGATATTTTTAGACATTTTGATTTATTTTTTGATAATGCTTTTGGCTATGGTTGGGGGCATGTTCCAACCGTATATTCATACTTTTTTTGTTAGAGGCTTTGTGGTACTGCTATGGGTTGGTATGGGTGGGGTGGGTATTGGTGTCAGCCTTAGTATTGGTATTGGTATTGGGGCTGATACCGATTGACAATATTGTTTGTTTTTCCATTCTCTTTCTTTTTGGGATTATTCATATTATCTTTTGGATCTCATTTTGTTATGGCCCTCAGATCGGTATTGGTTTGGCTTGGTGGTTTGGTTGGTACGACTTGGTGGACGAGATGACTTGGTAGGGTTTGTTTAGAAATAGACCTATCCCAAAGATAGTCCTTGTCCAGTTAGACTATCTTGTTATATGTTTGGAATTCAGCTGACTCAAGGTATAATAATGGTTGTTGGATTAGGTAATAGGGTGTGGTCCCCGATCTTTGTTAGACTTGGGATGCGCTTTATGACAAGTCCCTTGGTTGGGTCGGGACAACAATCAACACCCACACTTAATTTACTACCTAATCAAACATAACCATAAGATATAAGATGAGTTACTCATGAAACTAAAGAGTGGAATTATACCCTAATTTGCATACACTTGATCCATAACAATCGGGGTGGTTATATTGCAACTGCCAAAATTTGAATTGACTTTCAACCGCGATCACGACCCTTGAAGTGTGATCATGACACCTGAGGGTCGTCTCATCTTTAGCTTTTTCTCCTCTTGCCCACTTTTCTTCTCTTCCAGCTTGATCTCAATTCATATTCATCATATTTCCTACAAAATCACACAAATTGGACGTTAATGCATTTAAATGGAGAATTACTCTCCTTTATACAATAAAATCATTGTAGTTGCAAGAATTTTGACGTAAATGAGTGAAAAATTGTCCACTTATCAACACCCCCAACTTACAACTTTGCTTGTCCTCAACCAACACTACAATATACTCAATGAGACTACTCTACTTAGATGCCCACTATTACAACCACTGATCACTATGACTCCGAACTTGATTAGCACCAACAATTAGACAACAAGCCTGGAACAACTACTTGTGCCCCACCACTCAAAATTGATCACATTTTTGAAGGATACAAGAGACTTGTAAGATTAATCAAGCAACAACAACTAACTCTAAAGAGGCGACTCTCTATATCTAATGAATTAACCTTACTCATTTGCTTTCTTTTCAGAACATGAAAATCTTACCAACCTCAATTAGTTTACATGCCTCTTCATGAAGAAAAGTACCAACATACCCAATTTCAATCATGCAATAAGGAACAAATGTGCAAACATGCACACTATCAAAGAATCTCTCAATGCAAACAAATATCAAACCATATGCTTGACCTTATTTCAATCACTACTAACTCAAAGACACTTAGTTAGAGATCATAACAGACTTTTCAAACTTGTAATGAATGCTCGGGGAAGGGTAGGATAAACCTTTGGGATATGAGTGACTACACTCTACTTGAACTCCACATATAACACTACTAGATTAAACTTTGGGTCATGGGCCACTTCATTCATTCCTAATTCACACATGATCCTACTTTTAATACATTAGCTCACACATCTTTTTAAAGTATTTTTTTATTTCTTTCCTTTCTGCAACATCATTCTTTTCTTTAACTAATGATATCTTTCTTTTATCTCGTTCACCAATCCTCATTGCTTAGCTTTTATGAACCCATTTATAAAACAGTGGCCCAAGATCACCTCTTTCAAGATTCATCACCCCTAACTTAGGATTTTAGCCTCAGGTTGCACTATCAAGTTTAAGGAGGGTTGGTTAAAAAGAGGGACAAAATTCAAATGATTTAAGGCTTGTTATGCGGCTTCTAAAGAAAGGTTCAAAGGCTTAAATAGGGTTACTAAGGATACCATTCGTTCATGGGTAGGATTTTTAGGCTAAGTGGTTTTCCAATATCACAAAGAAGGACTAAGATCATTCCTCCAACAGTGCGTAATTAAGATTATTTTTGAAGTCCAATGGGGTAAGTTCTAGATGACATAAGTTAACATGAGACTCAATCAATTATGCTTATCACGCATGGCATGAAAAATTCTTGAGGAACATCAGTTGCATCTCCTATATGAGGCAAAAAGAGTTAATTACTTGACACTACCTACAAAAGAATTTGAAGTCACAAAAAGAGGTGTAGTGTTGTTACAAAATCATTCATGTCCATGACCTTGATTTTAACAAAAAATGTTTTATGAAATGAGGTGTTTGCTTCATATTTCACCACGCTATATTAACTATTATTGGTGCCAAATCAAGTCGCATCTAACATTTGGTATCTCATAAGTGCAAACCATATGGAAACTAAAAATCTCCATAGGAATGATGGCATTGGCAATCTATAATGCTACAGGTACACAAACTTCCCCTACATTTATAGATCAAATCCCAAAACATAACAATTTTCCCTTAATCATGTCATCACTCAGTATATCATAGGGAATAGATTGTCCAACATCAATATCCAAGAAAATAAAAACTAGAACTAAAAAGCAAAAGTAAAAAATCCACAAATTGTGGGCATCATCAAAATGTGAATATTACAACCCAAATCGAATGATTTGAATAAATCAAAAGTAAAACATCAAAATAAAACATGAAGTATCCAAATAAGAATTTAAATAATATAGAACCAGGAATCAAATGTGTAATAAATATAGAGAAGGGCACCCTCAGCTAAAGTGTTTGTAGTGTCTTCATTGTATATAATAAAAGTATAAAAAGAGTTTAAGGGGCTCCTTGAAATAGCATTAATTAATATCATAACTCTTTATCTCATCATCATCATCATCATCATCATCATCTGACCAGGTAGCTAAGACCTTATCATTCAAATATGCTCTGAGGGAAAGGAGTTTCTCTTTAGGCTTGAACATTTTCCACAAGCCCTTACCCCTTTCCACATATGGGTAAAAAAATTATCTCTCTTGTTATCCCTACTCCTCATATTTTCATGAGAATACCATATCTCTCAATGCAACTATGCTATAAAAAATTAGACTTAATATCCAAGACTCAGTAGTCATCAAGATCCAAGACTCAATAGTGAAATCATTCCAAGTTACCTCTATTTTTGTATCAACCCATGTGACTTGCTTTCCTGGGCATAGTTTCTCATCTAACCAGTTTCCCGGGGTAATTCTTGTCATCAAACCCTATCATATTATAATTAGGCAGCCCAGAGAATTTATTGATATGTTCATCCCTAAAACAAACTTCTTTTCCTTAGATTCTTATATTTTGTTCAAAGTTGTTAACTACATTGAGATTTTCATAGACATCCCTTAACCATTACTCATTGTCCTGACACGGATCTAGGGTAAAGAATCTCCAACCTATGGCCTCCAACCTCTCATATAAGGTCGGGAATTTTTCAGGTACCTATTCCACCTTATATGTAACTCAGGCAAGTGACTCTTCTTTCATTGTTAGTTTAATAAAAGCATATATTTTAAGAATTGTTCATGAGTCATATATGGTGGTTTTAAAATCCATGATTGACGGTTTTAATGCATAATGTTGAGTGTTGTTTTCTCATCATTTAAATTATTATTAAATGTGTTTTGATAATGGTTTTTCACATGTGAGTGCATGGAAATTGCGTTTAACAAATGAGTATGTTTAACACTAAATTTATTGGGTTTTGGCTTTTATAATGGCATTCCCTCTACTTGTTTATGAAAATGTCAATGAGAATAATTTTGTCACATTTTGAATTGTGTTTTGAATTAAGGCATTGTCCTATAAATGTTAATGATTGGTAAATGGTTTATGAAGGCTTTGTTGGTCATAAATTGATTTGAAATACTAAATGGGTATAATTTCCTAAATGTTGAATTGATATCTATGTTTAGACAAAGGGTTTGAGTCCCAAGTTGATTAATAATGGTTATGTCATATTTTACGCTTACAAGTGAGGTTGGTATGATTATACCAATAGGATGTCTTTGGTATGTAATTATATTAATAGTTGTACATGTTAAATAGTTTTTTAATTAGGATTTAAAGTGGGATATGTAGCTGGTCCATGAAAGTGAAGTCCGAAGGAATAACATTGGAAACTGTGCTAGCCAGTTTGGATGTCTATATGACCAGGAGGTTCGAGCCCCATGAATGAATATATGAATGTGAGGTTCGATTATACATGGGTGATTAAGTCACCTTAATTATTTTGGGAGTTTTGAGTCTCCTATAAAGACACATAACACATGGATATTCTAAGGTTTTTGCGACTACACATATTGGGCCCTTCCATCTTGGAAAGAGCTGGTCCCATATATACCGTGGGTGACTTGTTATATGATAGTTATTCTACAAAACCCAGGTTAAGGTTTTTGAAGTTCATGCTAAGCCTTGTTCCCTACCCTGCATATGCCATTATATATATATACGTATATATTTCATATGATATTATTTTTACAATGTTGTACAGGGTTTGAATTATTGTCATAGCACTATTTTAATCCTCTATGCTTGAGTTACATACTAGCGCTTCCACCTCTAACCTACTCTAAACACTATATCTCCATATAATGCAAGTACCAAAACCTCTTCTACTTTTTCTGTGCAGTGATTAGGTGCTCGAGTTAAGTCATGAGATGTTATTGAAGTGGTGAGCTTTCATACATTGGAAGGCTTTATTTCATGGTCCTTATTTTCTATATCTTAAACCTTGGTTAGACTTTGTTTTGGGTACTGCCGGGGGTATGTCAATACATTTTGTTGATTTTCATTTTTAGAGGCTTTGTTGGAATGCTATGGACTTTGGTGGTTTGGTTCATTATTTTGAGACGGATGGTTGTTCGGGTCACCGCTGTTGTTATACACTTATTATGAATTGTTATTAGTTTTATTCTACTCTATATTTCTATATTTTTGGAATTAACCTAACACTTGTCATTGTTGTGTTAGTTAGACTAGATGAAGTGAGTGATATATGGTCCACAAAGGACTTGAGATAACCATCACGACCAGGCCTTGCTTTGGGTTGTGACAAAGTTTGTATCAGATCCTAGGTTCATGATCAATTTGGTGTCCATAAAGCCATGTCAAGTAGAGTTTTTTTTTATGGGTGTGTAGCGCGCCACACTTATAAGAGAGAGAGGCTATGAGGCATTTAGAAATATTTCCTGGTCTTGTTGTCTGAATTTTGGGATATAGAGTCTAAGGTCTTGGATTTCTCTTATTATCGTGTGTTCATCTTTCAGATCATGACTCCAAGAAGATTTGATGTTCGTGGAACTCCATATGTGCCATCTAAGGACAATGAGGATGGAGCTCGTCCAACTTGTGGGGAATAGACCTTGTCAAGGGTCGCTGAATCTGACTGTCCTCATGGAGTCCCACTTGTCCCTACTTAAGATTGACATTCATACTCAGTCTCCTTAAAGGGAGGTTACTGACACCGAGTTCTATCGCTCTATTAACCTATTGACCTAGTTGGTGACATTAGTCACAATAGTCTAGTTCTATTGGTGCTGTTGTAGGTTCATCTGAGGACACTTGAGTTGTCAAATTTATGAGGTTACATCATCCAATATTTACTAGAACAAAGGTTGAGGTGGATTGTAAAAGTATCATTAATGAGATGGAGAAGATCTTCTGCGTTATGAATGCTTCGGAGGTTCAAGGCGTAGAGTTTGCTTCCTACTAACTGAAAGATGTGGCATACCAGTGGTATAAAGGGTATGAACATATAAGAGGCGAAGATGATGGTTCTTCCTTGTGGGATGATTTCTTTAATACATTTTTGGATCGCCTCTTTTCTCGATAGTTGAGGGAGGCAAAAGTAAAGTAATTTGAGTACTTTAAGCAAGGAAGAATGGTAGTCAAAGTGTATTCTTTGAAATTCTATTAGTTGTCCCGATATGCTCCTGAGCTGGTAACTATCATAAGGGCCCAGATAAGAAAGTTTGCTTTAGGATTATCCCATGTGTTGATTCTTGAGAGTAAGGTTGTCTTGTTGAACAAGGACATGAACTTCTCTAGATTGGTCGTGTATATATAAAAGATTAAAGATGAGAAAAAGAAGCAAGATGAGATTAGTGAGAGATAGAGTATGAAATTTTGGTTTTCTAAATAGGGTAGAGGCCAATAATAGAGTGGAAAATGTATTAAGAAGAAAAGTTGGGGGATTCCTAACTCCTACTCGACGACTAGTTCCCCTTACCCAAAGGCATCTGGTGATCAACATTTTCAAAGTGGTGATGCTTTTAGGGCATAGAGTTCCTAATATCTGGCCAGTGGGTCCCATGCAACACTATCCTACCCTCCCTGCATATTTTGTGGTCAACACCACCGTGGTCAGTGTGAGATGGGGAGGAACCGATGTTTTATGTATGGTTAGATTTGACATATGCAATCGGATTATCCCTCTAGAATTATTTCTGGGGAAAATAAGATCACTGTTGGTGGACTACTCATTAGCTCCTTCAGCTAAGGGTTACACTTTTGGCTCGAACACTGGTCCAAACTGTGTTTATGCTGTCACTACTCGTTAGGAGATAGCGGCATCTCAAGATGTCATTACTGGTAGGTTGAAAATCTTTTCTCGTGATATGTATTGTTTACTGGATCCATGGTCCATTCTTTCTTATGTGATCCTATTTGTGGCTGTGTATTTTGGTTTTAGTCCTAAGTGTCTGATGGACCCTTTTTTCTGTTTATACCATGATGAGAGACTCTATTGTTGTTATAAGAATCTATAGGAGTTGTGTGGTATCTATTGGTAATAAAGGAACTCAGGTAGACTTGATAGAGTTCGACATGGTTGACTTTGATGTGATTTTGGGAATGGACTGGTTGCATTTATGCTATGCTTCTTTAGACTATCAGACTAGGAAAATCTTGCTTAAATTCTCTAATGAGCCAATTGTTGAATGAGGGTGGGGAGAGTTCTTTAGTGCCAACGGAGAGGTTCATATCGTATCTTAAAACCGAGGTTAATCTCAAAAGGTTGTCCTATCATTTGGTCAGGTTTAAGGACTCTATCTTGGAGGGTCCTTCCTTATATTTTATTCCTATGGTAAATGAGATTCCTCAAGTCTTCCCTGATGATCAATCTAGTGTCCCTTCTTATAGGGAGATTGATTTTGGTATTGACCTAGTTCCAGACACTCGTCCTATTTCTATCCCCCGTATAAGATGGCTCCAGCTGAATTAAAGGAACTCAAAGAGCAGTTGAAAGACCTCTCACACAAGGGTTTCAACATTCCTAGTGTGTCTCTGTAACCATCCTATTTCTACGTAGGAAGGATGATTCCCTTTATATGTGCATTGATTATCGATAATTGAACAAGGTGACGATAAAGAACAAGTATCCACTTCTAAAAATTGATGATATCTTTGATCATCTTCAGGGTGAAAAATTACTCTCTAAGATGATCTTTGGTCTGGGAATCACCAGTTAAATATTAGCGAGGTGGATATCCCTAAGATAGCTTTCTATACTCGGTATGGGCATTTTGAGTTCTTGGTGATGTCGTTAGGATTGAATAATGCCCTTGTGGAGTTCATGGACTTGATGAGTAGGTTCTTTCATTGATTTCTAGATCTGTTCATGATAGTCTACATTGATGTTATTTTGGTGTACTCTAAGAGTGAGGAGGATCATTGTAATGCCCCAAGTCTGTACCCCAGATGCTACATGGTGCTCATAATATCGAGGGACCACTAGCTAACCCATGACTGATACCTGCTGTAATAACTAAATAATAATACTGTAATTATGCAGAAATTAAGAAAAAATTTGCCATAAGGTTCAAAACTGTAAATAAATACTGAGTATGATACATCAATACCAAAACTAAACATCTGTCTATCAATACTCTATGTCTGAAAAACCTTTACTGTCTAAATAAGGAGTTGATAAGACAAGTCCCCAACCAACTCCAACTACTAAAATAAACTGAGTACTAATACATTGAAATAATAAATCTATCCTCGAACTATGAGAACTCACCAATAAGTCTGCTGCTAATGGATCGGGCTGCTAAGTATGATTGGGAGCCCGTGCGTCTGAACCTATGATATAAGACATCATAGAGTTAAAAAAAGGTATGCCTCAGTACTTTGAATGTACTAATATGATAAGTGATGTAGGATGAAGTTCATGGGTTCATATGCATGAAAAATACTGACTGAATAACATGAGTATAACTGAATGAGAGTACATGCATGAAATACGTAAACTGTAACTGAAGTCATGATGACACTGGATACTGAGTTTTGAATTACTGATTTACAGATATCTGAGTCTACTGATACTGTATAACTAATAGCAGAATGACTGTATTTGACAATACTGATTCGGTGGAACTATACTGAGTTCCATACTCAACTGAGTAACAGTATCTTACAGTTCAGATTTCTGTAAAACTAAACTGAGTTAAATTCTGAAGTCTGAGACTAAAACTATGGGAGGTAATCATCTAACCGACATTCCCCTTTCTAAATAGATTGGGGTCCAACCTGTAACCCCAGTTGGAAGAGTGTCAGTACCATGCCACGGGTAAAGACAATTGTGAGTTAACCCTCTCTGACAGAAAGCTTTATCGTCTACCCTTCCTAGTAGGAAAACTCGTATGAGATGTATCATCCCTAGTCTGGTAGGAAGATATCTCAACCTACGCTAGCTACGTAGTTTTGTAACACAAGGATTTCTACTAAGGGTCAAACCCTCTACTGACAGGAATACCCCTATCCCTGGGTTCGCTTGGTACTGAATCCTACTTTCAACTGAATAGACACTGAACTGATTCCTAGTTCATACTAGGCTTGAATAAATTGTTACTGATTATACTGTCTAACTGGACTGAACAAAGTTTAGTGAGTTTCGTTGACTGACGGAATACTACTGAATTCTATTAACTGACTGAATTTATTGAGGTCTGAACTTAATACTAAACTAGACTAGATTGATACTGAGTCTACTGAGTTTATCCTGAGTTTTGTAACAGACTTAGAGTACTACTGATGATGACATGATAGAGATTATTTTGTAACTGACACTGGCTCTAGGTAAACAACTAAATTATCGGGTATTAAATACCCCCAGGACTCGATATCATGAAAAGTAAAGTATCACTTGACCTTGCATATCATTGAAATGTACACTTGTTCAAAATGCATCTATAGAGGCATTTTATCAAACACTTGAATGGCATGAACTCGTATACATGCTAACATGATAAATCTCACTATTTAATTCATATAAACAACTCATCAAACACTTGTAAGGCTTTGTATATGCACATAGTACTAATAAACACATGACCATCACAATTTCAAGTCTTTAACATTAATTTACATGATACTACATAAATAATAATGTTTTTTACATAAGTCTTGCACTAAATCATGGAATAGAAACCCAATCAAAATTATAATCATGAATACACTTGAATACAAATAATGGAAATCATGAAATCAATTTACTTAAAATTTATAAGAGTTTCTTGGACTTCAAGGGTCCCTTCCCTTGGATGAACACTTGACAAACCTTAATGATTAATTTATGAAAATATTGACGGTAAGCTTTTGAGTTTGAATTTAAACCTCCTAGGGTTTGTTCTTGAGAGCAACCTGTGAAAAATGAATGAATTTTGCTCTTAGAAGAGTTTAATTTCAGATTTGATGGCTGATAGGTGTGGAAAAAGACCTAAATACCTCTGAGGATGTGGATTTTTAATGACTAAAGACTAACCTAGCGACACGCAGACCGACGCACCACATCATTGGCATCGACACAATGGACAACGCGCCACATCGAGTCCACATTGGTTCACTAGAATTTGCACTACTGGAGGAAATATTCATCGACATGATGGGCGACGCGGCGCCTAGATAATGCATCGATCCACTGGTTTGAGCTTTCTAATGTGTTTCAAACGAAGTTCAAAAAATCTAAAACTTGTCTGAGAACACCTACTGACATTCCTGATTATGATTTAACCTAAAAATCATTACTTTAAGGTTACGAGGATCATGAAATAGAGTCGCCAACCTAAGAAGGCTAAAATAATACTAAGTCTTAATACTTAGCTAAAGTTTTCTAAGTCTAGGACCCCTTAACAAGATTTAAAGGACTGGGTTAAGCTTAGGATTTTGCGGGGTCTTACAATATCTCCCTCTTGGGAATATTTGTCCACAAATGAGACTAACTAATCTGGGAATACTGATAGACTAAAATTATATACATGATATGCACAACTGCAAAATGATTTCATAACTAACACTACTGGTATGTTGAAATTTTGTACTGAATATGCATATCTGATGCATGAGTACATAGCTGAAGATGATTTATTAATGCATGACTGAGATTGAAAATAAGCTGAGTTTATTATACTAAACATACATATCTTATGCATGGGGACACAACTGAATATGAAACGGTAGCTGGTACCAAGTCTATAGAGGAAAACCTGAGCATGTAACTGAGTAAGCTTAAGGAAAAACTGTTACCTTGGGCTGAACTTAGTTTATGGAGAAGAGGTAAGGATACTTGTTCTGTATATCTACCTTTTCTTCCCAAGTATCTCCCTCAACTGACTGGTTCTGCCAAAGAACTTTGACTAGAGGCGTTTCTTTGCTCCTCATTCTGCGAATCTGATAGTCAAGGATTTCGACTGGAATCCCCTCATCAGAAAGGATATTCTGAATATCTATACTTTATGCAGGGACTACAACTACTTGGTCACCTATGTATTTCATTAACAAGTAGCATGGAACGCTAGATGGACCAAAGCTAAGTCGGAAGGAAACTCAAGCTCGTAAGCTACCTTTCTAAAATGGCTGAGAATCCAATAAGGACCGACATATTGAATACTGAGTTTCTCTTTCTTGCTGAGCCTCTTCACTCACTTCATGGGTGAGATTCTCAGGAATACAAAATTACCGATCCCAAACTCGAGATCATTTAGTAAACTCATATGAACAGAAACATGAGAACATAACTGAGCCTAAAACATGATACATGAATTGAATATCATGAACTGGACTGAGCCCCTAAATACATGGCTTATGACTGAGATTGGAACTTGAGGGGATTATGACTGAGATTGGAACTTGAGGGTTAACTGTGCAGTACCCATTACTTCGAATTAGATTTGCTGTATGAAGAGAAAGTGGAAGGTTTAGGTTATGAAAGCTCGGGTGATTATGGTGCATCTCCTCCTTGGGATGCTACGTCCCCCGAAGGATACTGACTTGGTTGAGCTACTGTGGAAAGACTGGGATGATGCATAGGGCCCCTACAAACTAAATCATGACTGAATATCTGGGATATAAAACTTAGGCATGTTACACAAACTGGGATGAACTCACAACAACTGGGATGCTCCATCTTGGAATTGTCATACCCATGAATAATACGACTAGATAGAAAGATGGGAAACCACACTATACGAACCTGTCTGCCTGACTGCTAGACTGACTTACTGGCTTTACTGACTAAATCATGCTGGTAACTTATACTCGACTAGAGCATTTCCTTGATGCGCTTTCTATAGAGTTCTAGTGACTTTAGGGAGCAAGGAAATCTTGGCGTAGTTTGAATAAGACATCTGAATAAGAAATCACCACGTGGTTACAATTCTATAATATGGAGCAAGGCCTAAGAAACATCATCTATGATAGAGTTACTAAGCCTTATGCACTGCAACTACTAACTTGCAATCTTAACCACATTTCTTGACTATTCCCTCAACTGAAATTTCTACTTCAACACTGCATGCATTTTACTTAAGGCTACTAAAAATATTCACATGGGCATGAGTAAGAATGCATAAACATAGCAACTTATCTGATTAACTGAGTGGCTGATAGTTGAATACTGGTCATGTGGGATTGAACTGTACTTAGTTTGGACTGAAACTGCATAGTATTATGCATATGCGATAAGGACTGACTGAGTAACATTAGATAACTGAGCATAAATTTGCAAAAACTATATTATTTGAGAATACAAGACTAATCATATAACATAATTCTAAAATAGAATGTAAACTGAGGTACTGAAATACTGATAACTGAATAACTGATAACTGTACGCTATGTTCAAGCAGATCTGAAACTGAATTGAGTTACTGATCTAATTACTGGACTGGGTCTGTGACTGAGACTGTAACTAAGACTGCAACTAAGACTGTACTGGAGCTGAATACAGGGTTTTGATATCTTTACCTATTGAGGTCTGATCTGGACTGAATTCTCCCACTATGTTCAAGCATACTCAAATCTTTGAAATGCATTTAACCACTTGCACATCAACATGACATTCAAGCCTATCTTCATAACTACGGCCTCGTGTAAAACTAGCATGCAATAATCTTTTCTTAACATAAAACATTTACTCTCTCCCTTCTAAGAAACTGCTTATTGCTACATCATTTCATAAGAAGAGTTCACTAAAGGTTAAAACATGAGGACCTGAAGTTTGAGTGACACTATACTGAACTTGACACTTAACTGAGGCTTGAGGAATAGGACATCAACATCTTGGATTTTATCGAGAAATCTAAAATAAGGATTTACATGATGAAATATGAATTTAGTTGATCATTAAGAGTATAGCATAAGTCATGGGACTAAGCATACTGTAAGGCATGACATGGGTACATGAGTCATGAACTGCATGACCTAAGCTTAGAGTTTCTGTGTTCATGGAATATGATGCATAACACTGTATGATTCGAAACTCCTTATACTAGGAACTGTAAGCATGCCTGATTTTTGATGATATGCAAAAATATGATCTATGATTATAAATATGATATGTAAGGCATGAGTAGATATCGTGATAGCTAAAGTACGAAACTTTGCACCGAGGTAAGGACGGTTTAGGCATCATGCCTTCCCACTGCTTTTCTACACATATAGATATTACTATTACAATTTAAAAGCCTAACATGGTTACTTGTTCTACCATCTCCCCCTTAGCTTAAATCTATTATTCTAAGTCTGTGAATAACTTAATAAACTCTAAACAAAACTGAAACCATGTTACTCTAGAGTCTGAGATATAACAATACTCATAAATA
Organism: Capsicum pubescens; assembly: GCA_030864215.1. Taxonomy (NCBI): domain Eukaryota; kingdom Viridiplantae; phylum Streptophyta; class Magnoliopsida; order Solanales; family Solanaceae; genus Capsicum; species Capsicum pubescens. The sequence goes on along the minus strand of CM061546.1, from coordinate 204,744,022 downwards.
CTAAACTCATTCTGAAGGACTATACCTAATAATGTAAGGTCCACTACTTGTACTTTCTTTCGATACATAATTCTTAGCTTTTTATTACCCCAATAATCATCATGTAGCAACCTAAACACTGACTAACTTAGAATTCTCTTCTCTTCTTTCTACTAGTTTAAACTAGAGATTAACACTTAAATAAATCTGAAACTGAGGTACTACCCTTCATCCAAAGATTGGTCCCTCAGGAAACTGAAACAAGATGACTCTATTACTGAAATCAACTGAAGGGATTTTTCTAAAATACTGTCAATGAGTAATTTCTATATACTCATTTGGATGGAATAGATCTACCTACTGGGGGAGGCACTAAGAAAAGTTCTATTAAGATTTCTAATCTGAATTAAAAGTTGACTGCTATGTAAAGAGTTACAAAAGATAGAGAAGCTCCTGGGTCTAACAAGTCATATACATGTAAATAGAAGATCTGTATCATACCAGTGACCATATCAGGAGAACTTTTTTGATCTTATCAGGATTGAAGTGCACGAAGACTATTTGGGCACTGCCAACTGGTGGTACTAAAAGTGGCACCCTGCTGATTCGGGCGACCAAACTGAGATGAAGGATGGTCGGACTTTACCTCATTGGCGTAAATCCTTTACCCTCTGAGCCATTACTCCACACTCCCGCATCCTATGGCATGGATTACCATATCTAAAACAAATATCACTGCCAGCTCTACACACTTTATTATGGTTCTTACCACATTCTCTGCAAAGCGGATTAGTACGAACACCCATTCCCCTACCTTGTGACTTAGAAGATAATGCCTAATTTTGACTGTCATTCTTAAACTTAAGCACTGGCGCCCTAACTGAAGGTGGAACTGGGTTAAGAATCTCTGATAGAATTGGGAGCGGTTACTACCCCTTGATCTTGTCTTAGAATTATTTGTTCTAGCCTTCTTATTCTCCCTACGCTCCCCTTCCTCACCCTATTGAGGGTAAGTCAATAATCTAGATAGGACAACAGTCTGCAAATTATTTGGACCAACTATTGAATAAGCTAATATAGTGAAAACAACTTTGAATTCAGCGTGAGAGACATGCTCATTCAGGGAATCTGTCTGAACGGGTGGAGAAGCTGGCCGATTTTCATCTATTCTTCCATTAGCTTTTCTGGGAGACATGTTTTGGAAGCATAAGGAAGATATGAATTAGACTGAGAATTTAACTGGAGCTCATGCTCACTTGTATGACATGAATACTAAAAGAAGGGAAAGCTTTTCCTAAAACATCTAATAGCCTCCTGTCCATAAGTATGGCACGCTACACACCCATGCACAAGACTCTACTAAATGCGGATTTCAAAATTTCTAGGACTCTGTTGAACCTTAGGCTTTGATACCAAGTTTGTAATGCCCCGAGTTTACACCTCGAACGCTACACGATGCTTATAATCCCGAGGGACCACAAGCTAACCCATGACTGGTGTTTTCTATAATAACTAAATAATAATACTATAATTATGTAGATATTAGGAAAAAACTTGAAATGAGGTTCAAAACTATAAATAAATACTAAGTACGGTACATCAATACCAAAACTAAACATCTGTCTATTAATACTTTATGTTTGAAAAGCCTCTACTGTCTGAACAAAGAGTTGATTGGATAAGTCCCCAACTAACTTCGGCTACTGAAATAAACTGAGTACTAAAATGCTGGAATAATAAATCTTTCCTTAAACTTTGAGGACTTACCACGAAGTCTACTACTGATGGATCGAGATGCTAAGTATGATCGATAGCTCGTGCATCTTAATCTATGAAATAAGACATCATAGCATAAAAGAAATGTATGTGTCAGTACTTTGAATGTACTGGTATGCTAAGTAAGGTAGGATGAAGTACATAGGTTCATATGCATGAACAATACTGACTGAATAACATGAGTATAACTAAATGAGAGTACATGCATAAAATACGTAAATTGTAACTGAAGTCATGATGACACTGGATACGGAGTTCTGAATTACTGATTTAATGATATCTGAGTCTACAGATACTGCATAAATAATAGAGGAATGACTGTATCTAATAGTCCTGATACGGTGGAACTATACTAAGTTTCGTACTAAATTGAGTGACTGTATATGATAGTCCTGATTTCTGTTAAACTGAACTGAGTTCTATTCTAAAGACTAAGACTGAGATTATGGCAGGTAATCTTCTAACCGACATGCCCCCTTTCTAAATATATTGGGTTCCAACCTGTAACCCCAATTGGAAGAGTGTCAGTACCATGCCATGGGTAAAGACAACTGTGAGTTAACCCTTTCTGATAGAAAGCTCTTTCATCAACCCTCGCTGGCAGGAAAAATCATATGAGATGTATCAACCCTAGTCTGGTAGGAAGATATCTCAACCTATGATAGCTATGTAGTTCTGTAACACAGCGATTGCTACTAATGGTCAAAACCTCTACTGGAAGGAATACCCCTATCCCTGGGTTCGCTCGGTACTGTATTCTACTCCCAACTGAATAGACACTGAACTGATTCCTAGTTCATACTAGACTTGACTTAACTATTACTGATTATACTATCTTATTGGACCAAACTATGTTCACTGAGTTCTGTTGATTGACAGAATACTATTGAATTCAATTAACTAATTAAATTTACCTAGGTCTGAACTGAATAATGAAATGGACTGGACTGATACTAAGTCTACTGAGTTTTTCCTATGTTTAATATCTGACTGAGATTACTACTGATCGTGACATGACTAAGATTATCTGTAACTAACACTGGCTCTAGGTAAATAGCTAAATTGTCAAGTATTTAATACCCCCAGGACTCGATAGCATGAAAAGTAAAGCATCACATGACCTTGCATAGCATAAAAATGTACACTTGTTCATAATGCATCTATAGAGGCATTTTATAAAACACTTAAATGGCATGAACTAATATATATGCTAACATGATATAATTTCACTATTTAATTCACATAAACAACTCATCAAACACTTGGAAGGCAATGTATATGCACATAGTACTAATCAACACATAAGCATCACAATTTCAAATCTTTAACACGAATTCACATGATACTACATACATAATAATTATTTTTACATAAATCTTGCACTTAATCATGGAATAGAATCCCAATCAATATTATAATCATGAATACACTTGAATCCAAATCATGGAAATCATGAAATCAATTTACTTAAAGTTTAAAAGAGTTTCTTGGACTCCAAGGGTGGAAGGGACCCTTGGATGAACACTTGACATACCTTAATGATTAATTTCTGAAAAGATTGATGGTAAGCTCTTGAGTATTGAATTTGAATTTAAACCTCATAGGGTTTGTTCTTGAGGGTAACTTGTGAAAAATGAATGAATTTTGCTCTTAAAAGGGTTTAATTTTAAGTTTTGGGTGCTGATAGACGTGAAAAAAGACCTAAATACCCATGAGGATATGACTTTTTAATGACTGAATACTGACCTAGCAATGCACAGAATGATGCACTGCATCATTGGCATCGATGCAATGGACAATGCATCGCATTGAGTCCATATCGATTCACCAGAATTTACACTGGGAGATGAAGGAAAATATTCATCAATGCAATGGGTGATGCGGCCCATAGAGATCGTGTTGATAAACTAGTTTGAGCTTTCAAATGTGTTTCAAACAAAGTTTGAAAAATCTTAAACTTCACCAAGAACACCTACTGGCATTCATGATCATGATTCAACCTAAAAATCATTACTTTAAGGTCATGATGATCGTGAAATAGAGTCACCAACCTACGAAGGATAAAATAACACTAAGTCTAAATACTTAGCTAAAGTTTTCTAAGTTTGGGACCTCTTAACAAGCTTTAAAGGACTGATTTAAGCTTTGGATTTATTGAGGTCTTACAATCATGTCGATTACCTTCGCCCGGTGTTGCAAACATTGAAAGATCAGCAGTTGTATGCTATGTTTTCTAAATGTGCATTCTGGTTAAATATTGTAACATATTTGGGTCATGTTATGTCTAGTAAGGGGATTATAGTGGATCCTCAGTAGTTTATTGTTATTTCTGATTCTTTGTCCTATGGGAAGATCCTAATAAGGATCTTGAATCGGCAAGTTCATCATATATGGATGAAATACTTGGATTTGGTAAAGGTTCTAAGGTGGAACAAAATGTCCAAGGAAGTTACTTAGGAACCTAGGAGGACATGAAGTCCAAGTATTCTTTCCTATTCCCTTTTTCAAAAAGTTGTGCTTGAGTTATGTGTGTATTCTTAACATCTTTGTTTTCTAACTTAGTTAAAGTTAAGAGTACAGATGTTTGGGGTTTAATCGTTCTAGTCAATACCTTTTTCCATTATTCGAGGAATAATGATCCTAAGGGGGGGCATAAATGCCCCAGACTTTGGAATTTTCTAATTTATTGAGCATTAGGATCTCTGCCCGTCTTAAAACTCACACCACAAGTTGTAAGGTATGGTTAATAGTCAAGTAACCCTAGTCATATGTTAACCAGTGTTTATTAGCAAAGTTCTGTTATGGTTATAAAAGACTCATCATGAGGCATATTATCATGTGATGAGTGGTTAGGGTTCAATTGTATGTAGTCCAGTGTCTAAGACCTTGGTATTCTATGGTGATCATGACTAGACCATACTATTCATATCTTCTAGTGATGACGGGGCAAGGGAGTCATAAATTGGTCAGTATGTGATGTCTAATTTTTTGTGTTGGTGATGAATCAATGGTAAGAGTCATATGTTGTTTTGATGACTCAATGGCTTGACTCGTAGCCACCTACGTACTTTTTATAACTTTTAAGTTGAGGGTATTCTTTACATTTTCCACCACAAGCCCTTAAAACCCTACATCTTATAAAACCTTTTGGTCATCCATTACACACTTTACAAGGTCAAATACTCTCTAAACTCTCTCTAAACAACTCAAGAAAGATTTGGCTAGCATTCCTTCAAAGTGGTCATCTAAGGGCTTAAAGATCAAATTCTCTACATGAATCTTCGAAACTTAGGCTTGTGAATCTTCCTTCATTGATAGTTTACTAAAAATGTATGTTTTAAACATTGTTCATGAGTCATTGATGGTGGTTTTAAAAACCATGGTTGAGGGTTTGAATGCATAATGTTGAGTATTGATTTCTCATAGATATGACTATACTTGTTTTTATAATGGTTTTGCACATGTAGGTGCATGAGAATTTTTTTTTAACAAACGGGTCATGTTTAAATCTAACTTTGTTGGTTTTTGGATTTCATAATGGTATGCCCTTAACTTGTTTGTGAAAATGTCAATTAGAATGATCTTGTCACATGTTGAATTGTGTTTTGAATTAAGGGATTGGCCTGCAAATGTTTATGATTGGTAATTGGTTTATGAAGGCCATGTTGGTCGTAAATTTATTTGAAATACTAAATGGGTTTGAGTCCCTCAATGTTCAATTGAATTGATGTCTTTATTTAGAAAATAGGTTCGAGTCAAAAGTTGATTAATAATGGTTATGGAATGTTCTATGCTTGCAAGTAGGGTTGTACGATGATACCAATGGGATGCCTTTGGTAAGTAACTAGATTAATGGTTGTGTATGTGAAATGAATGTTTTAATTGCACTTTAAAGCAGGATGTGTTGCCCAACCATGAAAATTGAGTCCGAAGGACTAACACTGGAAATCGTGTAGCCGATCCGAGTGACTATATTACTGGGAGGCTCGAGTCCCACGAATGAATATATGAATGGGAGGTTTTACTCCCCCATATTTTATTCGTGGGAGTTTAAGTCACCTTTATTATGCTGGGAGGTTCTCGTCCCTCATAAAGGCATAAATGGACATGGATATTCTTTAGTTCATGTGGCTACACGTATTGTGGCCCTTCTAGCTGGGGGATAGCTGGGCCCATATAGCCCGTGGGTGCTTTGTTATATGATGGTTAGGATACACAACCTAGGGTAAGGTTTTCAAAGTTCATGCTAAGCCCTGTTCCATACCCCGGCATGTGACATATTATATATATATATGCATATGTATTTCATATGATATTATGCTTTGGATGTTGTACTGGGTTTCTATCCCTGAGTTACATGCTAGAGCTCCCACCGCTAACTTATCTCTAGACGTTGTATACACACGTGATGCAGGTACCAAAACCTCTTCAAATTTTCTTATGGAGTGATCAGGTGCTCGGGTTAGTTCGTGAGTTGACATTAAAGTGGAGAGCTTTTATACTTTGGAAGGCTTCATTTAATGGTCCTTATTTTCTATGTTTTAGACCTTGTTTAAACTTTATTTTGGCTACTGTCGGGGGCATGTCCTGACATTTGTTGATTTTGGTTTTGTAGAGGCTTTGATGGACTACAGTGGACTTGGATAGTTTGGCTGGTTGTTTGGTGACAGACAATTGTCTGATTTCCGGTGGTTTGTATAAACTTATCATGAATTGTTATTAATTTTATTCTGAATTTGGAATTTATCTGACACTTATGGTTGTTGTGCTGGTTAGGCTAGATGAAGGGGGTGATCTTCGGGTCATGTGGGACTTGAGATACCCATCCCGGCCAGGCCCTGGTTCGTGCTCTGACAAATAAATAGAACAATGATCCTCCTCGAATATAAACTCACCCAATCATCCACTCTCTGCACACAAACATCGCCTCCAATTCTAAAAAAACCATCTGAATCAAGTGAGGCTTCCTAAGCCTTACCATTTGACAGCGCCCAAGCGCACACGCAAGTGTACATAGTCTTATCAAGTATTAAAGTGGCCTAATGGATGCCAAGTATCAATCCCACAGAGACTTGATTGGACAACATTCTATTTTAGTTCACAATTTAGATTCAATTGATGCGAGCGTAACCAAAAAAAGATTTTGTAATTTATAACTAAAGAAAAGTAAACAATGCTTAAGTAAAAATCTTGAAACAATCAATAAGAGAAACCAGGGTTAAAGAACTTTAAACAATCATACTATGTATTAAATTTCATTCGTTAACTTGCTTATCTCAGTTGTAGATTGGTAAGGTTAATTACATGATCATGGTTATAACACCCCGAATCTGGTACTCGGAATGCTACACGGTGCTCATGACCCCGAAGGACTACAAGCTAACCCATGACTGATATCTGTACCTATACACTATATAACATACTAAATATAATGTGGAAATAGAGGTTGAAGGTCCTAAGGTTCAAAACTGCATGATTGATAAAATATAACATCTGAGTGGGGTAATAAAATACCCAAAACTAAAATACTATCTGAACATTCTGTAGTCTGAAAAACCTCTAAAACATAACTGTCTAGATAAGGAGATGATGGGACATATCCCGAACTAACTCTAACTTATAAATTAATTAATAAACAATACTAGCTAACTGAATAATATGAACGCGAGTATACATGCATAAATACATCGTAACTATATCTGAGATAGTTATAACATGAATTTACTGATAACTAACATGACTGATAATTGAATTCTAATGACTGATATAACTGATGATATGAGTGACTGTATCTGACAGTCCTGAATCTGATGGAACAAGTTGAGTTCAGTACTGTTCTGAGTTGACTGTATCTGACAGACTTGAATTCTGTAGAACTATCTGAGTTCTATTACTGAGACTAAATGACTGTATCTGACAGTCCTGATTCTGTAACTGAAACTGTGGGAAGTAGTTATCTAATCGACATGCCCCTAATATGCCCTTATGGATGAGTTGGAGTCCAATCTGTAACCCCAATTGGAAGGGTGTCAATACCGCGCCACTAGTAAGGCCAAGCTGTGAGTGACCCTCATCTGGAAGTGTCCCCAAAATAAAATAGTGGGCCCCTCATCTGACAGTGCTTATCCACCTCATCAACCCTCATTTGATAGTGTTGATGTCTCAACCTATGCTACTTACATAGTTCTGGAATGCAAAGATGACTTCTAAGAATCACACCCTTATCTGACAGTGTGTGTTCCCATCCTTGGGTTCACTCGCTGCTAATTCCTACTCCCATCTGAATAGACACTGATCATGGATTACTGAAATGAACTAAACTAAATTAACTGAGTTTCGTTGACTGACGGAATAGTACTGAGATTACTGTATTACTGAGATTTCCTGAGTCACATGACTGACTGAGTTCTATGGATCATGGCTTGACTATGGATATCATGAAAACAAGACACGGACTCTAGGCACACAACTATATTTTTCGAGTACAAGTACCCCCAGGACTCGATAGAAGGAAACTGACAAAGCATGACTTTCTTGAGTACAGGACCAACATCAACAATACATAATCCATTGGCTAAGACATTTTATCAAACACTTGACATACATAACTTGTACATGAATGGAGATTTCACATTATCATACTAGTGTGGAACTTTTCCTTCACATATGCATTTAATCAAACATGGAGGGAGCATGCTATGGTTATACAATCATCAACACATCTAATTACCAAGGATACATCAATCAACTTATTGAAGGGTTTTATCATGAATACCGTGTAATTCCTTACATACTAGAATCAATTCTTGTAATTAAAAGTCTATAACATGGAATGAACCAAACAACAACATCAACATCACTTTTCAATTCAATCAAATCATGAACATTTGTAAATATACAAATCTTTAATTTTGAAAAGAGATTCTTGAGCTTCATGGGTGAAAGATACCCATGAATCAACACATGACATACCTTAGTTCATGATTTTGCAAATATTGATGTAGAGACATTCTTGAAATTGAATCCCCAATTGAAACCCTAGCTTGTTGTTGAGAAAAAATTGAGCGAAACTCGTATATTTTGGGTTCCAAATAGCTGAATCTCGTATTAAAGGGCTTAAAAAGGAGTGGGAAATTGACCCTTTTAACCCTGAACACATATTTTAAATTGGTGAAAATTTCCTAACATGGATCCCTGGAGTGACGCGGCGCTTTCGCACCGTGTCACTGGAATTTGACAATTAGGAAATAGGGAAATGGCACAACGTGGAGCCATCGCGTCGCCACTTTGTTTGAGACCTGAAAGTTTGGATCGATGCTAAGAAATCATAGTAGGACACATGAAAAAGGAAAATTGACATTTTATCTTGTGGCGCGGCGTGCCACTGACCAATATGGCGCGGTTTTACGATGGGGACTTAAAATAGTCATAAATTCTTACCCGGTTATCGGATTTAGGTGAATTTTATATCGATGGAAAGCTTATTAAATTTCTCACATGAAAAAAGTGTAAATCATAAAAATTACCCATGGAATAAACATCATTAAATTTATAAGCTAATACTTGACATTCTTAAGACAAAATTAGTTAGGAAACTTTGGGGTATTACAATATCTGCCCCTTAGGAACATTCATCATCGAATGAGACTGACTAAGAGGGGAGAAATGATAAGCCGAAGTACATACTGAACATGAACACTAAAACATGACTACAAAACTGATATTTCTAAGATTCATACAGAGCATGCATATCTGATGAATGATTTTATGACTGAGTTGATACATGAATGCATGACTAAGAGTATTGATAAACTGATCATGCATATTTGATGCGTGAATACATGACTAAACTAACTCATGAATATATGACTGAGATTTCTACTAACTGAGTTTTCTCTTAAGGAGAATGCTTGTCTGATGCATGAACACATGACTGATATGATATATGAATATATGATTGAATATGTAATGGTAAATGGATACCAAGTTTTAAAATGGGAATCTGAGTATGAAACTGGTTTGTAACTGAAATCTGAATGTGAAACTAAAAAGATTAAGGAGAACTGTTACCTTGAGATAGATCTGACTTAGAGGAGAAGAGGTGAGGATACTTGGTAGGCATTTCTGCTTCTGCTTCCCAAGTAACTCCCTCAATAGACTGATTCCACCAAAGAACTTTGACTAGAGGGACTTCTTTGTTCCTCAGTCTACGAGTCTGGTAGTCTAGAATTTTGACTGGAATCTCTTCATAATAGAGGCTGTTCTGAACATCTATGCTATGAATAGGGACTACAACTGCTGGATCACCTATACACTTCTTAAGAAAAGAGACATGGAAGTCTAGATGAACTGAGGCTAGATCTGAATGCAATTGGAGCTCATAAGATACCTTGCCAAACCGACTTTGAAGGGACTAAAATATCAGGGATTGAGCTTTCCCTTTTTGCCGAACCGCTTCACTCCCTTCATGGGAGAGATCTTTAGATAGACATAGTTACCAACCTCAAACTCGAGATCCTTTCTACACACATCTGCATAAGACTTCTGTCGGCTGTGAGTGGCCCAGAGTCTTTCTCTGATCAACTGGACATTTTTTAAGGCATCGAATACCAAGTTAGTCCTATCACCGAGGTCTCACTAACTTCAAACCAACAGAATGGAGATCTACATCTCCTACCGTAGAGTGCTTCGAATAAAGCCATCCGAATACTGGAATGATATCTATTGTTGTATGAAAACTCAATCAAAGGCAAGTGGTCATCCTAACTACCCTTTAAATCAATTGTACATGCCCTTAGCATATCTTCTAGGGTCTGAATGATCCTTTCTGCTTGAATATCTGTCTGAGGATAAAAGGCTGTACTGAGATAAACTTGGGTACCAAGACCCTTTTGGAATGCTTTCTAGAAATAAGAGGTGAAATAGGTACGTACCTCTATCTAAAATAATGGATAATGGAATATCATTTAGTCCGACCAACTCCCTGATGTAGAGTTTGGCGTAATCCTCAACTGAATAAGAGGTATGAACTGAAAGAAAATAGGCTGATTTGGTCATTCTATCTACAATGACCCAAACTGAATCATACTGGCGATGAGTATGAGGAAAACCCATCACAAAGTCCATGTTCACCTTTTCCCACTTCCAAGTTGGAATATTGAACTCCTGCATGGACCCACTAGGCTTTTGATGCTCTATATTCACCTACTGATATGTAGAGCACTTAGACATAAACTCTGCAATATCTCTCTCCATCCTACTCCACCAATAGATCTCCTATAAGTAGCGGTACATCTTTGTATCCCCTGGATGAATAGAGTAGCACGCACCATGTGCTTCTGTAAGAATTCGCTGCCTTAAGTCATCTATACCTAGAATACAGAGCTGACCCTGACAACGCAATACACCATCTCCCCCTTGGGAGAAAACCTCTACTTTATGATCCTTAACTGAGTCTTTCAACTCGACTAAACTGGGGTCTCTATCTTACTTTTCTTTCACCTCGAAAACTAGAGATAATTCTGAACTACTCTGAACTCATATGTCACCCTCCTTTGAATGGACTAAGTGAATGCCTATTCTGGAAATCTTATGGTATTCCTAAGCTAACTTCTTCTTACTGTCCTCGACATGAGTAACACTACTCATAGACAGTCTACTGAGAGCATCGCCTACTACATTGGCCTTTCCCAGATGATAAATAATACTCATGTTATAATCTTTCAAGAGCTCTAACCACTTTCTCTAACGAATATTGAGATCTTTCTAAGAAAAGACATACTGAAGGCTCTTATGATCGGTGAATACATAAACATAAACTTCGTACAAGTAATGCCTCCAAATCTTTAAGGAAAAAACCACGACTGCTAACTCAAGATCATGAGTAGGATAATTTTTCTGATGGGGTTTAAGCTGTCTGGAGTAGGTTATGACCTTACCATTCTGTATGAGGACACAACCCAAACCTACTCTGGATGTATCACAGTACACTATAAACCCATCTGGACCATCTGGAAGAGCTAAGACTGGGGATGAGGTGAGTCGAGTCTTCAACTCCTGAAAGCTTTTCTCGCAAAGATCTGACTGCTGAAACTTGACTTTCTTCTGAGCCAATATGGACATAGGGGATGCAATAGAAGAAAATCCTTCAACAAACCATCTGTAATAGCCAGACAAATCCAAAAAACTCCTGATTTCTGATGGAGAGACAGGTCGAGGCCAGTTTCTTATTGCTTCAATCTTTTGAGGATCTACTCTAATGCCATCACTGGAAACGATATGTCCAAGGAATGCTACTGACTTTAGCAAAAATTTTCACTTACTAAATTTGGTGAACAACTAGTGATTTCTGAGAGTCTTAAGTACAATTCTAAGATGGTCTGCATGATCACGCTAACTACGAGAATAGACCAGAATATCATCTATAAAGACTATGAAGAACATGTCCAAGTACTACTTGAACTCATGGTTCACCAAATCCATGAAAGCTGCTTGGGCATTGGTAAGACCAAAGGACATGACTTGGAATTCGAAGTGACCATACCGAGTTCGGAAAGCTATTTTCAGAATGTCACATTCTCGAACTCTAAGCTGATGATAGCCTGATCTGAGGTCTATCTTAGAGAAATAGCTGGAACCCTAAAGTTGGTCAAACAAGTCATCGATTCTGGGAAGAGGATACTTGTTCTTGACCGTGACTTTATTGAGATGACGGTAATCAATACATATCCTGAGAGAACCGTCTTTCCTGCACAGGAATAAAACTGGTGCACCCCACAAGAACACACTAGGCCTGATGAATCCCTTATCTAAGATATCCTTCAACTGCTCTTTTAGTTCTTTGAGTTATGCTGGTGCCATTTTATATGGCAGAATAGATATAGGATGAGTATCTGGAAGAAGGTCAATGCCAAAGTCTATTTCCCTTTCGAGAGAAATTCGTGGAAGATCTTTGGGAAAGACATCTGAATATTCATTCACTACTGGGACTGATTCAAGAATGGGAGTTTCGAAACTAGTGTCCTTAACTCGAACAAGATGATAGACACATCCTTTAGATATTATTTTTTGTGCCCGAAGGTAGGAAACAAGCTGACCTCTAAAAGCTGAAGTACTACCCCACCACTCTAGGATAGGCTCATTCGAAAACTTGAACTAGACTATTCTATTTTTGCAGTCGACTGTGGCATAGCAGGAATGAAGCCAATCCATGACGAGAATGACATCAAAATTAGTCATCTCTAATTTGACTAAATCTGTTGAAGTGACTATTTAAAATATCATAACCGGGCATTTTCTGTATATCCGTCGGGCTATGATGGTTTTACCAACTGGGGTAGAGACTGAAAAGGGCTCTGCTAGAATTTTGGGACTGATTTTGAAATGACAAGGAATCTCCTAGATCTAGCAAAGCGTAAACATGTGCATCAATGATCTGTAACGTACCAGTAACCATATCAGGAGATTTTTTCTGATCTTGCCAGGACTGAAGAGCATAGAGTCTGTTTGGGCATTGCCCACTAGTAGCACTGAAAGTGGCACCCTGCTGATTTGGGCGATATGACTGAGCTGAGGAATGGTTCTGCTGACCCTGATAACTTGACTGGGGATAATCTCTGACTCTGTGTCCTAGCTTGCCACATATGAAACAGATATTTCTACCAGCTCTTCAAGCACCCTTATGGTTCTTACTATAAGTATGACAAAGGGGATTAGTTCGGGAATTGCTGACATTGCCTTGAGACTTAGAGACTGTTGTCCTATCCCTATTTCCATCCCTGAACTTAGGAGCTAGAGCACTGTTTGAAGAAGGAGACGGAACTCATAATTTAGGATGAAACCGAGAGCGGTTTGCTCCTTCTGATTTGGATTGAGAAAAGTTGAAACTACCTGTCTTTGCTCCCTTATTTTGTTTTTCCCTCTTCTTAAACTTTTGATATTCTATTTTCTGAGCATGATTCATAAGCATGGCTAAAGTCATGTCACTATTTAACATCGCAGACCTACACTCGTTGACCATACTGTTGTTCTTCCCAGAAATAAACTTACTCATCTTGGCCTTGCTATTTGCAACCACATGAGGATCATATCTAGCTAATTGAGTAAAATTAAGAGAATGCTCTTTCACCATCATGTTTCCCTGCCTGAGGTTGATGAATTCTAACACCTTATCCTCTCTCAGCTCTTGGGGAAAGAATCTATCTAAGAATGCAGTGAAAAACTCCTCCCACTCAATAGGCCCTGCATCATCTGGCCTTTTTGACTTCCACTGTTTAAACCAAGTGTGGGAAACATCCTGCAACTGGTATGTAGCTAGCTTAGTATTCTTGATAGGAGTAACTCCTATGATATGTGTAACCTTCTAAACCTGATTGATGAATTCCTGAGGGTCCTCATCTGACTTAGACCCGAGAAAGGATAAAGGATTCATTCGGGTAACGTATTGAATCCTGGCTGCAGCTGAATTAGCCACTGGGTTGGCCGGTACAACGGTTGGTCATTCATTCTGAGCAGCAACTGACTGAGCAAGAGTAGTGATTGCAGCTTTAAATTCTGCATGAGAAACATGTTCGCCCAAAAGTTCTTCGGGCTGAGGGGCTGACTGATTTCTATTTCTTCTTTTAGGAGGCATGTTTTGTAGAAGAAAGGGAGAAATATATTAGACTGAGAGATTGACTTGAGATTATGCTCACTAGCATAACATGAATATTGAAAGAAAGGAAAACTATTCCTAAAATATCTTATAGCCTCATGTACATAAATATGGCGCGCAACACACCCATGTACAAGACTCTACTAGATACGACTTTTAGACTTCCTAGGAAACTATTGAACCTTAGGTTTTGATACCAAGATTATAACGCCCCGAATATGGTACTCAAAATACTACACGGAGCTCACGACCCCAAAGGACCATAAGCTAACCTATGACTGATATCTGTACATATACACAGTATAACATAGTAAATATAATATGGAAATAGAGGCTGAAAGGCCACAAGGTTCAAATATGCATGACTAATAAAATATAATATCTGAGTGGGGTAATAGAATACATAAAACTAAAATATTGTCTAAACATACTGTAGTCTAAAAAACCTCTAAAACATAACTGTCTGGATAAGGAGTTGATGGGAAATGTACCCAACTAACTCAAACTTATAAATTAATTAATGAGATAATAAATAAATGATCATGTCCTCGAAAGATGAGGACTCACTGCTAACTCTGACTACTAAAACTGGAATGCTACTGATGCTCTGGAGCTCGTGCTTCTGAACCTATGTTATAAGATACCATAGCGCAAATACATTAGTACTTTGAATGTACTGGTATGCATGGAAGGTGGGTTGAATACATGGGGTTCATATGCATGAACAATACTAGCTAACTGACTAATAGGAATGTGATCATACATGCATGAATACATTGTAACTATATCTAAGATCATGATAACATGAATTTACTGATAACTAACATGACTGATAACTGAATTTTGATGACTGATATAACTGATGACATGAGTGACTATATCTGATAGTCCTGAATCTAATGGAACTAGCTGAGTTTTCTACTATTCTGAGTTGACTATATCTGACAGACCTGAATTTTGTAGAACTATCTGAGTTCTATTATTGAGACTAAATGACTATATCTGGAAGTCCTGATTCTGTAACTGAAACTGTGGGAAGTAGTTATCTAACTGACATGCCCTTAATATGCCATTATGGCTGAGTTGGGGTCCAATCTGTTACCCCAATTGGAAGGATGTCAATACTGCACCACTGGTAAGGAAAAGCTATGAGTGACCCTCATCTGACAATGTCCCCAAAAGAGAACGGTGGAGCCCTCACCTGAAAGTGCTTATCCACCTCATCAACCATTACCTGACAGTGTTGATGTCTCATTCTATGCTGTCTACATCGTTCTGGAATGCAAGGATGACTTCTAAGAATCACACCCTTATTTGGCAGTATGTGTTCCCATCCTTGGGTTCACTCGCTACTAATTCCTACTCCCATCTGAATAGACACTGATCATGGATTACTGAAATGAACTGGACTAAATTAACTGAGTTTCGTTGACTGACGGAATAGTACTGAGATTACTGTATTACTGAGATTTCCTGAGTCACATGACTGACTGAGTTCTACGGATCATGGCTTGACTGTGGATATCGTGAAAACAAGACACGGACTCTAGGCACACAACTATATTTTTCGAGTACAAGTACCCCTAGGACTCGATAGAAGGAAACTGACAAAGAATGACTTTCTTGAGTACAGGACCAACATCAACAATACATAATCCATTGGCTAAGATATTTTATCAAACACTTGACATACATAACTTGTACATGAATGGAGATTTCACATTATCACACTAGTATGGAACTTTTCCTTCACATATGCATTTAATCAAACATGGAGGGAGCATGCTATAGTTATACAATCATCAACACATCTAATTATCAAGGATACATCAATCAACTTATTGAAGGGTTTTATCATGAATACCGTGTAATTCCTGACATACTAGAATCAATTCTTGTAATTAAAAGTCTATAACATGGAATGAAACCAAACAACAACATCAACATCACTTTTCAATTCAATCAAATCATGAACATTCATAAATATACAAATCTTTGATTTTGAAAAGAGATTCTTGAGCTTCATGGGTGAAAGAGACCCATGAATCAACACATGACATACCTTAGTTCTTGATTTAGCAAATATTAACGGAGAGACTTTCTTGAAATTGAATCCCCAATTGAAACCCTAGCTTGTTGTTGAGAAAAAATTGAGAGAAACTAGTATATTTTGGGTTCCAAATAGCTGAATCTCATGTTAAAACGCTTAAATAGGGGTGGGAAATTGATCCTTTTAACCCTGGAAGAGTCTTTTATATTGGTGAAAATTTTCCAACCTAAACCCCTGGTGCGACGCAGCGTTATCACGTCGTGTCACTGGAATTTGATAATTGGGAAATAGGGAAATGGAGCGATGCAGAGCCATCGCGTTACCACCTCATTTGAGACCTGGAAGTTTGGCGTGACATGGAGAAATTATACTGTGACACTGGAAAAAGGACAATTGACATTTTATCTTATGGCACGGCACGCCACTGACCAATATGGCGCTATTTTACGATGAAGACTTGAAATAGTCATAAATTCTTACCCGATTATCGGATTTAGGTGAATTTTATATCGATGGAATTTTAAATTTCCCACATGACAAAAAGTGAAAATTTTGAAAATTCCCCATAGAATAAACATCATTCAATTTAGAAGCTAATACTTGACATTCTTGAGACAAAATTAGTCTGGAAACTTTGAGAAATTATAATGGTCTCCCGACATCTAATCCTTTACCTAAGTTGAACCTTACAACTACATCATTGAGCGGGGCTGTAATAGTCCACTTATGTTCTTTAACCTAGAATCCTACGTGCGAATCAAGTAAGGAGTCTAAGTACATCCCTGTCCTAGACACTAATTTTAATTCCTTATTTCATAAAAGAATACAAACCATAGTTTGTTCATCTCAATGTTCTATCCCCTATTCCCTCTCCCGAGATTAAGAGGTAGACAATTGATGTATTGTAAGGGTTGCAAATCCTTAAAATAGTTAAGTAAAAGATGAATACATAACCAATAATGATAAAAAAAGTTAAACAAATTCAATTCAAAACAATAGTACTCATGTTCTTGGCTTCAACCTTGTCAAAGGGCGTTTAGCCACGCATAGTCCTAATTGTAATCACAAGGTGGTAATTAATGAATAAAACCATGAATGAACCTAATTAAATGAATAAAAACATATTTATGAAGTTTTATCAGCCCCTAGACCTCCAAAATATGTTCAAAGATAGTTAAAAATGTGTACAAACACGTATATATAGAAATAGGGTAAACCCAAGCCGTGTTGGACAAGGAATTAGCATAAAAGTATAAGGGTGCAATGAAGCATCAAATGAACACTGTATTCCAAAGAAATGGAGCATGCGATAAACTCTGTATTCCATAGAAAAGGAGCAAGCGACGCACATATATCGTATGGTGCTACTGAAATTTACGTCCCAAATTTTGGTTAAGTGTTGGAAGTTCCTCATTTCATACCTTGTCTTGTGGTGTCTTTCCAATAATTTTATCGACTATAAATAATCCATATATCATCATAAACAAATCACAAAAGATCCTACATCATCAAACTGTAATACCCCGGAAAATTTTTTGTCGAAATTTTGTGCGTAAACGTATTGGGTCCTATCTTTTAGAACGATTTATAATTTTTCGTGTAGAATTTCCTAGATTTAGACCCACCGTTACGAAGAGCATCGAATAAGATTTCCAACGATATGTGGATCATCCAAAATGGACACCCGAGCGATGAGTTATGAACATTTCGATTGAACGGTGAATAGTGATGAACAGTAAAACGTGCAGGAAAAAGTACTGAGGCCAGGCGTATTTTTTCTCCAACTTTAAACAATCATAACTACTTGTACATAATGATCTGGGTGATCTACTATATATCAACAGAAATCTCTACGAGTCCTCTTTCCAATGAACTTGGTTTCATCCAATTTTTCTATCGGAGCAAGAAGTTATGGTCAATCTAGTTCAGCCTATCAAAAGCGAATTTTTGGGTCAACTTCAAACGACCATAAATCCTTGTACATAATGATATGGGTGAGCTACTATATATCAATAGAAATATCTGAGAGTCCTATTTCTAATGAAATTATTTTCATTCAATTGGGATATTGGAGTAAAACGTTATGGTCGATCTACTTCAGCCTATCAAAACAGTCCCCCATGGACAGATTCGGGTTTTATTTGTTTCTTAGGTGCATTTTGGTCTTTCACCACTCTTTTAAACCTCTATAAATACCCCATTCAGCTGAGAACTTGTATTATTTTCCTCTCATTTCTCTTATATGTATATGTATATATATATATATATATATATCAAGTTAGGGTTAGGGTTTTGAATTGGGGGAAATTAATTGGAGGCTTTGATTCAAGAATTCCTTCCGTCAATCTCTTCCGTCTACGGAGTCTAAGGTATGCAAGTGTTTATCTATGGACTCCTTTCATCCATAGAGTCCACGAATCCCTTTTTGAAAGTTCAAGTTATGTATATATATATATATATATATATATATATATATATTTTCTAGACTTTGATGATGTATATATATATATATATGTTGATTGATATTTGATGGTTGAGATATATATGAGAATTATGTATGTTACTTGATATATATATATATATATGATGATTATGCATGTTGGTTAATATATATATATGTGTGTGTGGTGATGGTGTATGTTGGTTGATACATGCATGCGATGATTATGTGTGTTGGATGAGATATATGGGGTGGCGGAAAACATGATAACTTGACGAATTCACCAATGCCTAAAAGTGCATGTAAGGTGTTTGTGGAATTGTCTAAAAGGCTATAAATTTATGTTCTTAGGATATAATAAGTTCTAAATGACTAGACTACTTTCTATGTATACGTTCAACATGAACTCCATGTTATTGTCTAAAATTGGGGATGTTGTGTGGAAGGCTTATGATATGGTTGTAAGTGCGGACGAGGGATTTAGTTGGTGGAATTAAGATGAATGATGGTGTTGTAGCACATGTAATTGTTCATACTGACTTATACCCTAAATGGTACATGCAAGGTAATTGTAGAAATGCCTAGTTGAAGAAGAGTGGATCGTATGACCCCTTGTGATCGAAGTGATGAGTTCATACCATACTTGCATGCTACGTGTTTACGATGATGCTTAAGGGAAATGATAAGGCCATTAGGCCACGCTAAGTGTAAAATGTCTAATTATGGGTCGAATTGCATATATCAAGATCTTAAAGGAAAAAATCTTGAGAAGTGAACCATGATGTGTTGAATGTATGTTATTTGTGTGTATCCCGATTGGATGAACTATGTTATGTTGTATTCTTCCTTAACCATATGCATCCTTTTTGAATGATCTACGATGTAATGACATGAGATCCCAATACTTGTATATGAATATGATCTTCAAATGATTGGTGTGAGGTGTTAATGAATGCATGGTGCATGATGGCTTGTGGGCATGTGAGTATGCGTTGTTGTATACTACGTATTACTTATGTTATTGATTGCTGGGGGAACATATGCCCAAAATAGTCTGCTGGTCTAGAGCTGAGTCAGTTCCGCGATAATCTTAGTCGTGCTACGATCGATGAATTTCTGATGATTTGAGAACTTAAAATAAATTCCGTGAGAACTTAGTATGTGAGGTTTTGAACAAGAATATCTTTTCATTCTTGTGCCCAAAGAATTGATTTTATTATTGGAATTTCATGATTTTGTAAAGTGGGTAAATACCCAAGATGTTTTAATGATGAATTAAGAGGTTATGAAAATATAAATTGTTTAAGCTTTGATGTACATGATTACTTTATTATTCCCAAGTTATGATTTGCTATGGTGAATTTCATATTTCTACCATGAATTGATATTTCAAGTGTTTTCAAGATATGATTTATGAAACTTTGAATCGTCCAATATTGGTATACATAATAACCTTATTATCTTGTTTTCTTGAATTGAGATTTTATGCCATAAATTGCATAACACTTCTATGAAATTATTCTTTTTGAGGATTCTTGATATAAGATCCATGATTTGAGTTACATTACGACATACAAAATCTTACTATGATTTGAAGATCTTAAATGCTTTTCAAAAGCTATTGTCATGATTTGAATATTAAAATGAAAGAATGATCATTTGAGAATATTGATTTGCATCCGCAGAGTCAGGATGATTTATATTGATTTTAAGCTCGCAGAGACGAAATGCTTTTGTTATTGATACCATGTTGATGTTGAGAAAAATTAAAATATTTTAAGCTAAAATGTGTTGAGTTAGGAATCCACAAATTGATATGATTTGATAAATGAGAAAGAGATTTGATTTGGTCTTTATGATAGACCCTTGTGATGTTGTGGTCGATTTCCTAACGCGTTCTGAGCTAGTCGGGGAGTATTACTTAGCACCGAGAGGGAAATTTGGTATTTCCCCAAACCTATGTGCCACTGTAGGGTTGTTGATGATGATATTATTGGCCAGAGAGCCGAATTGTGATTATGAAAGCTGTAAGATTGTACTCCCTGGCAAGAGTACAACACTCCCGCCAATGGGAGTTCTCTCCCTAGGAGGTCAAACGTTTGTATTCAATGCGGCTCATGTGGGGTTGTCGGTTATAGGAAACTCCCCTGTCCATAAGGTATGTTTCTTGAACTATCGAGTCGCTCCGAGTTTTGAGTTGATGAGTTTGGTTGTCTATGATGAGTCATGAGAATTTATGATGAATATTGATGATTTTATGATGATTTATGGGATTTTACTTATGTTTTACTATCTATAATATTATGAGAAGTATGGATAATGAAATTCAAGCCATGTGAGTCTTTATTTTCCGTACGCATGTTTTACGAAATCAAAGATATTATTCAAATTATTGCGTGCACCCCCACATATTCAGTTACTTATGAGGAGTCATGGTGAGTTATGTAACTACTTCCCATGGTTTCTGTGTCAGTATAAATCTTCAGGATTCAGGAGTGTGAGTGTATTCGATTGATCAGTGTTGGTATCCTGTGATTTAGTAATGCAGTACCCCAGTACAGTAGTGAGTTCTGAGGATAGTAAAGTGGTATCCGAGCTGTGGTATCTGGAGTCGTTATAATTGTTATAGTGGTTGTGAACTGTGCGTTCATATATGTGTACTCGTTCGTTATTCTTATGATTATTCTGTTGATTAAATGTTCATGCATAAGCCCTTGCATTTAGCCTTCCCTGCTTGCATACTCAGTACATCTTAGTACTGACGCATTCGCGCTATGGTGTTCTTTTATTTTGGGGTGCCATAGGTTCAGAGGAGTGAAACTTGGAGCATCTTAGAAGTCACTTGTATAGTAGCAGTGGGTGCAGCAGTGAGTCCTCATCATCCGAGGATGTTGTTATTACATTATTTGATTTTAGTAGACGGAGTTAGTTGGGGAATTGTCCCTTCATCTCCATAGTTCAGGCAGTGTAGAGGCTTTTCAGATAGATGTATTAGTGTGTGGTTTAAGGTATTGTATATTTCTAGATGTTTGAACCTTGCGGCAAGTGTTAGCCAGTTTTCGTATGTATTTTATTATATTATGCAGTGAACAGGTACAAATATCAGAAAAAGGGTTAGCTTGTGGTCCTTCGGGATCATAAGCACCGTGTGGCATTCCGGTTCTCGGGAATCGGGGCATTACACAAACCCCACGAATTAGAGATTCAAACAACACTATATTCATCATGACGAATCAAAACAAGAGCCGAGACTAGGCTAGTTCATGTTGATTTCCCACTTAATGTTCCACTTCAACACTGAATCAAATTAAACTTTGAACATCACCAATAATTTATTCCACTCATAATCACACATTAAAACCATTTGGAACACATTAAACAAAATATAATCCATCAATAGTCTAGACAAGCAACTAGCTCAAGCTAGAAAAACTAGTTTTTTCTATTGAACTCTAATTGACTCAATTAAGTACAATCTTGTTGGGAAACACTTTGAACCATTGAAAACACGTCCTTTAACACTTATATGCACATTTATGTCATTATCAACCCATATATCTTACGAATCATCCTCAAAATAAGGCTAAAACGATTAGAATAGTGACACTAGAATGCATAAATACACCAAACATCACCACCCCACACTTAAAGCTTTGTTCATCCTCGAAAATCTCTTAGCTATAATAATCATCAACTAAGGAGACTCTACACTTATACTACGTGCAAGACACCTAAGCTAGTTCTATAATGACTACACAAAATGCAAGTTTCTACACCAAGTAGTGTATTTACACAATTGAAAGCTCATGAACACAACTCCCAAAGCATCCTAGCCTCAAGGATTGACTCACCTAGTTTGCAAACTCATGCATATCGCTCAATCAAGGACATCATACAAATCACCCATATTCATCAAACGTGTTCCCCTACAACAAGGGAGTTATCCATAATCACTCACATAAATATAATTTATAAAATGATAGGTACAAGAGTCAAATTACGCTCACTCTCATTAGGAATTCACAAGTCACACAGAATGAACCATAGGATTGCCCTTAGGTAATTCTCCATGAATATCAGAATGTAATGCTTAGGATCTATTAGGACTTTTTCGGATTGTAATGTAGGCTAAGGGACGGGTAGGAACAATTTGGGAATAGTGACTCACCTCTCTATGTGCTTTAATACACTATATTATACATTTAAAACTACTCTTTTACAACCAAATTACACTATTTTTGACTACCTCATTCATTTGTTTTGCCACATCTCTTTTTTATGCATTTTCACAAACACGTGGTGGACGTATTTTTTATTACCACATGAATTAATTTTTCTCTTTTTTCAAAAGCATGGCAATATTTCTAGCATAAATTATATCACACCCATCCACCATACATCAATTATCAACACCAATAACTATTACCTTGGGGCATCAAATTCACCTTTTTTCTCCTATTTTTCACACTCCTTACTTTCTCAAATTTACATTAAAGCGCCTAGGATATTTTGGATCAAATTAAGGTCAATCAAGGAAGGGATTAGGCTACATATGAAGCTTCTAAATAAAAAGTTAATGGATTAATGGGGCTTAACTAGGATTATGCACAAAGGTAGGACAAAAAGAAGGTCTAAAACTAGGCTATCAATGAAATGCCTATATCATCTCCTAAACCCACACTCTTTATTCCACTTCACACATACACTGGGCAAGTTCTAGACATCACACGTAATAAGAAATATACAAAAATACACACGCACATGGTACATGCTTAAATCACATAGGATTATTATTGACTCCCAACCAAAAAAATCATGAATTCAAATTTAAGAAAAAAAGGTACAAGAGACAAAAATAAGCCTAAGAGTCTCAAAAAGTAACAATTCACTTATTCCATATGCTTTTACCAAACAAAAAACTTTCATCATGCAATCAAAAATAGCACCAACAAGAATATCTTACATCAAATATTTTTAAATTGAGCCAAAATTTAGGGATGTCCCCACCCCACACTTAAAAGTCTACTTTGTTCCTAAAGTAAATTTAAAAGTAAGATATAGAAATACTCCCTGAGGTCTCTAGTCCTAGCTAGTAGTATCTTTTGTATTTATGAGATCAGTGGGACCCCATACTCAGTTTTTTCCATGCTTCTTATCTCAGGTTTCCGATACTCAAACTTTCCATAAACCTGTGACTCAATCAAAAATTAAAACTATGTGAAACAAATGCTAAAAATTGAAAAGAAAACATACCTACTTAACTTGGGTTACCTCCCAAGCAGTGCCTAATTTAGTGTCGCGGCATGACCCAACTACTCAACCATATTCCTTCCTTCTCTTTCTCACACTTGGCCTCCATCTTCTTATTCTCTTAACCCCTTTTGGGTGTGAATTTTCAAGAGAAACAGGTTCTTTAACTTTAGCCTTTTCAGGATCAGCAACGTTCATCATGTCAGGCTTAGGCGGTAGAAGTTAGGCTGCTCAATCAGGTAGACTAGAGAGGTTTTTGGTGGGATAACTACCCCACACTTATCCCCTTCAATAACATTGATCATACATAAATCTTTATAATGGGATATTTTATTGGGTGCTTTGTAAATATCAAATACCACCTCTTCATCCTCTACCCTCATTTTGAGCGTGCCTTCTCTGACATCAATCAAATCTCATCTAGTTGATAAGAATGGATTCCCCAAAATGATTGGTACCTGTTCATCTACCTTAAAATCAAGAATAATAAAGTCATCAGGAATAATGAATTTACCAACCTTTATGAAAACATCCTCTATTATTCCTTCTAGATATGCCAATCACCTATTTGCCAGCTGTAAAACCAAGGTGGTCGAACTAGGCTTTCCCAAGCCCAATATTTCAAACAGAGATAGGTGCATCAAATTTGTGCTCACCCCTAAGTCACTCAATGCGTGGACCACTCTACTTCTAATTTTATATGGATAGTAAACTTCCCAGATCACTTAATTTCTTTGGGATTTTTTGTGTTATTATAGTGTTACACTCTTTAGTGTGTGTTATCGCTCCCACATCCTGTAATTTCACCTTATTAGCTACCATATCCTGCTAGTACTTTGCATACTTGGGAATATCCTACAAAATATCTAACAAAGGTAAGTTAATGTGAAGCTCTCTGAATGTATCAAAGAACTTTTTGAACATGGAATCCTCCTTCGCTTTTATTTGCCTCTAAGGGAAGGGTAGTGGAAGTGTCTTTTTCACCTCTTCTTCATCAGCTTTTTCTTTCAAGTACTCAGACTTTGTTGATTTTTCATCAACTTTTTCAAAAACCTTTAGGGAAGTTAAGTCTGCATCTACCTCTCTAGTTGCCTTTGAGAGTTCTTTTTGAAGCCCTTTACCACTCCTCAAGGTGATTTCCATAAATTGTTTTAGATTTTTGTATCATCTGGCAGACCACCTTGAGCCCTAGTATTCAATGTTTGCTGCAACTACCTAATCTGCAAATCTAAACTTCTCTGAGAAGCTTGCGAATTTTTCATGTCCATAGTCAACTATGCTTGATTAGCTAAAAACTACTTCAATATCTCTTCCATGTTGCTAGTTGACTGATTTCCTTGTGCTTGTGGTTGCGAATTTGTTGTTGTTGGGAATCCCATGGCTGAGTCTACCACTTCATGTTATAGGCATTACCATAATTTTGCCTTTGAGCATTACCTACATACATCACTGATTCTGGTTTTGAAGCACACATGGTTAATGAATGGCCACTATTTCTGTAGATCTCATACCAACCATTAGTTTGCTAAACTGCATTAACTGCTGCAATAGGCTGTGGAGCTCCCAATTTCAGGCTACTGAACTGAGTGTTTATCATAGTTTGTAATGCTGCAACCTGAGCCGATAAGGCAGTGAATTGGTCTACCTCTAATACACTTGCAATTATTTTCATGGCACCTCTAGCATCTGAATGCCACCCGGGATTTCCTTGTGCTATGCAGTTCAACAATGTGTACATCTCGTCATAAGTCAATTCCAGCTCTTGACCACCTGCTGCTGAATCTAGTAAAATCTTTGTATTATGATCAAGTGCTTCTACAAAAGTATGAGTAAGTACCTCATTGGACTGTTGGTGATGTGGACAGTCCCGAAGAATAACCTTAAAGTATTCTCAATCATGGTAGAGTTTTTCATTTGACTTCTATTTGAAGCTCACTATCTCACTACAAAGTCTTACAGTCTTGTCATATGGGAAGAATATGATAAGGAATTTTATGGATAAGCTATCCTATGATGTGATTGAATTATCTTTCTCCACATTCAACCACCTTTTTGCTTCCCCCAATAGTGAATGGGGAAAGAGTGTTAGCCTCACAAATCTGTATTCACCCCGGTCAGAATGAATGTGTTAGTAAGCTCAATGAAAGTCTGCAAGTGGACTTATGGATCCTTATCTGAAAGCCCTACAAATTTTCCACAACTGATAATAAGCTGCACCATGTTGTGTTTTAACTCCCCAACAGCCGGTCTTTGAATTGGGAAAATTATGTTCGTCGGAAGTGGGATTGCCACTATTCTAACCGTACTGTATGCTACTGGTTGTTCAGCCATTGGAGAAGGATTGTCTTGGTCTTCTTCTATTTGCAGAAATTGGGGGAGACGGATTGCGTCTCTTCTTTGTTGATGAAAGTGATGTTCGGGTTTGAGGCTTGGTTTAACCAACTCCCTATCCCTTGCCAGCTTCCACATCTTAAAACCTATTTCCTGCAATCACAAAAACAAGACCAAGCATAAAAATACCAAATAAATTTAAAAGTAAAACTAAAATAAATAGTTGCCAAATTTCAAGTCCCTGGTAACGGCACCAAGAACTTGACAGCACAAAGCGTACACGGAAGTGTACGTGGTCTTATTAAGTAGTAAAGTGGCCTAATGAATGTCAAGTATTGATCCCATAAAGACTTGATTCAACAATAATTCTATTTCAGTTCACAATTCAGAATCAGTTTATGCGTGCATAACAAAAAAGAGAGATTGTAATTTATAACTAGAGAAAAGTATACAATGCTATAGTAAAGATCTTGAAACAATCAATAAGAGAAATCCAGGGTTAAAACACTTTAAACAATCATACTATATATTTAATTTCATTCGTTAACTTGCTTATCTCGGTTGTTGATTCATAGGGTTAATTGCATGATCATGGTCTCCTAACCTCTAATCCTTTATCTAAGTTGAACTTTACAACTACATCGTTGAGCAGGGATGTAATAGTCTATTTAAGTTCTTTAAGCTATAATCCTACGTGTGAATAAAGTAAGGAGCCTAATTACATCCCTATCCTAGACACTAATTTGAATTCCTTATTTCATAAAAGAATACAAACCATACTTTATTCATCTCCATGTCCTATCCCCCATTCCCTCTCCTAAGATCAAAAGGTAGACAATTGATGTATGCTAAGGGTCCCGATTACTTAAAATAGTTAAATCAAAGATGAGCACACAACAAATAATGATAAACAAAGTTAAATGAATTCAATACAAAATAATAGTACTCATGTTCTTGGCTTCAACCCCGGAAAAGAGCGTTTAGCACACATAGTCATAATCGTAATCACAAGATGGTAATTAATGACTAAAAACATGAATTAACTAAATTAAAATAATAAAAAACCTAATTATGAAGTTGTAGCATACCCTTGATCTCCAAAATATGTTCAAACATAATTAAAAATGTGTACAAACACGTATATATAGCAATAGGGTAAACCCAAACCGTGTTGGACAAGAAATAAGCGTGAAAGTCTAGGGTTTGAATAATGCATGTGATGAACACTGTATGACATAGAAATGGATCATGCAACACACGCTGTATTACATAGAAATGGAGCATGTGACGATACATATCGCACGGTGCTACTGGAATTTGCGTCTCAAATTTTTGTTAAGTGTTGGTCTTCCTCCTTTCATCCCTTATCTTGTAGTGTCTTTCCAATGATTTTCCAGCCTATAAATCATCCATATATCATCGTAAAAAGATCACAAAAAGATCCTAAATCATCAAACAACATGAATTAGATATTCAAACAACACTATATTTATCACGATGAATCAAAACAAGAGGTGAGACTAGGCTAGTTCATGTTGATCTTTCACCCAACGTTCCACTTCTACACTTAATAAAATTAAACTTTAAACATCACCAACAAGTTAGTCCACTCATAATCATACATATAAACCATTTGGAATACATTAAACAAAATAGAGTCCATCAATAGACTAGACAAACAACTAGCTCAAGCTAAATAAACTAGTTTTCTCTATTGAACTCTAATTGACTCAATTAAGTAAAAACTTGTTGGGAAACACTTTGAACCATTGAAAACACATCCTTGAAAACTTATATTTACATTTATCTCATTATCATCCCATTTAGCATACAAATCATCCTCAAAACAAGGATAAAAATATTAGAATAGTGATGCTAGAATGCTTAAATGCACCTTACATCACCACTCAACACCTTATACTGAATCACTCTCAATGCAACATCATTAAATTGATGAGCCCAAATATGCGCCATCAAAGATTATTTATCATCCACAAATTCCATAACACACCCTGGTGTTGAAATATAAAGCCTAACAATTTGGTTAGCCAAATACTAAACCTCTAAGGCCAAAGGAAACTCTTGGGTCAAAAGATGCACTAATACTAGTCTATATCCATCTCAAAGAATCCACAACCACATTATCCTTGGTCAGATGATAAGAGAATAGTAAGTTCATAGTCCTAAAGAAACTCAAGGTATTGAACACCCACCTAACACGGGTTATAAGTTGGCCTCTTTGTTTCTCTAATGGGGCATGTCAATTAAAAGAATCTCCCATAGTAAATCCGTTTTGTAACTTAAATGCATATGGTTCACTGGATTTTTTAAATTATGTACTCTCTCCGTATATATTTTAGATTTAAGTTTATTTATGAAAAAGGATAGTTGTACTCAATTATATATGAAAATTAGTTATACTCAATATGCATATCTTTATCTCATGATTCCCATTATTTTTTGTTATTGCAAGCATCCCCCCACAGTCATTACATTCTATAAGTACTAATCATATACTTTTATGATCTGCATCCTATCATGATGTAGGTCCTGGTACTCTTCCTCAACACCATAATTAGATGTGATTGTGAGTTCTTACTTTAGTTCAGTCGGTGAGTCCTTATATTTCAAGGACTATGTCTATGTTTTTTGCTTTTAGTAGTTATAGTTATTATTATTTTGATCAGACTTTCATGGCTCCGAATGTGTTTGGGGTCTTTCATAGTGGCTCTTCCATATTTTATAGGCTTGTCTAGACAACAATATTTCAATTTACTTTTATATTGGGATTGTTTTTAGTTTAATTTTTAAAAGGATAAGACTTGTCGTTTCTTATCTATGTTATTATAAACATATAATTTTTTTTATGAATTTAAGATATCTAAATATGGTTTGGTGTCGTGAAGGATGCCATGGGTTAGCTTTGGGATACTTGTAGTCCTAAGAACTATGTGTTGTCCAGGGGATAGTCTTGGGGTTTTATAAACTTGGTGTTATAGCATAGAGTTCAAGAGTCATAGGTTGTCTAAAATTTCATGTTTATTAGAGTCTTGTTTATGGGTTCATTGTGCACCACACATATAATTAGGAGGCTACATGATATTTTAAAAATATCTCCCTACTTTCATACTCTAGATTGTGCAGTAAAGTTATCCCACTTAGAAACTTATGTTGATTCATGCATTACTTTGAATTCATCCATCTATGCTTCATATTTTAGTTGATAAAAGTAGTTAAGCTCGATTCCTACCAATATGGTGTTCTCAGATTGAATATAGACACTTTAGAAACCGCACAAAGGGCTTGAGGGGATCCTATTATTATGTTATAGTTCTTAGATTCGAAAGCTTATGTAATTATCCATATGAATCGTTCTGTTAAAATAGAATATGATATGTATTCATATTGCTCTTTAACTATTCCTTACTGATTATACCTACGAAAAAAAAGATAATATAACTAGATTATTTAATAGGGTTATTATTTGAGGGATAGTCGAGTTAGTGTGTTAGAATTCATAAGAAGTAGAATGACCTTAGAGTTAGGGATATGGATTTTGAAGTGTAGTGAATAGAAAGATGGGGATATCAATGGGTTAAAGTATATTACTGGATTTATGAATTCTATTAAGTTAGAATTGAGGTCATATGTCTTTTGGTGTTAACTAAAATATAGTTAGTATGGCATATTTTTCATGGTGGAAGGTAGAAATGAGTTTCTATTTAAGATGATTTAGAGTATAACTAAACTAGGAAAGGAGTTCTTGACAACATGTCATTCTGTTAGAAAAGTATAGGCTATTAATATAAGTATAAGGTGGTTAACGATTGATAAATCTAGACTGCCCTTTGTGACTATGAAAAGAAAACTGCTTGGTGATTATAAAGTTATGAATATAATTTAGACGTGTGGATGTATAAGTATTAATTATGTGTGAAAGGAGGATATGCTAATGGACTATAATTATATAGACCGTAAGATTAAGAACAACTATTATTACATTAAGGTTTTTGTGGACTAGTGTTTCTTGATGGTTTCTTTGTAGATTCTAAGCAAGAATAGTATGTGAAGTTGTGTTGTTAATTATTCCTAGCACTAGACACTAAGTTTGAACTGTGGATGATCTTTAATTTGGAAATAATG
This sequence comes from Capsicum pubescens, assembly GCA_030864215.1. NCBI lineage: Eukaryota > Viridiplantae > Streptophyta > Magnoliopsida > Solanales > Solanaceae > Capsicum > Capsicum pubescens. The sequence goes on along the minus strand of CM061546.1, from coordinate 204,713,401 downwards.
ATTGCTTCGGGTAGAGATGCTAGTTATATGAAAGTGAGCTGATAGGCTTTAAATAATTTATGTAGGAATTTAAGTTCATTTATTTGCAATGAATTTGATGATGTAGGTATGATATAGATGTGTACACAATGTAATATATGATTGCATCATATTCTAAGATTTTTGAGTGTCGTGTGTGGTTAGATAATATCCTTTAGTCCTTAAATTTAACGAATGCTAGTTATATAGTATATGGTGCTCTTAATAGCTAAATTGTGGAGTTATAGATAGACAATGTTGAGTCTCTTGGTATAATGTTAATTCTTATGGTTTTGGGGAAAATATGAATTTAGAGGTGTAATGTTAATAAACTAAGAAGAAGAGGTAATATTATTTTGTTTAAAGAGTCGTATATGTTGTCCAACGAGAGTGTAAGTATAGGATGATGATTATTGAAGTTAGACAAAGTTAAGAGTGGTATCCATGAAAGGATTGTACTAGAATAAAGTTAGTATCTTCCAAACATTGTTTATCTGGGTGAGTTAAATGTTCACATGTAGACATTTAGAGTAAAAATTTATCACTTAGTGTTGAGGATATGGAATAGACCCATTGACTTAGAATATTGGCTTTGTTCTAAGGGGGAGATGATAGGGTAAAGAAGTAAATCAAATCTTTTGAAGTAGATTGTGATGCATTTTAATAAAGAGTTATGATGAGATAGTGATCCATTCCTACTCTTGCATATTCCTCAAACTTTAGTGATTATGACACCCTTACCTATGTCTTGTGTGTTTGTGCCTTACCCATGAACTATGCTTATGAACTTCATACATATTTATGTCCACATATAGCTTCGAGTGAAAGAAGTACTATCTTCACTCTGAGATCCTAGTCCTCCAATATAACCCTTTGAATTCCATCCCTATGTTAAGTAGATTATGATACATATTAATTCATGTTTCACAATATGCTTAATACTTTGAACTCACGATATGATCTCAATGAATAGTGAAAATCATATTATGTAATGTATGTTCTCAGATCATAACTCTAGAGAAAAAGTCATGTATTATGATCTCTTGCTAAACCCATGTATATCCATCTATGAAAGTAATGGATAGTTACATCGTATGTATACTGAGGATAACTCCCTACTCTCACTCTTTTTGTTGATATATGAAGTTTTCTACCTATTATACCCTACACCGCAAGTCATAATAAGTATGAGTCATAGCTGAGTAGTAACCCTCATATTTGAGATCCATATACTCTGGCCCTTCAATGACCCTTCTTATGTTAATATAGTAGTGATGAAAATAGCGAAATGGTGGTTTAGATGGGAGTCAGTAGATTTTTTTTATAATGGAAAATTATGGTGTTCTTGTTCTATTTAAGGTTATAAGTATGGAAGAAGATTGAGGCAAAAATTTGTTATATTAAATAGTTAGATATGAATATTTAGGATTTCTCTTGGTAGTAGTTCCTGATTATAGTTGGTAGAGATGTTAGGGAATATAGGAAATTTCCTAATTAGTTTGGTTGCCTAGAATTTTATAATATGCTTATAGTGTTAGGCTTAAATATCGTGTTGATATCATGTGGGTGAAGGCTTTGGCTTGAATATAATGTTGATAGAATGTCAGTAACAACATCGTGCACTAGTGGCCTTTTTGATTAGGGCTAAGAGTTAGTTGCTTATGGTGGTGAGAAGAAGTAGTATGTTTGAGATGAAATATCTTATAGAATATAGAATCCCCTATTTTTTACAAGTATTATTGTTTTGCGTGTATCACCTATTATGATTGAGTTGAGCTTGAACATTGAAATAAAGCAAGACTTAGGCTCTTATAGTGATATGTTCTCATGGGGATTATAAGTAGATATTAATGTACTAGTCAGAGAGAGGATCATAGTTAAGAAGTGTTGCTAAGCTTAAAAATTACCAGGCATATTGTTTAGGATGAGTAGTCCTATTTTTTATGCTTTCCCTATGTACTTATGTCCTTTTATGAGTCCTTCATTGCTATGCTAGTCCCTTGCATTTATAGCTCATGTTATCAAATTTCTTCGTATTGATTGTCAGCCCTTTATTGTCAATACAGTTCAGTCATGTTAGTGTATGTATCACAAATATCCCAAACAATTCTTTAGTTTTTCCATCTATATGTTCACTCTATCTTTGTCCTTCATTCAAGGATGAATAATTCCAAGAGGGGCATAATGTAACACACAAAAAATTCTAATCTAGGATCCAAACCATTCTTTGAATGCATATACACCGAAATCTGATCAATTGTAATTTTAGATAGGTGTTAAGAAAAATCCTTTCCAGTGTAAAGAGATTTTGAAATGAATTAAGGTAATAAGGAATTTCTAACTCAAAATTGAGTTGAAAGCTTCTTTACCTATAATTTTCCGTATAGGATGTTACTATGGTCAACTTAGAATGAGCATAACTCCTAAAATATATAGAGTTCTATTGATCAAAACCCGCCAAACGAAATATTTTTGAGTTTTCTTTCCAACTCCACCAACTGTTTGTCATTCCAATACCAGTGTAGATAGTTATGATCATTTTAACAGAGATACTTGAGCTATCACTAAGAGGTGCGACGTACCAGGACCCAAACTTTGATGGTGAAACCTGGCGTACCGAGTGTGGCGAGACTCCATATTAGTACCCAGATGAGAATTATGTCTTTTCTTGCCTTTATACTTTCCAAGTGAGGTACTTTTATTCTTTAACCTCTCTCAATTCATTTTATATCCTAGAAACATGATTCTCTTTCGTCCTTATGTCCAAAACCTTCATTTTCTTTAACGGATTATCGATTTATCAATGAGGGTTCATACCCAATTTTCATGTTCTTGAATTTTATACTTCTCTAGGAAATTAATTAAGTATTCTTGCTAAATTTCATTAACTATTTGGGTTGTTTATAACTCTATCCACATACTTGAGCCACTTCAAAAGCCACAAGTTTGGGAAAATCAGAATTCCCTAGTTCATTCAGCATACCTATGTATCCACATGTTCAAAATCATAGTTAAAGCATGAATAATCATAATTAAACCATGGGAAAACATTGTTCAACAATATGCATTAAAAAACCCAAATCTTTGTTTCAAAGCCAACATAAACATCTCAGGAACAATATTTTAAGACACATGCTTTTGCCAAATTAACAATAAGGGAAGAGTAATTTTCCTGAAATAGTATGATGTATGGAGAGAAATCACCCTTAAAAGCCCTAATTGATCAACCTCTTGAAAACCCTAAGTGTTCTTGACTTTGAGCAATTTAAGAGTGTTAAGAAGTTACTTTGATGTGTTTCTGTGTGAGAATGACTCACAAAAGGGGTTATAAGATGTGGGTTTCAAGTTGTGTAAGAGGGAAAATTTATAGAATGCCCTCAACTTAATAGCTGAAAAGTGTCGCCTTTACTACGGGTCAACCCTTGACTCATATCCACTCTTTACGAATCGTCACCATGAGTTGTAACAAAGGAAGTACCACCAAGGCACCCTACACTGTTATCCTTATGACTTGGTGGCACCACTCGTAATAGGATGCGACGACTCGTAGGGTCTAGTCATAGTCGAAATAGAACCCAAATTGGGACTTACACTTGACACCTTATGATTACCCCTAATGATCATGACATATCCTTATGACTTTTAGTGAGCCACTTGTACCCAGAGAAGAAACAAACCAAAAGCTTATTGATTTGGTTATGACCTTTAATGACACCCTATGACTAGTAGGGTAAGTCATTACCAAGGCAATGATCTCAAAGATAAATATATTTTCAAGGGACAAAAAATCTGGGGTGTTTAAATTCTCCCCGACTTGGATCATTCGTCCTTAAATGATGGGACAAGGATTTTATTTGCATGATTTGACTCTACATACACCTACTCTTACCTTTAATAAAGACAGAAAACAAAGATGCTAAGGAAATCACCTTTTTCTTTATCAAAGTAAGAAAACAAGGATGTTAAGGAATACACGTACCATAAGACCAATTATCCAAAACGGGAAAAAAGAATAGATACTTTGACTTTATGTCCTCTTCGTTTTCCCGAGTAGCCTGTCCAACCTTGTGGTTCCTCCATAGAACCTTTACCAAAGATACATCCTTTGTTCGTAGCCGATGAACTTGAAGATTCCAAAATTTCAACTGGGACTTCCTTTTAAGATTAGGAATTCAAATACCCACATTCTTTAAAGGAACAACCATCAAAAGATCACCCACACACTTCCTCAATATCAAAATATGAAACACCAAATTAAAGGATCTCAAACTAGGAGTCCTCTAACTCTTATGCACCCTCATAAAGACCAACTACGGGTTGACATACTGGGGACTGAGCATCCCTTATTTTGACATCGTATTACTCCCTTTATTGGAGACACCTTCAAGAATACCCAATCTCCAACCTCAAACTCTAACTCCCTATGCCTCACATCTGTATAAGACTTTTGGTGGTCTTAAGTCTATCTCGAATCACCTTCATCTTCTCTATTTCTTGGTGAACCAAATCAGAGACAAACATCTCCACCTCACAAACCTCGAACCACCTAATAGGAGATCTACACTCCCTACCATACAACACTTCAAATGGAGCCATCCCAATACTTGCGTAGTAGCTATAACTATATGAAAACTCTATAAGAGGCAAATGATCTACCTAAATACCATAATAGTCAATCACGTAAGCTCGAAGCATATCTTTTAATGACTAAATAGTTCTTTCCGCTTTCCCATTCGACTATGGGTGGAAAATAGTACTAAGTTTAACCTTAGTTCCCAAACCTCTCTAAAACGAACGACAAATGTGTGATGAGAACTGATTACCATGATATGACATGATAAAAATAGGCATCCCATGAAACTTCCCAATTTATTAGAGGAACAACTTTGCATAATCCTCTGCCGAATAAGAAGTCCTCACTAGCAAAAAGTGAGCAGACTTAGTCATCTTATCCATGATGACCCAAATCAAATCAAAATTATTTTGAGACCGAGGAAGACCGATAACGAGATCCATATTAATCACTTCCTACTTCAACACAGGCAACTCAATTTCTTGATACAACCCTCCAGGCCGCAAGTGATCAACCTTGACTTGTTGACACACCATGCATTTATCCCCAAAATTGTCCACATATCACATCATATTATTCCACCAATAGATCTTCTTAATATCATGATATATCTTCGTCGAATAAAGATGAAAGGCATAACACGACTCAGGAGCCTCTTCCAAGATCCTCTCTTACAACCTATTAGATAATAGTACTATTCCATCAGTCAACAGAAGTCAGTTACTCAGTCCATGTACAGTCAGTTAATTATGTTCAATCTATTCAGATAGGAGTAAAAGTTAGCACCGAGTGAACCCAAGGATGGGAACTCACCTGCCTGATAAGGGTGTGATTCTTATCAGTCATCCTTGTGTTCCAGAACTACGTAGCTAGTGTAGGTTGAGACATCTTAACCTATCAGATTAGGGTTGATGAGGTGATTTGACCTGTCAGAATAGGGTCCCACCATTCTCATTAGTGTCACCTGCCAGATAAGGGTCACTCACAGCCTGTCCTTACCAGTGGTGCGGTATTGACACCCTTCTAATCAGGGCACAGATTGGACCCCAGCTCAGCTATTATGGCACATTTAGGGCATGCCAGTTAAACAACTACCTCCCACAGTTTTAGTCTCAGTCTCAGTAAATGAACTCAAATATCTCTTCAAATTTCAATATACCAGTACTGTCAGATATAGTCAATTTAATTACAGTATGGAACTCAGGTAGTTCCATCAGATTCAGGACTATCATACACAGTCATCCATGTTATTAGAAATCCCAGTATTAGTCATGTTAGATATCAATAAACCAAGTATTAGAGTACAGATCTAGATATCACGTATTCACGATCTCAGTTACTATGTATGCATGTTTGCACTCTCATGTTCATATTAGTCATTCAGTTAGCACTGCTCATGCATGTAAGCCCTTTTGCATATAGCCTACCTCACTCGTATACTCAGTACTTTCAGTTGTACTGATGCATTTGTGCTATGGTGCTTTCTTTTATGTTACACCATAGGTTCAAAGCCACAAGTTCCTGATCAGCAGTAGCAGTCGCATTTCAGTATACAGAGTTGCAGTAAGTCCTCTTCATTCGAGGACAATATGATTTGACTTCATTTATTTTCTTTGGTTATCTTTTACTTTATGGAGTTAGTTGGACACATGTTCCTTCAACTCCTTACTCAGACAGTATTTAGAGGCTTTCAGATTTAGTTCAGATTTATTTCAAACTTTAGTTGTTTTGGGTATTTGTTACCCCATATGAATGTTATGATTTGTCATATATTTTATTAATTTGAACCATATGGCCTATTGTTCATGTTTTCCACATTTTACATGTATATTATGTAGTTTACATGTATAGATATCAGTCATGGGTTATCTTGTGGTCCTTTGGAGTCATAAGCACTGTGTAGCATTCTGGTTTAGAAAATTGGGGTGTTACAATGAATTACTAGAGGTACAACTTGAGGGATGGCTGATATATGGCTCTTTGTGAGAGAGTGTACCTCCTCTCTAAGTAGGTCCACCTCCTCCCTAATGTCTCCAAGATCTGGCATCTTAATCCTATTGAATTAGGCTAATACTTAACCCTCAAAATCATCTATCCATGAGTGCAACTCAACTCGTAGCTCTGACATTGCAGTCGAGTGTGCAGACTATTATCTAGCCTCAGTCGTCTCTAATGTATTCCAAACCCATGGCTATCTCTACTCATATAAAGTTGCCATATCGGTCTCAAAAATCTGTAGATAAGTGGTCGTCACCTTTATTCTCTCCTCAAAACTTTCTATATCTGGCACACTAGCCTCTGTAAAAATATCCTCATCAATAGTATCTATCACAGACTCTACTCACATATCTCTGGCTGTTGTACTGACATACAAACATCAAAAACTACTTTCTCATCATTCATCTTGAAGGTGATATCCTCCAAGTCCATATAAATCAACACCCTACCAGTGTATAGGAAGGGTCTACCCAATATAATAGGGTCTTAAAAATCCACCTCACAATGAAGAACTATGAAATCAGCTAGGAATATAAAGGATTCCACCCTTACTTCAATGTCACACATAATACCCACTGGTTTTATCATAGATGAGTCATCCATCAATAGATTTATGGATGTATGTTTGAGTTCCCCTATTCCCAACAACTTGTACGCAACCAATGGTATCACTTTTGCTCCGGCACTGAAGTCACAAAAAGCTTGTTTGACATTTAAGGACCTAATAGAACACTAAATGATTACTGCTCTGGGATACTTCTTGTTTTCTACTAATCATAAAGAAGGAGTCTTACTATAAGGGTGCATATTATCATTTGGCTTTACGACCAATTTCTCACCACTTCTCCGGACACCGCGCATAGTGGTAGCTTTAGTGCACCGGGCTGCCCTTTTTTTATCATCCTCTAAATCATCATCAATCCCTGTTAACTTATTAGACTCTACCTCAGGTGTCTCATCACTCTTAGTGTTATCGATATTACACTCCATAATAGTAGAAATAGGGGTATCCTCTGTAGTGGCACCACAATTAGTGGCGATAGCTAGACAATGACTGATGTTTGAAGGATTCTGCACCGTGTTGCTCGGGAGGGTACCTGACTTCCTTTGATGCAAAGTGGTAGACATCTGCCCAAATTGATACTCTAATTAGTTGATAGCGTTTGCATAAGACTCAAACTTCTAGGTCAAACTTAAAATATTAGCCTTGATCTCCTTAAGGATAGCCTCTTGACTTTCTTGCCCTTTTACCAGTTTTGTCAATATTGCCTCCATTTTTGATTTCGTATCTCAGTTGGTAAGAGGAATGTACCTATCTCCTTTCTCTTTAAAATTAGCTTGCCATCTTCAATCAACTTATTTATCCCTAATGCGATCTCAATATCTATCTTTATAGTAGTTTTAACCGTGGTTTCCTTGCCATTGGTCTCTAAAATCCGCCAGCTGATGATCCAACTACATAGTCTCTTCTTTAGGTTTGGACTCGTAAACTCTAGAGGTTATACCCTGTTCTAAAACTGCATTCACCTTTTTAGTATGTTCTACCGCAAACTACTTATCCAGCAACCCAAGATCATTCCTCAATAGTGCAATCTCTTACATGACAGAATCATCAGTTACTCTTTGGTCACTAGAGGCACCAATAGCATAAGTGCCAAAACCTCTCTTAGCCTCCAGACTTTGCCACCCTTGATTAGAGAGAGAAATCTAGTCCAGAATATCCAAAGCTACCTCCCATCATAGTCGCATAAAATCTCCTCCAGAGATGGTGTCTACTATGACTCTAAAACTAATGATCAAGGCTCTGTAGAATATCTCAAATAAGCTTGTCCCTAAAATCCACTGGTTGGACACCATACTCAGCTTCTTCTTGAACCTGAACTAACCCTCACATAGAGACTCAGACTGCTGCTACCTAAAATTATAAATCTCATCCTTAAGATACAACATCCTGGATGGAGGAAGGAACCGGTTCAAGAATTTCCTATACAACTCATTCCATATGGTGATAAATGCTCTTGAAAGCTCCTCTAAACATAAATATGCTTCTCCCATAAGTGAGAAAGAAAAGAACCTTAATCTAAGTGCCTCCTAATTCACCCTTGAATTTGTATATGAAATCCAAATACTAGTGAAATTAGCCAAATGCTTGTTTGTGTTATCTGTAGGCAACCCTATAAATACATTCTTTAAGTATAAGAGCTAGATGATGGCATTGGTTATGTTCAAATTTACACCTAGAGGTAAAATATAAGGAATGATAGATCTTGTTTCTCAGCGTACCCTAAATCCTTTTCATCATTCTCATATGGCTACAAATACTGGTACATTATGATAACTTGAGCACGGACACCCCTAACTCTATTTCGATTACCACTTAGTGATGCTTGGTAATTTGCTTTTTGTCTCTACTTAGCTAGCTCTAACTCCTGAGCTATATGTTGAGCAATTTCTCCCCTCTTATCATTAGCAAATTTTGCTAATATCTCCTTATTCTATTAATCAATAATGTACTGAACTCCTTGTTGAGAAGGAGAAGGCACCTATCATGCATCATCATGACCCCCTTCAGGAAAGTCATCCCTCTAAGGCTCTGTCATCCTACTCGGTGGCTGTAGGATTCTCTGTAGATTCAGATTCAATGAGAGTAAGGGATTACCTCTACTCCACATTCTAGGCATACACTGACGTATATCCAACTAAGAATAAGAACACAAAAACTCACAAACAACAACAACTCCAATTCACAACTCAACACCATATTCCCAACAACGACCCTAAATTTTTTGTAATGCCCATGATACACCTTCAATCTAAACATAATGTAGTCGCTGTCAAATATAGTAACCCAATAAAGGCTGGGGTCAAATCCCAAGGGACTATGTAGAATTGTGGCTCTTAATTGCTATTATCAATGAGCAGAACTGGGAAAGCAAATGGGGGAATTATGGTGGCAATATCGAATAACAAATATCAACTCTGGTTGTAATCAATCGTAGATGAACACTAGGATTATGTTCCCCTTGTCTTCTCAACTCAGTAGGCTTATCGTGCTTTATTGAACCAACTTGATACCTTGCATGCAGAATCTAATAAATTAAGTACCTTCAAAATTCTTTTGGACTAGTTGATAGATTTTCATCCTTTACCTTTTGAGTCTCAGGATGTCGACTTACTAACCCTTATCTTGGATTTTGATTAACTATTACCTTTAGGGTCTATGTATTAGATGATAGTTAATGATCTTCCTTAGATAATAACTATTAGCGTGGATTGATGGTAAATCTTCAGATTACTGTTGTAATTATCTTTTCCTTGTCACTACTCCTCTTTTGGAGTAAGTAGCAATAATCTAAGTGGGATCCTAACATTTGCAATCGCTAAGACATCTGTTAAGCAGAAGATAATACAATACATACGTGGGTATTAGTTTAGAACAACATAACACTTCCCCTACTTCATCAATCCACCAGGGTTTCTACAACCCTAGCTAAGTGTTTTAGCCTCTAATGCTTGTGAAATAATCAACAATATTCATAATTGAAAGCGTTAGATGAAATCACAATAATCACAACTGAAAACCTAAAGCTTCAACTAAAATAACAACCAAAATTAATAAAAAATAATTCCAAGACCAAATTCATATCTCAGAATCAGAATATATGTTTGTGAGTATAAAGTGTGTTACCTCTACTAAAAAACACATAAAGGGTACTTATAGTACATGAGAAACCCTAAAAATCAAAGTCCGAATGAAAGAGGAAAAATGGAGTTGGTGGCCACTTTCTTGGGCCACATACGCCCTGTATGTACTACATATGGCCCGCAAGTGGACCCAGGTAAGTACCTGAAAGTTTTCCTACAGCTTTGTACTCTCTGGATCTTGATTATGATACTTACCTTATACACTTACGGTCTGGAAGTACAATATACGGTCTGTACGTGGACCTAGGTAAGTTCCAGAGTCATCAAATTCCTGCAACCAAGTCTATGTATTCAATTTATGGTACATGCTTTGGTCACATATGCTCGATAAGTGCTACATAAGCCCAAAAATGCTCAAGTAAGTTGCCAAAAACTCCATTTTAATCATTTCATGAACTTAACATCCAAAACCTAATTTCCTGCAAAGAAATACCCAAAACACATCATATCTAACAAAATACCCTAAGAATTATGCATATTTTCATAGTTTTAAGCGTCAAAAGTGGTATAAATTTAGAGAACATCATTTCAATAATTGTATACACCCGTTTCAATAATCCCACATATCCCGACCATTAGGAACCTACAATTATAAATTTAAACTATGGAATTACCCTAGTTTATTATCATAGAGATTTCTCCCCTTTAAACATCATGAATTCTACATAATTTAGTATGAATAATAATAATAATTATTCTAAAGAAAATGTTTTATAACACCCTAGGATCATTAACAACTGAAAATAATTCCACTCCTACCAATTTCCTCTAGTTCATAAATTTGGCAAACCTCAAATTCTATCATGGGAAAGTATCTAGCTATTTCTAAGAATTTAATCGCGTAATTCAAGTTTCAAAGATTAATAAACCTTACCAACAAAAAATAAAAACTATAAAAATTGGTAGAAAATCACCTCCCTCTAAATTTTTGCATGTTTTTTGGAAAAGTGAAAACGTGTTTTTTGGTTTTTAAAAATTGGAAACTGCATTTTCTGCTGCAATGGTGAATATGCATTTTCAATTAACCATATGCCAATTGGGTTTGCGTTTCGGTGGTACTATTACCACTACAACAACACTCATATCTATTGTAGTGTCCCTAAGGTAGTAACTTGGGACATCATTCCAGTTTAGAGCATTTTAGAACATGCCTCTCAAAATTTTACATCACGAACTAACCCTTCTACGGTAATCATTATTACCATAGTTCTATTAACTCATTTTATGTACCGGTAGTTTCTATGAATTCCTAAAATCATTTTCTAAGACAAAATCACATCAAATAAACCCACTAATACTCAAATTACCACTAGATTTCATTAGACCACCACATCCTCAAAATACGCCTAAGACTAGGATAACCCTAAGTTAAAAAAAATTATCTCAGGGAAAACTTGTAACGACCCATTCCACTGTGAGTGGTACAAACATTACTCACCTTATGGGAGAACCATCTACCAAAATTTACCATTCCCAAAATTAACATTTAAGAGATAATAGATCTAGTCCATAAATAAACCATCAAGTCTAAAAAACAAACATAAGAACAACTAAAAAGTGAAATATCGTATTTAAACAAAACCATCCCTAAAAACGTCCATAAACAAACAACTAACGAATGTGAATGGGGGATGCAACCCCAAAAATCAAAAGAAAATCATAAGTTCAAAAATAAGGAACAGTGCTAATAAAGAGAGATTCCTTGGTAGCCCAAATATACTGCTTACCCTAAAATCTGGAGTCAACCACAAGAATCACAAATGAGTTCTCATAGGAGCCACTGGAATATGCCCTACACTCATAACAATAAAAGCAAGTGTTGTATTAGTGCACAAAAAATAACAGTGTATTGGTAGAGTCATTTGGCTAAACTATGATAAAAATATTAACATATAACTAAGTTATAGTATTACAAGTTAATCTATGCTTAACAAATATACACTTAGAGTAACAAGAAACAATGAACAATTAAGAATCAAACAATATGTTAACATATTATCACCAAGTCAAGTTTAGTCAAGCTAAGCCAAGACCAAGTCAGGATAATTTATTAAGTAAAAAATATATTTTCCCGATTTACTCATAGAATTGTCGAACTTACATGACCCTCATACATACACGCTAAGGGATATACAACCACACTCTAGCCATGACCTGCTGGAGACAATTACCATTTAGGTACTAAACCCTATATATAAGTGTAAGCCAACCTTGTTTCACCAAAAAACCGTGAGAGCATTCTGAATATCATCTACGTACTTACCCAAATTTGATTCTATAAATTCCTATAGGTTCCTTATCATCTTAGCAAAATATAAATCTAAAATAATACCACTACCCCAGTCTAAATTATTTCGTGATTTCTCTAGGCCATATCCCTATTTCGTGATTTCTCTAGGCCATATCCCGCTTCAAGATCGATCGAAACTAGCCTAGCCTAAAATTTGCAACTTTTAAAGCGGGAAGAATTTAGACATTAGATTCAAAATATAGGGCTTGTACGTAAAAATAAAAAGGGTAGTTAAAAAAAATACCACTTTGCCTATCGTTAATTCCCAAATGATAAAACGAGAAATATAGGAAAAATAAGAAAGAAGACAATTACCTATATCCTAAAATAATTAAGGGTACTTATCCTATATGTCCTTCTCGGTCTCCCAAGTACCTTCCCCAATCAGAAGATTCTTTCATTTTACCTTCACTGAGCAAATTTCCTTCATCTCTAATTTTCAAATATCTCAATATAGAATCATTACTAGTTTTCCTCATAAGCCAAATCCTTATCAAGAATCAATGAATCCTACATAATGATGTAGTCTCCGACCCCATGGTACAATTTCAGCACTGAAACATGAAAAGAAGATAGACTCCCAATAACCTCGATAATAGTGATTTCTAATATATAACTAGACCCACTTACTTAAGAACCTCAAAAATACCTATATACCGAGGGATTAGCTTTTCCCTCTTACTGAACCTCATCACCCTCTCCATAGGAGACATCTTGAGAAATACTAGCTCACCAACCATGAAGAACATATCCCTTACCTTATGGTTTGCATGCTCCTTTTACCTACTTTGAGTAGCCAACAACTTGGCTTGAAGGAAGCTTACCTTCTCCTAAGCCTCCTTTACCAACTCCATGCACAAAGGCTTAACATCTTCCAACTCAAACCACCTAATAGGTGACCTAAACTTCCTTCTAATAAGTTCCTCAAATGGTGCCATATCAATACTCAAGAGATAACTATTGTTGTATGAAAATTCACATAATGCAAAAGATTAGTTTTAATGATCACCAAAATCAATCACACAGGCCCTCAATATGTCCTCTAGCACCGAAATCATCCTCTTTGACTGCCAATCAATTTAAGGGTGAAAAGTCATTCTAAGCATAAGCTTGGTACCCAATTCTTCATATAATATTTCCCAAGACATAGAGGTGTACCTTTTATCTCATTAAAAAATAATAATTAGGGCACCCCATAAAGTCTCACAATTTTCTTAACATAAATTTTAGCTAATTGTTGAGAGATATAGTCTACCTGAAGCAGTAAAACATGGGTTGATTTTGTAAGCCGATCTACTATCATTTAAATGAAGTCATACTTACCCAAAGTCTTAGGAAGACCTACCATAAAATCCATAGAAATATCCTTTTATTTCTACATAGGTATAAGCATCCTCTTAAGTAACCCTACAGGCTTTGGGTGCATATACTTCACCTACCGAAAATTTTGACACTTTGATACATAATCCATTATGTTCCCTTTTATCCCAAGACACCAATAAAGATACCTTAAGTCATGATACATCTTGGTTATACCCCAATGGATAGAATAACAAGATCCATGGGATTCTAAAAATACATCATGAATCATATCACCAACCCGAGGAATACATAATCTTTCCTTAAATAACAACACCTCTTTGTGCACCACCTTATTCCAGAGTACATTTAGCTTGGCATTAATCCGCTCTGTTAGTGTTGACTTTACCTCGACACTATCCAACAAACTACCCTTTTCTAAGACACCAAACTGCATTCCTAGAGATGCTAGAGTTTGAAACTCTCTACCTAACGGTCACCTAGATACCCACAAAAATGATAACCACTCATACTTATAGCTTTTTGGATTAATGCGTCTGGCACCACATTGGCCTTACCCCACTAATTATGAATACTCACATCATAATATTTTAATAATTCCATCCATCTCTGCTACCTCTTAGGTTCAAATCCCTTTGACTAAACACGTGTTGTAATCTCTGATGGTCTGTGAAGACCTCGCACTAGAAACAAAAAATAAAGTGTCTCCAAATCTTTAATGCAAACACCAACG